>CM073472.1:29085170-29440170 GCA_037074535.1 Gleditsia sinensis
AAATAGACTGAGGAGAGGCGTTTTTGGAGGAGAGGAAGCCATTTTGGAGAGAAAGCTTGGAGAATCTTGAAGGATCATCACCATTGTTGCTGCCAAGTGTTCATCTCCAAAAGTTCTTCATCTCTTCTCCTTAACTTTCTTTTTCTGCAGTTTATTCTGAATTTGTATTGATGTATTCAGTTGAGATAATAGTTGTTCTTATTTCCATTATGAACTAATTCATTTTTGCTAAGGCTATGATGTAGTTGAATCAAGAAAATCTTATTTCTTTGGTTATTGTTATATGAGTTCATTGTCTTCAAGTTGAGTATTTATTTACATGCTTAATGCTTCTAAATTTCTGGCCAAGATTTAGATGATTTGTTGCATTATATTGAGATCGAGAGGAGATGTGTAATGAATGCTTCTTGTGATAAATACCATATGTTGAATGCAAGTGTGAGACCTAATGCATGATGTATGTGGTTATTCTAGAAATTCCATAGATCATAATGTGCTTGTTTGTAATTAAATCTTCATAGAAATATAGTTGATTATCATAGATAAGTAATTCTAATATAACTCGAGAGAGGGTATTAGATAAGTTTGGGTTTTTCAACCATCACTTTTACCTTTGATTCTCATATAACATGACTTGAAATTAGATTGAATTGATTCAGCGAAATCAAATGCCTTAGCATTTTTAATCATTTGTGAACAACATTCAATTGTGTTCTTTGCATTTATTTATAAGTTAATTTGCCTCTTAAACAATTTCAACATTTTGGTTTTCAAATAAAATTAGGATTAGTCAATTTCGGTACTTAGTAACACCATTCCTTATGGGTTCGATATCCGTACTTTTGTACACTTTATTACTTAAACGATTCGTGCACTTGCGAAAATACGCATCAATAATTACACTGACATTTTCTTTGGGATTTACCACAGTTTGAGAGGGCAGCTTACCTGAGTTTTGAGCATCCAATCAACTCACCGTGGTTGTTAATTAACCTACTTGAATTGTCAGGTTCTAAATGCTATCTCTTGTCTCTTGCTGAAATTGATGAGAATTATGTACAAGAGTTTTCACAATATCTTCTAATGGATTACTTACTTGGTGATCCTGGGATGTATTCTGTCTAGGATAATAGGCCTGTTGATTTTGCTAAAAATTTTGTCCTACAAGTCTATTTTGTGCATTCCCATAACTTAAATTGAGATGATCCTTCTATCCAGGATTATATGTATTAGCATATGGATCATACCTCCTTGGTTGGCCAAGAAACCCTCCTACCACATTAGCTTGTTCTGTGGATTTCTCTTGAATTGTAGGGCACATGCTAGTTGGGTACCCTATGGCTGAACATATTTCACAGACTTTAACTTGCTACGGTGTACCTGTAGCCATTTAGCGCACAAGAAAGGTAAGTTCAGATATCTGTTGCTAAAGAGAAGTACTACTTACTTCCTGAGCATGTCTTGGAGGATCATGCCTAATGCCAAATTGTTAGGAGTTAGTAGCCATATTTGATATCAAGACTCTGGCTGCTTCAGGAGTTTTGTCTACTAGTGCTCCTCCACTAGCTGCATCAATCATGCTCTTGTCTCCTTGCAATAGACCTTCATAGAAATATTAGATTAGTAGCTGCTCACTAATTTGATGATGTGGACAGTTTGCACAAAGCTTTTTAAATCTCTCTCAATATTCACAAAGTGTCTCTCCATGCAATTGTCTAATGCTGCATATTTATTTCCTAGTATTAACGGCTCTAGATGTGGGAAAATATAGTTCTAAAAATATTCTCTTCATCTCATTCCATGTGGTAATAGTACCAAAGGGTAAATAATATAGCCAATCTTTGGCTAAGTCTCTCAATGAAAAAGGAAAAGCCCTAAGTTTTATTTGTTCCTCAATTACTCCAAGGGAGCTTTATATCGGTACATATCACATGGAATTCCTTCAAGTGTTTATGCGGGTCTTCACCTGCAAGACCATGAAAATTAGGTAAGAGATGAATTAATCCAAATTTCAACTCAAAATTAATATTGTCAACAAGATTAGGAAATGTAATGCATAAGGGTTGCTGATGCAAATCTAGAGCTGCAAGCTCCTTCAGAGTGGGGTGCCTCACCATGATTACTTCCTCATTTTCTTGATCAATGTCTTCTTGAAATTCTCTTTTGTGCTTGTATACAGATTTTCCAATATCTGGATTGAACTGTAAATCTTGAGAATTAGAAGAACGAGTCATAGGCATAAATCAAAATAAAAATTACAAAAGGTACTAGATGCAGTCCCCGGCAACAACGCCAAAATTTGGTGCGTACTGTCGCAGGTACACCCAAATTGATACCTTACCTCTCAACTAATATGTAGTAGTGGGAGTAAGACTCGATCCCATAGAGACTGGTATTACCTTATATGATTAAGAAAAGTGGAATTTGATAATTGTAAATAATAAAGCAAATAATAATGAAAGTAATTAAAAAAGTAATTAATGAGAGAGGCATTGATTTCGGTCGATATTCAACATCAAGGGATTGCATTGATTATTGACAAAATCATCAATCTTAAACCAAATATCTATAATTGGGATTCTATCCCTGTTCCTCCTTAAGCCTAGTGAATTGATAACAATCGTACCAATTAAACCCTAATTAATAAGATATCCTTTAGCACATTGGTAAAGTCTAACCTATTAATTGCATGAAGAACAAGAGAAACTAATAGAGCTAAATAAATATAAACACATCGATTATATTTAATTTAGTTGATCATTCATCATAAGGATAATGATTTATAATCCAAAATCCTTAGTCATATTTGTTTCATGAATAAAGTAATGAAAACTTTGTTCAAAACCTAATTCAGTAGTAGATTAAGACACACAATATACTAATAAGCTTTCCTAGCAATCATATGAAAAATCATTAATAAAATATAAGAGTAGATGAATAATCAATACCTAGTTAAGATTGAACTAATAAAATCAATTCCAAATCTCACAATGTATAACGATCCCTTGAGGTTTCAATCTTCCTCTACCAACTAAAAGTAAATCAGTCGCACTGGGCCATAAGAAAATTTAAACAAGAATTAAAGAAGGTAACTAAGAGGTTGAATCCCCTTTGATGCTTCCTTTCGTCTCTTTTTATAGATTGGCTTCTCTTCATTGAAGTAAAATTGTTTCTAGGTCAAAATTCTGCCCGTCGAGCTTCAATTGGAGTTGAAAAATCCTAAAAATTGCAATATCAGCATTTTGGTGCAGTGGTGAGTGTCGCGGGGCTATGAAAATAGACTGTCGAGGCGCTATGGCGCCCATGCTAGCGCTGCAACGCTTCAGAAAGTGACACTGGGGCGCCGTGGCGCTTGGTCCTTCTCTGGCTCGAGCGCCGTAGAGCTTTGGTCTAGCACTACGGTGCCCAAAAAATTCTGGATTTTGCCAAATTTGCAAACGAAAAAGTTGCAGCTTTATGTCTCTTCTTTCCATAGCCGCTCGAATCACCTCAATCGGTATTCAAATGAGAAAGATATGCTTCAATTAGTGACTGAAAGTCGAAAATCGGCATTTTTCCATATTTTCTCTCTATTTTCCTCTTCTTTTCTTCTTTAATATTCCTAAAACATAAAACACAAAACTCAATTAAATCCTATTTATTTTGTACTCAAATTAAATAAAAATCAACTAAAAACATGCTAAAGACATACTTAATTTGTAGCATATCAGTATGCAATAAAATAAGGGTAAAGTTATATGCTACGTATACCATTCATCCTGGATCAACTAAAAAGTATCAAGATTTAAAAGAAATTTATTGGTGGGATGGTATGAAAAAAGATATAGCTAATTATATTTCTTGGTGTTTAACATGTTAACAAGTAAAGGCAGAACATCAAAGGTCTGCAGGATTACATCAATAAATAGAAATACCTGAATGAAAATGAGAGAGAATAACTATGAATTTTGTTACAGGGCTACCACAGACACCAAAAAGGTTTAATTCAATATGGGTGATTATTGATAAGTTGACTAAATCAGCACATTTTCTACCAGTGAAAATCACATATAACGTAATTCAGTATGAAAATATGTATTTAAATGAGATAATAAGACTTCATAGGGTACCGATATCGATTATTTCTAATCGAGGACCACAGTTCATAGCTCGTTTTTAGATAGCCTTCCAAGAAACTTTGAGCACGAAGTTAAATCTCAGTACTACTTTCCATCCTCAAACAGATGGACAGTCTGAGCGAACCATTCAAAAATTGGAACACATGCTTCGGGCATGTGTGCTTATTTTTAAGGTAGTTGGGAAATATTCTTGCCCCTAACTGAATTTGCTTATAATAATAACTACCAATTCAGTATACAAATGGCCCCTTTTAAGGCATTATATATTAGATGTTGTCGCTCTCCAATCGAATGTTTGAGATGGAGAAAGCTAAGATTTTAGGGCCTAATTTGGTACAAGATGCACTTGACAAGGTAAAGTTAATTAAGGAAAGATTATTAGCATCCTAGGGTAGACAAAAAGTTTATGTTGATAATAGACGTCGACCATTGAAATTTGTCATCGGTGAACATGTATTCTTGAAAATATCTCCTATGAAAGGAGTAGTAAGATTTTGATAAAAAAGGAAGTTAAGTCCACGGTATATAGGTCCATTTAAAATTCTTGATAGGATCAACCCAATAGCTTATCGTTTGGCTTTGCCACCTGAATTGAGTAATGTCTATCTAGTCTTTCACGTGTCTATGCTACAAAAGTATCTACCAGACCCAACACATGTTATTCAATGTCAGGAGATTCAGTTAGACAAAGATTTTTTATATGAGGAAAAACTAGTGGCTATAGTAGATAGACAAGTGAAGAAATTGCGTTCAAAGGAAATATCCAACAGTAAAAGTGATTTGGCAGAATCATTCTTTAGAGGAGACTACTTGAGAAAAAGAGGATGATATGCGGGCTAAATACCTGCATCTGTTTGAACGATGAGGTTAGTGTTTATTTACAATTATGGTAAGAAAATTTGGAGACCGAATTTTTTTAAGGAGGAAAAATGTAATAGCCCTAAAATAAAATAAAAACTAAATAAATGAAAAACTCTGAAGTAAAGAAAAATTATGAATGTAAGCGAAGATTATGATAAATAGAGATAAGTATAATTGGAAATGTGTTTATTTATCATATTGTTTGAAGAATTATGAAGGTTATATGAGGATTTAAGTTTTGGGGCCAAATGTAATTTCTTAAAAGTTTAGGGGTCAAAATGTAAATAACAAAAATTTGTAAGGAACTCCCTCAAAAATTAATTTCTTGTAGAATGGTCCCCTTCACATGATTAAGCAATCTACAGAAAGGAGACATCAAAATTTCAGACTTTATCTCCCAAAAACTCACTTTCTCTCTCTAAAAAATCCTAAAACTTCTCTCTAGATTTCTATCTCTTCTGGACCTTGGATTTCGAGACCACCACCGCTTATGAATTCAGAACAATAAGAACTACAAATCTATCTGATTGGTTTCTAGAGCTTTTGCTGGAGATTTGTCGAAAAATGGAGAAGAAACCCTTGAAAGGTGAGTTCTCAAATTAAAAATATAACATCATAGATAGATTTAAGAGGTGGAAAAACATTAGGATATTAAATTTCTCAACCATCTGACAACTTTTTGTACATCGTGAACAATAAATTCGGCTGTGAATAATATTTTTAACCGTAAATAGTACCCATTAGTTGACCAATGTTGACCAAGCTCTCGGAAGTCAAATTTCACATTTTTAGAGTCATTTCCTAGGTTTTTGGAACCTCCAGACTCAATTTTTAGGTTCATTTGATTAGATTTGCCTTGGAAAAATATATTTTGGGACTATCCAACTTAGAACCTTTGTTTTGTGAGTAAATAATCTCTTCTATAACATACCCTATGCTCTTCTTGAACTTTAAATGTATAATTGATTCTGTTTACAAGTTATTCATGCTATCATAAGTCTCTTAAATGTGTTAAAATATTTGTTTTGCTTACTAACTATCATATAGTTCAAGAAGAGTATAATTTTACAAATATATTTTGAAATTCATTGAATATGTAGTTCTAAATGTATTTCTCTTCATATGGTAAAATGAAATATATTGTGCACATGACATTGATATATAAAGCTATAAAATTGCCTTGGAAAATGGCATGAATATGTGATGACCCTGATTAGGAAGTTTCTAACAAAGGAATTGTACTGAGACTGAAAATTCTAAATTATACTGAAATCTCTGTTTTGAACTATATGGCATATGTACAAATAATGATTTCTGTGGAGGAATATTATTAGAAATACTATTTGCTAACAGCAGGTGATGTTAGCCCTAGTGCACCTTAACACCTTAGCCAGTAGGGGTGGTGTTAGCCTCATGTGACAGCTAACACATGGGATATGATATATGAAGGAGAGCAGAATGCCTTTATCTAGGCGAGATGCCGACTATATGATATGTGATTTATCCTCCCTTACTGTGTGCTTGGAAAATGCCCATATTAAAGTCCCTTCACGTGTCCTCTTGAACAGTGGTAGGGCAAACCTTAGCTGGGATGCTGAGTTTAGGCAAATCCTACACCGCCAAAGTATGGAAGAGCATGAACTCTGATATAGTGGTTCTGATATGAGATTCTCCTAATGTTTTTATGAAAAGTATTTTGATGCATAACAATATTTTATTAATGATCATACCATATTGCATATAGTTTCAGATATCTGAATGTGGTTTAAATTAAGAATATTTGAAATACAGGTCCCATGTTGATGTACCTCTGAACTGTAACTTTTTGTGTTAAATTTTAATATATGAGTACATCCATATAATGACCTAAGAGATTATAGGAGGTTTTATCTGCTCATTGAACTGTCAAACTCACTACACGATATTTATATTTTTTTACATATAAGAATACAGAGTTTGGTCCTATAGATACGTGACCAACTAGGTGTCACACTCTCTAGGTGAGCCTATATTGCTTCCAAGGTTCATAGTGTTTAAATCATTACGTACTTGTAATCTAGAGTATGCTCTGTACACCACAGGCAGAATTCATATTTCTGTTGTAATATATGTATAAAGACTTGGCCTGTATATTTGGTTATATTGAAAAACTTGTAAACGTATATTATTATTCTTTATATGTGATATACTTGGAGTATGTATGCAATAAAATAAGGGTAAAGTTATCTGCTACTCTTTTAAATTGGGGGCGTGACAATAAAGTTGAGATCATTCAGTTATTTTAGCAAAGCATGATTATAAGGTCACACATATTGCTTGAAGTGGGAGATTGTTGAATCCTTAATAAAATGTTGGGCTTATATATAAATAATCTTGTGTTGCGGACTGTCAAATAAGATTAAACCCAATTAAAAGTGATCAATTAGGTTTTTGGTAATTTAAGTTTTAATGTATGTAATAGGATATAGGTTTTTAATATGTGGAGACTTAAATGATAATTTCTATTTTATGATGGGCAAAATAAGAATACAAAAAAGTTTCATGTTGGATCACCTAAAATCAAAAGAAAAATTGATTATTATAGATCCATGTACACCTCCGCATATTTGTCTTTTAATTTTAGGTGATCCAACATGAATGCTCTTATATTTTAGGTAATAGTTTTCACCAAAGAAAATTTTCTAACAAGCACCCCTCAAATCGATTGCGTAGTATTAGGATTCTATTTGCTTGCTCTCGTGATGTATAAGTAGAAAAAAATTTGTCTTCACCCATGTCTCCATAGTAGAAATTTTTTCCTCTTCCCATCCCTGTATGAGCCATCCTTCAAATAAGAAAAATTGTCATCCTCACCTAAAAATGAAATAATATTAATAGTAAACCGTTGAAAAATTAATAAAAAAGTATATTCTATCTTTGTTTATTTTTCCTCCTTTTAAACTTTTGTACGAGAGCAAAAATAATGTGAGCGCATAAAGATTAGTTAATCCTAGGCAAGAGGTTTCTTTTCTTGTATAATTCATCCAATACATAGTTTTAAATAATAAATATAAGCACTGTAATATAGCACCTGGTAATTCAGTATTATTTTTAATCAAAAGAAAATAATTATTTTATTAATTAATAAGGATTATAATAAAGCAATTGGAAAGAAAAAGTGTAATAATACATGAGAAATTATACTTATTCACCCTGATTTATAATTTTAATTGCAGTTCTCTAATTTAAAAATTATTACAATGTCCTCCTTTTAATTTATATATTATCTCATCATAATGAGTCCGTCTAAATCGAATGTTAAAATTGATGTTTGTAGAGTTAAATGTGATTCTTGTATCATCTAATTTGTTCAAAAAAGACCACTCAACCCAAAAAGAGGATGTGAGAGGGGGAATGGGATGAACTTGATGAAATCAAAAATATAAACTAGAGAAGGGACATATACAATCAAATAGATGAAGGGTATAATGGGTTTTTTTGGGTGGTCAAATGGTGTTGCGTGTGATTCAGAGAATGTTAGACTTAATATCTAATTTGGATGAATTGATGCTCATTATATGATATATATAAATTGAAGGAATATGGTAATATATAGTTTTTATACTAGAGAAAAAACTGCAATTAAGAATATAAATTAAAGTGAATAAGTTCAATTTCTCCAATTATATGGGCAATATGAACTTTTTGTTTATTTTACAAAGAAGAATGTCTTCAAGCTTTGTTCAAGGTGCTATTTTAAAATAGCATAAGACATTATAGAGATATTGTGAAATAAACAAAGCTTATTGCCCAAAAAGTTTCAAGGTGCTATTATGAAAAACTTTTTGCAGTTCTCTATTAATTATATAAATTTATAATCAAACACAAGAAATTAAATCCCTATTTTGAATTCTGAACAAATAGTAATCAATTATGCTAACTACAAACGAAATTTACCATGAATTTTATATAAAACTTTCTATATAAACTGATGAGGACGAGCTAGGAGGATGTATTAATAAATATTATAAATAATTTTAAAGAAGAAGACTGCTCTGAATGTACTAAATAGCCTCATTTACCATGCATTCTTTTAGTATTATAAATGAAATTTTCGTAGGTTTGACTATTATAAAAAAATTATATATTTATTTCTTTATACATATATATGATATTGATTTCAACTAACCTAAAAAAAATTGTATAGAAAGTCAAGAGGGGTATTTTTTATCGTGAAAAATGACTTTGGACTTTTCTTTCCTCAGTTAAAAACAAAAATTAAGAACCTAAGAATCTGTTTGGATTGCCTATTTTCTGCTTTTATCTTCATTGAAAACCAAAAAATATGACTAAAAATATATTTGGTAGAGTTTAGGAGAACATATTTTCTGAAAACATTTTCTAAAACAAGATGAAAACAAAAACCATCTAAAAGATATTTTCAATATTTCTAAAAAGTAACCTATAGCGTTTTCAAAATTTTTTAAAAAATATATCATAATTATTAAAAAAAATAAAAATAAAATCATAATTATAGAAAATCAAACTGAAAATCTAAGTAATATTTATAATTATTTATGTCAATTAAATTTGAAAATAAATTTTTAACTTCATAAAATAAATGTGTTTCCAAAATAATAAAAATTGGAAATTAAAAATTAAAAATGTTTTCGAAATAATCAAATTTGGAAGAAAATGATCATGGGAACAGGAACTAGATAAATAAATATTTTCTGTGAATTTTTTTGTATAATTATTTTGCTCACAAAGACTTAAAAAAATACTGATTTTTAGTTGCTTCTCTTGCTTTTAAATTTCATTTTATTTTGTTTGGACTTCGTAGCTACTAGTTAATTTGTCATTCTGATCTTAGTTTTTATTTTGCAAGTTAGTCAATGAAAATTTTAAATAAATTGAAATCCCAGCAATTCTTATAGATTTATTTCCCTTTTACTTTATATATTGGCAACGCAGAAAGTGATCAGCCGCAGCCATATATAACATGCATGCCTCCACAGGATAAGCTAATTTTTTTTTCCTTTTTTTAATTTTTGGTTCTGAAACTAAATGAAATTGAATAATTTTGTTCCTTTTTTTTGTTTATTTTCTGTTTCTACTAGTCTACTAGAATATTTAACAAATTGATGGCTTGTGGTTTTTGGTTTTTTGTATTTTGGCAATTTGTGTTTTTAGGTTCGTGTATTAATAGTTGTTATTGTTACATACAGTAAACTAATAATTTAATATGTAAATTTTTAGATCCATTTAGATTTGATCTTTCAATTTTTGTGAGTGCAGAAATTAATTCATAAAATTATCATCTCATAACATGTTAAATATTTTACTATTCCTTGAAAAATATCGAACTCTTATATATAATTGCTATTGCTGACATTGAATACTACGCATGTTATTGTTAAAGGGTGCATCTATCATTTCATCTCCTACAATTAAATGTAAGCTGGACGGCGTACATATGTAACGTGATAAACCTATCATGTTAAAGATTGAAAATAAAAATTGGTATTTGGTCCATCTTTGATAAATATTATTTTATTTATTAATTATGTTTAAATCATGACACATAATAAATATAATTTTAAAAAATATTACTTTTATCACATGTTACGATTTAGACATTATTAATGACAAAAAATTATTCACCAATAATTGACTAAATTATTTTCCTTAAAGTAATGTTCGCAAATTTATGTATATGGACAACATTCACGGTCCAGTTAAGTAAAGCTAAAGCGGCACAACACTATAACAGATGCCCAGCAAAAGGGTATCTTTTCTTTGTATTCAGCAATTTAGATCAAAACAAAAACATCATAATACTGAAAAGAAACACCAGCAGAGGAAACCAAAACATCTAATAAATTGTTGGAAAAAAAGGTGTTAAATGAAGAGTAGAAACTGTGTAAATTTCAATAAACAATATACGAAGTATATGTGATTACAGATACCAATTCGATAATAATACTGAATTTCTAAATTATAAATTATAATACAGCATGAAGAAAGAAAATATAACTTATAGTATAGAATATCTAAAAGCATTAGGCATTATTTTATGTATCCTTTTGCAGGTCATTTACATTCCATCTTATTCATCTTTAGAGAGCGATTTAGAATACTTTAATTTGACCTAGGAAGTGCGGTACGTCTTCCTTATTCTAAATCCTATGGTAAATGGGAAATTCAATTTCAGATTCTGCATCTACAATTACCAACTAAAACTACCACCTTCAATCTGAACTATACCAAGGAGACAAGGATATTGACATGTATGAATGAAGTTGGGAATGGAAGAGATTTTGTAAATATTTTCACCTAAACCAATTTAAACAACTGAGTCTTCTACTTCTAAAGATCAATTTTATAAATATAATCACTAGAACACAGTTGAGTTCTTTAACAAATTAGATGAATCTGTTTAACACTATGAATATAGAGAAAGTAGAAAACATTTAGAAGATGACAGGAATTCTGGAAATGTTCCATCTTCGGTACTTTGGACATTCACATGAGTAGAGCTTCAATTTGATATTTTCTGATTATGTTGTTAACTCTTTTTTAGTTTATGCGATTTCAATTTCAATGGGATCCAACTGGAATTGTACATTAAATTGTGTTTGTTTCTTTCTTGTTACCTGCATTTGCAGCCTCTCAATGCCTATGATCTAGTTGGACCTTGTTTCCTTTAATATTTGATGTAATTGTTGTTTGGTTGTCGAGAAATGTTTGATTAACTTGCCAACGAGGGTTTTTTTTCACTTAGAATTCTCAACAACCAAGCACCCTGTGAATGTTTAGTTTTTGCTGACTTGTTTTGTAATCTTTCGATCAGAGAAAGCTTGCACGAAGATCAGAAAGAGTAAAATCCGTGAATCTGCATCCAACAGAACCATGGTAGTCCCTTGTCCTTTCTTCCTTGTTTATAATTCCAAATAGCGGTATTTGTTAGAGGGGGCTACTGTTGACATTCTTTAGTTATTGTGGAGCTTAGAAAGATAGGAAAACAGTTAATGATTGGACGTTTTGTTGAATTATGTGATGTTACCATCTTTTATGCAAGATTTTAGAAGTTTCGATAAAAAGAGTAGATCATATAGATAGTAGTTTGATAATTAGAAGTAAACAGAAATAAAAAAAATAAAATTATTAAAAAAAATTTAATAATTAATAATCTCTCTATTGATCTTATTTATAATATATCACTTTAATGTCGTTTGATTCAAATAACTTACTCTAATTAATAAAAAAATACTTAGTTGCTCTTGTTGTACAAGCACCTGCTTCTTTTTCTAATAACTTTGTTGGCCTAGAGAATACAACTTTGAATCGACACATCACTTATGTTATATAGGTAATTTTGACTAATATAGGAGATATATTGTTATTTTATCTGTTTATTCGTAATACATGCTAAACTATGGCTTTTGGTATGATAAATGTTTCTATATATATTTGGTGTTCCATATTCTCCTATGTTGTTTCTCCTGCAATATAGAAGCTCTTTTTTGTTCACGAGGAAATTGTCATCCCAGTGCATGCTACGCAGGTGTTATTTATTCAATTCTTGGAAAATAAATACTTTAATCTCTATATATAAAAATAAGAGGGACATATAGAATTGTGCTAACTATCAGGAGATTAAATTCATGAGCCACACTATAAAGTTATGAGAAACGATCATTGAGTAAATATTAAGACAAGAGATTCAAGTCACAGAGAATCAATTTAATTTCATGTCAGAAAAGTCAACTATGAAAGTAATTTACTTATTACAGAGATTGATGGAAAATTATTAAAAAAGACAAAAAGATTTGTATATGGTTTCTATTGATCTATAAAAAACATATGACAGAGTGCTAAGAGAGGTTTTATAGAATATTTTAGAGAAAAAATGAGTACGTATTGCGTATATTTAAGCAATCAAAGACATGTATAATAGGATCACAACTTGCGTTAGAACATAAAATAAAAAAACAAAGGATTTTCCTACAACTATTGGACTATATTAAGGGTTTTCTCTGAATCCGTATCATTTTAACTTGATTTTGGACACAGTTACTAAACATATACAAGATTTGGGGCCTCGATGTATGATTTTTGCAAATGATATAGTTTTAATTGGTGAATCGAAAGAGAAAATAAATATGAAGTTAAAATCATGGAGAAAAACTTTAGAAACATATAGTTTTCGTATAAGTAAAAATAAAACAGAATATATAAAATGTATTTTTAGTTAAAGATGAATAAATACAAATTTAGAAGTAAAACTTGAATACTATATATTAAAACAAGTTACAAGTTTTAAATATCTGAAGTCTATTATACAAAATGACAGTAAAATAAAGGATGACGTAAATCATACAATTCAAACGGGATTGATAAAATAGAAGAAAATTTCGAATGTCATTTGTGATAAAAAAAAATGCCACTCAAAGTTAAAGAAAAATTCTATCGTACAGTTATAAGACTTGCTATATTATATGGTATTGAATGTTAGACAATTAAAAAATAATATGAAGATAAATTCAATATTGTAGAGATGAGAATGTTACGCTAGATGTGTGAACACATTAAAAGAGATATAATTAGAAATAAGTGCATTTGAGAGAAAATTAGGATAACATCTATTATAAATAAGATAGTAAAATTTCGTTTAAGGTGATTTGACCATATATAAAAAAAATTTATAAAAATTTTAATAAAAATAATAGATTAAATAAAAAATAATTTGATAGTTAGAAATAAAAAAAATTAAAAATAATAATAAATAAAATTATTAAAAATAATTTAATAATTAATAATTTATTTATTAAATTTATTTATAATATATTACTGTAATATCATTTAATTTATATAATTAATTTTATTTAATAAAAAAAATTATTATTATCTAATTTAATTAAATAATTTAATAAATTAAAGTGATATTGCGCTGCCGCCGCATCATACATGATGATTGCTTTTAAGTAAAGCTTACTGCCAACGTGTTAATTTCTTGTGTTGAGATCGCCAGTAAAAATTCAATTGATTATTAAATATTAATGACTTTGATAGATGGGACGGCAGCACAACTTTTATCTTGGGAATGGAAAAAATATTTTTTCTTTTCATGAATTTGGCTTGTCATTTAATTTTGGTTGATTGTTAGTAAAAATAAAAAAATATAAATTAAAAATTAGAGTGATATGCTTGTACTGTCATTTAATCTTGGTTGATTGTTAGTAAAAATAAAAAAATATAAATTAAAAATTAGAGTGATATGCTTGTACTGCTGCCGCATCATACATCACTGCTTTAAAGTAAGGCTTATCGCCAACGTGTTAATTACTTGTGTTGAGATAATTAGTAAAATTCAATTAATTATTAAATATTAATGACATTGATAGATGGGACGGCAGCACAACTATACTCTTGAGAATGGGAAAAATATTTTTTCTTATCATGTTTTTGACCTGTCATTTAATCTCGGTTGAATAAAAAAGTATAAATAAAAAATAAAATAAAATATTATTATTAAAATTATATTTAAAAAAATAAAAATTTTATTATTTTTTTAGATTTGATAAGTATAAAAATATTTTTTAAAAATAAAAATATTAAAATAATATAATTTTAACTTAAAATTTTATTTTTAAAAATAAATAAATAATAAAATAAATAATTATTAATATAAAAAATTGAATTAAATTTTGTTAAAAATATTAATAAATAATTTAAACATTATTTATTAATAATAAACAAAATATTTTAATCTTTTTTACTCTCATTTATTCATTTTTACTACTTTTTATTATTTTTGGAAGGTGGACTACTTTTCCATATATAAAGAAATGCACATTTTTGGAAATCTTTTTTCGGTTAACAAAACATAATTAACTGATATAATAAAATTTAAATTCCCTTTCCATCAACCTAATTCAACTTATCAAACAAGACCTTAGAACATTTAACTCCCTTTTATCTTGAGTCTTTCCATTGATCTACAGGTAAATGTTCTATAACAATGAGTCCATATTGTGACACTTATGGTTCAATTATTGTGATATGCAGATTCTTCGATAATGTCCAGTTTAATTTTTTTTTTCATATTTTATATTTTTTTAATCATTTTAATTTTTCATCTTCTATTTTTACATTTATAGTTGTATTAGTTGTAAGATTTTGTTTTTAATCTTTACAAGTATGTGATGATTGATTAGTTGACTTAAAAAAACAATAATCACATTATACATAGGTCTTAATTAAGGATACCTACATAACTCTTCTCCAAAATTCATATAGTTAGTGATAAAAGCGTTTATGGCACATTTTTATTATTTTAAGATTAAGTACTTTTATTTGTAATCAATTATTTTTCTTTCTTATTAAATATAACTAGTTACATTATATTGAAATTTGTATTTAAACTAATTGCAGATAAATATAAGTTTAAATATTGATATTATTTTATTTATTATGATTTTAGTATGATAATTAATTTATTAATTACATATTTTATGTTTTGATTATTTTTGTAGCAATATCTACAACTTTTAATAATAAAAAATTAATACAAAAAAAAAAATTTATACATTAAACATTCAAGAAAGTGATTAAATATATAATTTTAAATTTTTGTGGCAATTACAAAAAGTCATCACCAAAATATGGATTTAATGGCCACAAGAATTACCATTGAAAATAGAATTTCAGTGACAACTTTTATATTTTAAATGACAAATTTTATTATTTTCAGTGGCGATTGGAAAGTTCACTGCAAAAAAAGTTTAATGTTGAAATTAGTCACCCCTAAAAGTCTATTTTCTTATACCACAAGTTGTTAGTCAAGTTTATATGAATTAATTCTTTTAAGACAATTTGGGTTTAAATAGATATATTTTGTGACTTTTTGAAGAATTTTTAAGACCCAACCCAATCGTATCTAACGTAACTTGAACTTTTCAAGTAATTCAAAATTTCAATCAGGTTTATGTGTTAATTTTGTAACCTACTTTTGTCGTGTTGGATTCAACCTAACCATACACAGCCTAATTGCTCACCCTTATTTTAGGCTAGGGATAAGAATATTAAATCAAAATTATAAAATAAAGTTTGAAGCATATTTGGATACAAATATTTAGACAGAATATTGATGGACTCGTTGATTTGTTTTGGCATATTTTAGATATACTATACATGCATGCTAGTTATGAGCATTGACTATGTGTGTTTAATTTTTAAGTTCAGAAATGTTGCTTCTTTTTAATATTAATCTCAGTTTAACTCGTTTGAAAAACATATATTTAGAGTTAGAGGATAAGGAAGACTAGGTGGTTGATCAAATTAATGAAGCGAAGAGGAGTATAGGGTAAATGAGAAAGTGACGTTATAGGTTATGTTATAAAAATTGAATTAGTCGTTGAATTAATGATCAATTAATTATCAGAGATGAGAATCGGTCACGTTATTCGACCTGATCGAATAACATTCAGGTTGAAAAATTAACATATGTCTCCGGATGAAGATTCAGATTATTCAAAAAAAAAATTGAGTTAGTCGGATTGGTTGAAAGTTGAGTGAAAAAAAAATTGGACCATTAGGTCGATGTTGGTTAAATCAAATTTGAGCAAATTCTAAAAATAGCACCTAATTTATCTGAATTCTAAAATTATTTTTAAAAATTCATTTGTATGAACTATCAACATAAGTTGATCTATCTGAAATAATTTTTTTACCAGATTCGGATGGATTAATGTGATTTTTTTTTATTTATGCTCGCCCCTATTATTGATTATCTCCTCTTGGTCAATTTAGTTTTTTTTTTATTTCGACCAAATATTATTAACCAAACCAAATATACTAAGTTGTAGTTTCCCTCTATTCGTGTCATCAGGATATTAACTTTGTGTACAAATTGTTGTCAAAATCAAGAGGCTATTAAAATATCATAGTGATAATCATTTGAAATTCTGGATTGGACTTGAGAAAAACTTGATAGCTAGATGCTTTCGACTACAAAATAAAGGGTAATTTGGAACTATAAAATCAAAATTATTTTAAAATTTCCCAATTGTAGTCTTATTTCACTATGTGATTTTCCATTCTTTGTTTTTCTAACAATAAACCTTACAAGAGTGCCTATATTATTAATATTAAACTGTCAGGTAAGTTGAGGATGCAATCAAATTTTGGTAGTGTTCTGAGTGATGTTTGTGTAATTGAATATTTTTTGTTGAAAATAAGAATTCCACATGTTTAATTTTTTATTTTTTTTGGTGAAGAAAAATAGTAATAAGGATAGATTAGTTCAATACTATATAGGTGACATACTTGAGATTCGAGACGAGTAGGTAGAAACCTAAATTAGAGAATTACCTTTAAAGATTATTATTTTCTTAAAATAAGCTACTCAACTATCTCTTGAATGCCAGCAAATCTCTTTGAAGATGGTTGATCACTAAGTAAGATTACTAGTCAAAGGGGGGATTCGAACCTTGCCCAAGGAGAATATAAAGTCTTTAGCTGAATCCTTTCAGTTAGTTGAGCCAACCCATGTAGGCCACATGTGTGATATTTAAATTTAATTCATTAAATTCTTTTCGTTTACAAGAATCTGTTATTCCTTTTTATTTTGAGTAGTATATTCAATACTCTGTTTATAATAAATTGAATTTCTAGGTATTATGCATTAGAAGTACAGTTGAGACTGCTAATTATCATTGAATTTCTTATTCTTTCAATTAATATCATAACTTTTGAATTCAATGGCAAAATAAGAAAATTAATTTAGGTTCAAATAAATAACTGTAGATAATGTAAACTTTTCCGAATGTTTGCAAAGCATTTCAACCCTTTTATGGAGCAGATAGCAAATTTGGAGGAAGCTCTTCACGTTATTTAGTTTGAACAGCATTGTTAGAGGCTTCGATTGACCACCAAGTTACCTTTTTTAAAAAAATTTGTTTAACGTTAGCATTATTTTTTTTACCTAAATGCTTACTACTATCAAAAGGAGGCATGCTCCTTAGGGGTGAGCATTGGCCAGGTTTGGTCTGCTTGAACCGTAAATTCAATCTGATCAAACAATAGCCAGGTTGACAAAAATGAATTCAACACTGATTGATAATTTAGGTGACCAGAAAAAGTTGGGTTCATTCAAATAAGATGTGTGTTGATCAAATTACCTTAACAATCACTACAAAAAATTAAATTTTCAGTGACGACTTTTCAATAGCGACTTATAAATTTGTCACTAAAAGTCATTTTTAGTGACGAAATTTAAGGTCGCCACTGAAAGACATGCTTTCTGTGGCGATCCAAACAGGTTGTCATGAAAAATTAAACTTTCAATGGCGACTTGCATAATATCGCCACTAAAGGTAGGTGTAAAAGTGATTCCTAACTCTTTTTGTGGCAATTTTTTGGCATCGTCACCGAAAGTTACATTTTCGGTGGCGACATTTAACGTTGCCACTGAAACTTGGCAAAAAAATTTCTTTATTACAAGTTCATGTCTTCAGTGGCGATTATTTGTCTTCACGGAAAAACTTTTAGTGGCGATTTAATTTAAATCGCCACTGAAAGGTAAAATTAACTTTAAAAAAAATTATGTAGAATAAATCTTTTATTGATTACTCTTAAAAGTAATCTTCATCTTTAATTTATTTTTAATATATGCATAAAATTTAAAGTTTTTAATAAATTATATAAAAATTTATATTTTTTAAAAGATTGTTTTGTTGAGGTGTTAAAAAAAATTTAAAAATTTATTTAATTAATATAGAGAAAAATATAACTTAATTATATCTTTATTTCAACTATATAAATTATTAATTATACTAAATAATAAAATATGTAAAATATACATTGTTGTCACGTTTTATCTTTCTTTTTTTGTTATTTTAATTTATTTTAATAACAAAAGGTTTGTTTAAATTTTACTTAACCATCAAAATTCTTCAAAATTTAAAACTTTAAAGTTAAAAGAGCATTTTGTTATTTTAATCTATTAAAAATTTATTTTGAATTTAATTTTTTTGAAGTATAATTTTTAAACATATTACTTAAAAAATTATTTTACTTGTATAAATAATTATACATTAACTATATTAATAGAAATTTATTAAATTTCTGTAACTAATTAAAATGAAATTTTAACTAAACTATATCTTTGTTTTAATTATAAAATTTTTTTCAAATATTTATAAATAGGATAAATTTGAAGACATTTTTAAATTTAGTTAATTCTTAAAAAATTAAATTGATAAAGGTAAATTTTAAAAAATAAAGTTGAATATATATATATTTGAAATATGCAAAAACCTATATTATGATTCCCCATTCATATATTTTAAGAATAGATTTCTTTTTTTTTCTTTAATAATTACAAAAATTTAAAATAATTCATGTATTAAATACAATATATCAATTGTTATGAAAAGATGGCAATCTTTTCTCATAAAATTTTTATTAAAAATTCTAATAGATAATAACACTAGCGCAGCTTCATAGAAGTAGAAAATAGAAATATAAAAAAAACAAAAGTAAAAAGAACATAAAGAGAATTGATATATTTTGTTATTTTAATATATTTGAGTTTTCTTGGTTTAATGATCTCAATAGCAATTTTTTATTATTAAATTTATCTATACGTAAATGCTTAACGTAAGTTTTTAGATATGATATATTTATGTTAAAGCTTGAATGTAGTTTTTTTATTAGCAAAAACTCCTCCCTTGGGTGTTGAGTGGCAAACTACGTACCTATATATATATATATATATATATACAGAGAGAGAGAGAGAGAGAGAGAGAGAGAGAGAGAGAGAGAGAGAGAGAGAGAGAGAGAGAGAGAGAGAGAGAGAGAGAGAGAGAGAGAGAGAGAGAGAGAGAGAATGTAATAGAATTGGAAGAATTTAAACAATAATTTGCTTAGAACTCAATGTCAAGCCCATTGCCAATTTCACATAGTATATACGATGGAACAATTAAAATAATCGTAGTTAAGATAAAAAATATATATAATAAATCAATCATCCTTACACTATATCTCAAAAAAAAAAAATCGGAATATGTTGTTACACTATAATTTAAAATAATTTATTGAACAAATTAATTTTTAAAAATATCTTTAAAATGAATTTAAAAATAAAAAATTCAAAATTCATAAAAAACGAAGTGTTTTACATCAGAGCACCCTCTAAGTAATTTTCAATTTCCACTCCTTCTCAAATATCTTTTAAAAAATTTGACAATTATCATATGCTTGGTGCTAACAGATTATTGTGTAGAACACACAATAATTTTAAAAAAATTATATTAAAGTGTTATCAGACATCGGAGATAATAAATGTCTACTCAATACCTTACCCACCACCACTAGTATAATCTTTTTTTTTTAAATATTAAGTGAGGCCAAACACAGTGCATCAGTTTTTTTAAAAAAAAAATCTAAAAGGAAATTATAAAATTTTTGCAATTTAACACAATCCTAAAATACATGCTGCAAATTTTATTGAAAAAAAAAATACAACTATTAGTTATAGCCTAGGGAAGAACACAGCCTACAACGATGCTATTATATATTTAAAATTTGAGGAAAAAAAATAACAAAGTGGGTATATATACATTCTTTGGTTTTTAACACAAACAAACCAAATAGTAATACAAAGGATATTAAAATAATAAAGTTGGTATATAGACATTCTTTGATATTATTATATTTAATTAGGTAGTCTTTATATAGACATTTTTTGGTTTTTTACACAAACAAACCAAATAGCCTAGTATTATAGATATTAACATATCTAAAATAAGGGGTTAATCATCATTGTAAGATGGGGATCAAGAGAGTGTGAATCCTGATATAAATTTTGTCGAGAGTTAATTAAAAGATTAAGAATATATTTGAGGTTCATATTTAGATTAACTGGTGTTGACCTATATTTAAATAGATTTTAATGATATAGATAATTCTTAACTCTTCTTTAATAGTAATATAATTTTCTCTTTGATGGGCCTCTAAAATTAGATCATTAAGTGTTTCAGTGAATATTTTAATTCAAACTATTGTGATAGGTCTAATTGAAAATTGAAGTGGGTTTGCATTTCATTTCTATTTTTCAGCCCTAGCCAATCTCATCAAAGATTATCCATATATGTTAATGGTAAATTATTATTAATGAAAAAGTAATATTGACAAATTATGCTATATTTTAAACCAAAACCTTTTAATATTCATTAAGTATTGGGCAACCAATTTGTACTCCATTGTCTACTATATAATACATACAAATAAGTGAAAGTAGTAAACATATTATTATTCAGTATTTATAAACTCATGGTTTAAAATAAAAATAAATAAAAATTATGTGATTGAAATATTTTTGTAATATAAATAGTCAAAATTTACTAAAAATATTTGTGGAGATAAATAATTTTAGTACTTCAAACCAAATTAATCTTAATATAGAAAATAAAAAAAATTATTGTATAATAAAAAATTTAATTTTTTATTATTACGTTAACAGAGTGCTTTTATTTATCATATGAATAATGAATTTGTCTATTTTATATACATGTAGTCAATATTGGTAGAGGGTTTTTATGATTTTTTTATACACTGAATAATAACTTTTTTATATACAAAGAAAAGAATAATTATTTTTTTCTTAATTATTTTAACTTTTTTTAAAAAAACTGTAAGTACTGTAGGTTTATAATTTTCATTATAATATAACTATAGAATACATTATGTTAAATTATATATATTTAATTATTTATTAATATGTAAATTAAATTATTATTGATTTAAAAAAAATTATTGTATAATAAAAAATTTAATTTTTTATTATTACGTTAACAGAGTGCTTTTATTTATCATATGAATAATGAATCTGTCTATTTTATATACATGTAGTCAATATTGGTAGAGGGTTTTTATGATTTTTTTTATACACTGAATAATAACTTTTTTATATACAAAGAAAAGAATAATTATTTTTTTATTAATTATTTTAACTCTTTTTAAAAAAACTGTAAGTACTGTAGGTTTATAATTTTCATTATAATATAACTATAGAATACATTATATTAAATTATATATATTTAATTATTTATTAATATGTAAATTAAATTATTATTGATTTATTTAATTATAGATACATTGGGTCACGTAAAGTATTAATGTTAAGAATTTTTATTAATTTCTCTTTAATTTTTTTGTTCTCTTTCAACTATAAAAACTTATTTTTATATTCTGCAGTCTAAGTACAATCTTCATGTGAAAGGGACAAATCATATATATATATATATATATATGTTAAATTATATATATTTAATTTTTATTATTATATAAATTATTTAATTATATATAAGTAGGTCCCGTAATCCAAACCTTTATTACATTCTCTCAACTTTTTAATTGTGTTCTGCAGCAAATTGAAAATATCTGACTTGATGGGACAAATCAAGATACAATTAATTTAGACTCACTACAACGGATACATGAAAGGCAAAACAAATTAACACACTCAGATAAAATGGCCAAAGTTTCTTCTCTGCGCAGACTTCCCCCTTTTCCCGAGTGTCACTATTTTCCCCAATCCCTCACATTTCCTAAATTAAACCCTTAACGTCACTGTTGTGTGAGACAACTTTCCCAAAAATTCCTCTCCTCATTAGCACCTTGAAGTCATCGGTTGCATGAAACTCATATTTCCCAAACTTCTTCCTCTCCTTGTTAGCACCTTGGAGTCATCAGAGTTTAACACAAGCACCTTCTCTGAGCTTCTCTATTTTCTCCTCGTAATTTTTCACTTGTGGACATTTGCAACAAGGCCAATGTTTTTGCAAGACCCATTAAGTGGTTGCTCAAGGTTAGGTTTTATTTTCTGAGATTCATTTGATTTTTTGTTTTGCAATGCATGGTGGGGTTTGCTGTATTTTATGGCTGTAGATGTTATTTTCTTTGTGAGATAACAAAGAAACAAAGCTGATATCTAATTGCAAATAGGGAGTAGAGATAGTAGTAGAAGTGAGAGTGAGAAAGAGAAGCCAAGCCATGTGTTTATCGTTCCTCTTCATCACTTTCTTTTGCTTGCTTCTTCTTCTGGTGTTGAAATCAAAAGTCCAAGAGATTCATTAAAAACTTACCCCCAGGACCACGGAAGTTCACTGTGATAGGAAACATACACCAATTTTTTTGGATCTCAACCACATCAATCCTTAACAAGCTTGGCAAACAAATATGGACCCTTGATGCATTTGCAACTTGGAGAAATATTCGCTCTTACAGTTTCTTCCCCAGCAGCAACCAAAGAGATTATGAAAACCCATGATGCTCTCCCTCAAACTACGAATGTATAGTTGCATCATTTCTCATCATGGAGTTCAGTATCCCTTCTTTTATCCTCCTTGTCACTTTCTTTTGCTTGCTTCTTCTTTTGGTGTTGAAATCAAAGTCCAAGAGATTCATTAAAACTTACCCCCAGGACCACGGAAGCTCACTGTGATAGGAAACATACACCAATTTTTTTGGGTCTCAACCACATCAATCCTTAACAAGCTTGGCAAACAAATATGGACCCTTGATGCATTTGTAACTTGGAGAAATATTCACTCTTATAGTTTCTTTCCCAGCAGTAGCCAAAGAGATTATGAAAACCCATGATGCTATATTTGCTAATCTATCAGCCCTCTTATGTTGCTTACCGAGTGTTCTCTTACAATGCCATCAACATTGCCTTTTCTTCATACGGAACCTATTGGTGCATGTGAAATTGGTTATGGGCTTTATACACACACACACACACACACACACACACACACACATATATAAGGATGTGCTTGCTGTGCTTGCTACTACCTCATCTTATTTCATATTGATTTAAATTATGTTTAGATTTGTCTAGTAGCTTATATAAATTCTCTTTTATCTGCTACGTATCAAGGCACACTTCTTGTTCAAGCATTGAATCTCTTATTTGCTTAAAAAAGCATAAAATTTGTGTAACCCAATTCACCTGATTTTAGTAACCTATTAGAATGACGCTTTAGAGCATGAGTTTGCTCAAGAAGTGGCAATTATGAGGTCAGTATTTTTCTGTTCATGGTGTAAGATCCATACTCCAAAATTTTGCTGTTTCTTTCATACATCTTGCTAAATCATTCACTTGTCAAACATTATCAAACAATTTCTTTGTAAGTTGTACATTACAATTTATCTACTTCAATGCCTGAATTATTATCTTCTCTTTTTCTCAAGCATTACTTATTTAAATTAGAATAGGAAGAAAGTGAAATATCAAAGTCACATACCAAGTCCGACAGTAGTCTAAAATTTTCAAAAAGGTAGAATTAAAAAAAAGGTAAAAAAAGAAGAAGAAGAGGCATTGTTTTTCATCCACCAATCTTCTTCTATTATTATCACATGTGCAATACTTATCGATAAACCATTTGGTGGCTTGCCTTGAACTGTTCACTTATCTAACAACTCTTCTAATTTAGAATTTCATTCTACTATAAACTTTTTAGTTTCACAACTGAATTTAGTTTTTAAGGCCCTGATCGCCTTCATAATAAAAACATCCTTGTATTTTTTTTCTTTACATAATTTTGAAAAATGGATTATGAATTCAACATTCATTTAACTTGGGGCGACAAAATGCAGTCTATACAAGTTTTCTACGTTTGAATTTTTCCATCTAATATCAATTTCACCTTGTCATTGCTTTTGCTTGCCTTATTTGAAGTCTTGCAAGGATTTTATACCTTAAGGATAATTTTCAGGGTCATTTACACCACTTATCTTTCTCATTTAGGTTATGACCATCTTCTTTTCTGTAGCCTAAAAATTTTTTGCCTTATTTTTTTTATTGCAGGCAGGTGCATCATAAAAATGTTGTTCGTTTCATTGGTGCATGTACAAAGTCTCCGCATTTGAGCATAGTAACAGGTATTTAGTTATATATGCTTTAAACAAACGTTCATTTGGATTTGCAGATATGTAGTCATGTATTATTCAATTTAATGTGTAATTGTTCATAAATCATCCTTTGCTGGGAGATGTTTTAAGGAAGTATTGTAACGTGGATACTTGGGTTGCACCTGTCTTTATGAATTAAGATAGAATTATTACTTAAGAGATACACAAGTTGGTTAGAAATGTTATGAAGTGGCACACACAAGTTTATTTGACATGACAAATTGATGTAAAAAATCATGAGAGAAAAAGAAAGAATCACCACACAAATATTTTTGTGATGTCTTTTTTGAATATCAATATTAAAAATTGATGAAATAACTTACCATACTGAACAAAGAGTAGTCCCCAAGTGATCCTAATATTATTAGAACAAAAAAACCTTAATTTTATTGCAATTTTATAAATAAAAAAATGAAAGGAAAAGCCCATATTTGATTAGAACTTTTTGTCACCATTTTAATTGACATTCAAGATAATGCTACCCCTCACTTTTTTGTAAAAGTGCTCAGTATGATAAATAATTCAAGAGGGTCTCAATATCCAAAACATATGGGCAATTAGGTAAAAGTGCTCTGTAACATTCTTGCATGCCCTTGATGAATAATATATATAAAGGACTACCGTACATAAAGGAATATATCAATGTTGAATGTTAATGCACTTGTGGTTTATTCCATGGTTTCTGTGGCTAGCGTGAAAGTTGAAACTCCTATTTAAGGTTGAGTGATGCCTAGTTATGTGTTATTGGTTGATTGAGAGGAGCATCATTCATACATAAGGGAATTTTTCAGACATGTAAGAGGTAGATAATGAACGAGCATGGGATTAGGATAATATATATGGAGATGTCCGTAGAGGCAAATAATGAAACTGATATCAAACATGTATGTCTAGTCCCATTTCTAACTAGTTCCCACGCTGAACATGATTTAGCTTTGGAAGTTACATGCTTCTACATTCCTGATATGTGCAATATCAACTGGTAGTCTGGTACCTTTGTTTCTTACAATAGAAAAATATGATAATAGTGGTGTACTAATTTTTCATTGTTGTTTAAGGAAATGGTTGTGAGAACCCTATGACTGGTCTAACTTGGATTTGTTTGGTTTACTTGTTTTCTATTTTTTATTTTTATTCAAAATAAAAAAATGTTTAAAAAATGTGTTTGGTAGAGTGAAGAGAAAATTTGTTTAGTGTTTCCAAAAAATAACTGGTGATGTTTTTGTGATGATTTAAAAGAAAATTTATCATAGTTATTAAAAAAATCAAAATAATCTCATAATTATAGAAAATAAAACTCAAAAACCAAGTAATATTTATAGCCATCTATGTCAATTTGATTTTAAAATAAATATGAACAAATTTTTAACTTCACTAAATAAAAGTATTTTCTAAATGATTGTTCGTGATTTGTGAATCTGTTTCATTTTCAAACATCTCAATGACAGTTTGTTTTTGCTACTTCCTATTTTTAGGTTGATTCTAGAAGGAAAAAGGACTTGAGGAGTTTAATGTGCCACCAGTGCTTGAGGAATGATAGGAGTGGTGTTGTCATTTGTGCCAATTACAAACGGAAGCGATATTACTATGAGTGCATAATAACAAAATGGTAATGATAGTGACCTCTGATGATTTTCTTTTTTAATTGTCTTTCAGACAGTGATGTGTTAGAGTAGGAAATCTTGTTGATGGAACTTTTTGCTAATTATGCAGAATCAGCGATATAATTATAATTATTATTGCTATCTAATTTTATGGGTTGCTGAGTGGTATTTTTTGTTAATTCTAGCGAAATAATGTACCAACTCCTTCATTATCTAGCTAAATATTTTTTTTCATATTTAATATTGCCATAATTAGGGTCCCATGTCTTACACTATCCATTTTGTAATGCAGGTTCTTATAAAAAAATTCATGACACATTTTTTCTCTCAACTTATCATGTCCTAGAAGATATTGACAACAGCACCAATAACAAGTGATTTGTGCATAATACTACAGACTTGCTACTTTATTAGTGAAAAGAAGGAATATGTATAGACCTTTAGTTTTGTAAACGCATTGTATATATGAAATTTGTATTGGATTTAGTCTCTTGTTTTATTTTCACGAAACCTGCATGTATTGCGTGTCTATTGTCAAATTGTATTTAAACTATATTTGATCTTGTTCTTATCTATACTACAACCATATTCTTGGCAAGTACGATAATTTTCTTGTTTTGTGCTCTATATGTAATTCACGGTGTATCTATACTCACTTTATTTTGTATAAAAGAATTTTTTTTATTTGTATATATGACAATTATGCTTGATCTTGGTTATATATATATATATATATTAAAGAAATTTTTTATATTAAATTTTAAGTTTCTTTTGATTTTGTTACATATTATTAGATTTTTATTATAAAATATAGTGTAAATATAAAATTAAATAAAAAAATACAAATAATTTTATACTGTAAATTGTACAAATTTGAATAATAAAAATTTAAATAAAGGCTTCAGTGGCGACCTTTCTCTGTCGCCACTGAAACTGGGATTCCATGACCACATGAAAAAATTATTTTTCATGGCAACAAATGTCGCAACAAAAACTCGATTTTCAATGACAACAGACAAAGGTCGCCACTGAAGTGATACAATTCAGTGGTAAAAAAAAAGTCGCCACCGAAGAGGTTTCAATGGCGACATAAGAAGGTCGCCATTGAAGGGTTTTCAGTGGTGACTTAAAAAGGTCGTCACTTAAAGGATACGATTTAGTGGCAAAAAAAAGTCGCCACTAAAGGAGTTTCAGTGGTGACATAAGAAGGTCGCCATTGAAGGGTTTTCGGTGGCGACTGAATATTCAAAATTTAGCAGTGACTATGAAAGTTTGCCACTATTACTAGTTTTTGGTAGCGCTTTTTTTTGTTTAGGTGGCAAAATTTTTTTTTTTGGTGGCCACATAAGTCGCCACTAAAAATGCAGTTTTTATAGTGCTTAATGTTGTTGCCACTGAAGATATAATTATTGGTGGCGACTTGTTTTTGTCACCACATAAACCCTTTAGTGACAGTCGTAGAGGCGACGACTTTTTTGTGGCGAAATGTCGCCACTGAAAGATATTAGTGGTGATTTGGTAACTTTCTGTGGCAAAAAAAGTCTCCATTGAAAGTCAAATTTTTTGTAGTGAATTCAGGTTGTTTCATATTACACGAGTCTCGTTCAAGCTCAAGTGAGTTTAGGCAAGTTTCGAATTGCACAAGTAGCTTTTCTAGTTGAATCATTATTTTAGAGAAAAGTAAACCTAGAAAACAAAAAATATTAAGACAAATTACAAACATCAAATTAAATCAATGGGAATAAAATTGATTAAACATTTTCCTATAGACTTCTATCAGCAGTTGTCAACAACAACAAAAATAAAGTTGATAGATATAGATAAACATTTATGATCCACATGGGAATGAATGGTTCACTACACATACCAGTATTCCTTTAAATGATTATCAAACCAGACTGACAAAAATATAGGAGCATAAAAAATGACATACCTCAATAGATGAATCAGATGTCTCAAATGAATCATAACGAATGAAGCCAGATCCACAAAAATTTCCTATCTCAGGATCTCTTATGATCTGTAAAGAAAAGTTCTAAACTTTATTAAATCATATGCTTATTTTCATGTAAAACCATTCCACTAAGGATGTAGGGTTGAGATAGCCAAATGAATATAAATGACGCATTGTATATGCAATATTAATTGAAACCATGGCCGCTTACACACATATATGCCAACTAAAATGGAAAGTTGTAGTGTTCAAGAAGAAAAAAGCACTGCATTAACACCCGCAAACTAGGAGAATATCATGCCCGTCAACTAGAAATCTTATGCAAATCTCAGTTTGTGTTTAATGAGAAAAAATAATAAATGCTTTCAGCATAAATAAAAGACAATTAAGGCTTAGAGAAGACAAAAGTGCACTGATGATCATTGTCAACCCAAACAGTTTATAATTTTTATACAAACAAACTTTAATGCCAACAATGAAGCAAGAAGGCAAAAGGAAGAAGCATGGAAGGTAATAGTAACTACTCATTGTTGGATATAGTTTCCAAAATGACTCCAAATGAATTGAAAGTATTTGCTCAAATAAAAACTCAAAGTTTGTGTGTAATTATAAACAAAACCATATATATATGTGTGTGTGTGTGTGTGTGTGTGTGTGTGTGTGTAAAATGTAGTGGATATAAAGCATGATCTAAAACTCCTCTCAGAAGCAAAAATAGAGACAAGAAGGAAATTGAAACTAGAAAGTAAGGCATGGCCAAACCATGGAGGGAATATAAGGAAATTAAATTAAATTAAATTATATAGGGTTGGAAGGGGAGGGTGGCCAAAAATCAAAGAGCAGACTGAACCTAGCCAAGTCCAAATCAGTGTTTGTCATACAATAACAACAACAACAAACTAAGCTTTATTTATTAGGCGGGGACGGCTACATGGATCAAATGATACCACAGTGGTCTATTATGAATGAAATCAATAGATATATTATTAACTATTAAATAATTTTTAATAGTTTCACCTATTATTTTCTTTGGTCTCTATTTATTTTTAACTATCGGACTATTCTTCATCTGATCTATTTTTCTCAAAAGAGCTTCTCTAGGTCTTCTGTAACATCACTAATTTTGTTTCTTTTATTAATAAAGGTACATAAATATTTAATTAAGGAAGTAAAATCTATTAAACAATTTTTTAGATATATAAGAAAATATAAGCCTTATAAATTCTTCATCTTATGTATATGCATAGAAAATGTTTCTAACATTAAGGGAATAAGTAAAGAAAAAAAACCTAATCGAAAAAAATTAGAAATAACATACTAAAGAGAGGTGAAATTCTTGGGTAAGGAAGATAAATTTTTTGAGAAGTAAGTAAAGGTCTTAAAATTTCAAGTAGATTGAATTAGTGTAATTTTTCCTAATTCAAGAGTTAGAGTTCCTAAGTTTAACATCTCTACCCATACATTGGGCTTTCACCTATGGATACTTCATATAGAGTTTTTTCACATCACATGAGTTTTTAACAAGCCAATTGGATAGCCCAAGTAAGAAATAAAACATAGATTTGAACTAGGATATAGAAGTTGAACCGATAGCCCAAAAATTATAAAAATGTGACCAAATCCTCCATGAAAGGTAGAATTTCAGTCAAAGTAAAGGAAATGGGTAAGAATGAGCCCAAATCCAAGAGGGAAAAAATAAGAGTCATGTGAGAAAATAGTAGTGTAATAATAATCAAGATTAGGTCACATGGCATTAGGACAAAACATCTATATCCTATATTCATAATTTCAACAAGTAGGTAATAATACATGGCATTAGGACAAAACATCTATATCCTACATTCATAATTTCAACAAGTGGGTAATAATACATAGCATTATGACAAAACATCTTTATCCTACATAAATAATTTTAGCCAAGTAAGGGAGATTCAAGGGCTGAAAATTTGCCACCTAGAAATGCAAACCTATCATACTTGATTGAGAGAAAAGAAAAAAAAATGAATCCCTAAATCAAAGGGACCTTTTCCCTTGTCTTAAGAATATTTTATCATAATTTTCAAAATACAAATCTCATTTTGCTATACATATCTTGACTAAGGGAGAAGAAGACAAGAACATGAGATGTCTTTCAAAAAAAAAAAACAACCAAGTGCATCCTAATTGTGATAAGGTATACCCATGATTATGAAAGGTGAATCACTTGATAGTTTATTTAAGAAAAAATCACCCTTATAACATTATAATTTCATCCAAGTGAGGGAAAGGAAAAACATAAGCAAGGGAGAGTGAGGAAAGAAGAGAAAGAAAGGAGAAGAGAGGAAGGAAGAGGAAGGAGAAGTCTAGAGGACTAAGTACTCAAGCTCCAAGAAAAATTAAGGGAAGGGAGGAATCTTACTACTTCTTTCAAAAGGAAACAAGAAAAAGAATTTACTAAGTAAGCTAGGGAGATCTTTAGGTAGGTTTAACAATATCTCTTTTTAAAGAAAAACTTTAAAATTTGTATCATTTATATGAGATTTTGATCTTAGAACTTTGATAAAATTTACAATATTTGCTACTTTGATGATTGGTCATGGATGTTGCTATATCATGTTACATGTTATCTTGCATATGATGGAAGTTTTGAACATTTCGATTAGTGTGGAAAGTTCTGCAAAGGTATAGCTATGGTTGGTAAAATTTTAGGATTTTTATGCTGCTATTTTGTATATTTGAATGTGGTGAAAAATTGATGGAATATAATTAGATGTAAATTAAGAAGAAAATGAAAGAGGACATAATAAAATAATGAACTAAAATCTTAGGAAATGTTTCGTTAGGAAACTAGATTTTAGAGTAATTAGGGAATCTTCTGTTTTTGAAATTTTGGGAAGAATTGGTGAGGAATTAAAAGAAATAGTTAATATAAAAAATGTAGATATATGTCTCACAGATTTTTAGCCACTGGAATCACCCAATTTAAAATTCAAATAAGGGAGATATGGTCCAATTAGTAAGCAATGGTCAGAAAATGGTTAACTAGGGAAGAATCTGTTAAGTAAGCTTTTGTGTTTGAATTTATGGGAAAAATCTAATATATGTCTCAAAAACTTTTAGCCACTAGAATCATTCAATTTGGAATCCATATTAGGAAGATATGATCAAATTAGTAAGCTGTGGTAAAAAACTAGCTAATCAGGGAAGAATCTGTTAAATATGCTTCTGTGTTTGAATTTTTGGGCAAAATCTATAGGGAATTAAAGGAAATTGTTAGCATTAAATTTGAGGAAGTAGTAACACCACGATTACTTAAGATTTCACTAAAATTTTCAACATAAGGGTTTTAGAGAATTGTCTTATCTTTCAATTGACAACAAGATCACCTTAATCGGATTTAAAATGAGGGTATTATACTCTGTTTAGTGAGAGAGAAAAATAATATTTAAAAAAGAAGAAGAATTTTATAAATAAAAATAATAAATGACTAGTGTATGCCATAGCCATTGCTATTGTATGAATTCCTTACCATCTTAAGTGTGTAATTTTGACATGAAAATATTTTATATAGTGATATTTGAAAATGACTATGTTTATGACAAGATTGTATTTTACCAATGATTTTTGGTAATAATTATGCTTTAATGATAAATTATGGCATATAAGTATAATGAACATACTTGTTATTGAAATCATATTTTTGGCTATTAACGTGAAAAGAAAAGAAACGAGCACAGTCACATGGTGGTCCGTGTGGTGCACCAGTAAGGGACGCCCTACTCACGGCTATGATTATGTAAATGAGAAATGGAAGAGAAAGTGTGCCATGTCGAATGGAGCAAGAAAAGTCCATACCGGAGAGTAGAAAGTACTCACTTTGACCGGGGTAACTTGATAAAAAAATAAGTTGATAGCTATCATATGATATTCTGAAGATAGTTATCCATGACATACATATAATTACTACATGATTTTCATGTACATAGATAAAGTGCTTTCATGTGACCTAAGATATTTCCTATAACTTATACAGATGAACATGACGTGACGATAATTATTGATGATGATTATGATTTATTGTTTAACCTACTGAGATTTAATTCTCATTATATTTCCATATCATGTTCAGAAAACTAGTTATGCAAATTTTTCTTTGTCTTTGGTTCTTAGTGTATGTTGGATCGAGTTACTGTATGTTGGGCAGATCCCAAAAGTTAATAAGGTGTTTGTGGTTGAGTTGGCTAAGATCCCAGTGAAGGTGCAACCACCCGCACTTTTATTGCCGGAATTGATCAACATGGATGAATAATATGTAGATATTTATGTGTTTGATTTTTGTACGGATGTTTTAATTAATGATGTGTATGTGAACTCAAAATTATATCAGTGTTAATGGTAGACCTTAAACCTTGATTATGCTTGGTTAAATTAATTGAATGTTATTATAAATTAAGTAATTAGAAGTAAAGAAGTAATGAATTTATGGGACTTTACAAATATGTATATTAAAAAAAATAAAGTTGTTACATAATTGGTACCAGAGCAGGTCGATCCTAGATGGCCAGAGGATGGATGGTTATTTGAATCGATTTTATAGTGTCTTGAGTATATTCTAGTTGTGCTATGTAGGGGATGCGTGATTTCATATAGGTAAAAAATTACTAGTGTTTCCTATCTATATACCGAGGTGGTGTTTTGACTGCTGTTAAATATTTTTGAAACTAACTATTAGGCTTGATCACCTTAATAGCAGAATAACTGTGTTTTTGGCACAATAGGAAATGACACCACTAAGGAGAAATCTGGCAAACAATGCGGAGGAAACCCTACACACCTGACCACGAAAATTCGAGACCAAGTCAAGACCACCAACCAAATTCTACAATATCTCCAAAATGCTAATAACTCAAATGGTGAGAATGGTGTTAATAATCGGATGGCAGGAAATGATAACAGTATATTCGAGTTCTTAAGGACTAGACCACCTTCTTTTCAAGGCAGTTTTGACCCGACTGTAGTTAAAAGGTGGATAAGGGAATTGGAGAAAATATTTGAAGTGATGGGCTGTACTGAGGAGCAACAAGTTATCTTTGTCACATAAATGTTGAAAGATGAAGCAGAATACTGGTGGTGTGGAGTTAGAAAACTTTTAACTCACCAGGGAAGGCAGATCACCTGACAGGTGTTCAAAGATACCTTTTTGGAAAGTAGTTCCCAAGTACTGTGCGAGTGGAGAAGGAGATCAAATTTCTCCAACTTAGGTAGGGCAGCATGACCGTAGACCAGTACATCGCGAGGTTCAAGGAGTTGTCTAAGTTCTCTTTTTATTTACGATTTAACCTCGATAAAGCATAGAAGGCTGTTAAGTTCGAAGTAGGACTAAACCCAGAGATAAGGAATACTATTGTAGCTATGGAGATTAGGGAGTTTTTACCTCTGATAAATAAATGCAAACTCCTAGAGAAGAGCTTTAGAGCAATGGAGGATGAGAAACAAAGACAAAACTTCTGGAAAAGGAAGAACAAACCACAAAACTCTGGCAGAAATGTCAGAGGAAAATGGCAGGGTACTGGTAAGAGGCCAATGACTATGAGTCACCGACCCTTCCAACAGAACTTTTTCATAATCAAGTGTACTAAGTACGGACGTATGCATGGTAACCAGCCATGCTACATGGGACCAGATATTTGCTTCAAATGCAGACAGAAAAGTCATTTTGCCAAGAACTGCCCACAGAATGTGGAGAAGCAGCCGAAATAGAGGCCTTAGGTGAAAAGAAGAGTTTTTCAGCTTGAGCGGTCAAGAGGTAGCTCAATCTCCTAAAATGATTCAAGGTACATGCTACATCTATGAATTTGCTCTTATGGTGTTGTTTGACTCTAGTGCTAGTCATTCATTTATATCGAAAGAATGTATTAGGGAGTTTTAATATCCTATTTTTAAAACCCCCTATGAGTTATCAGTAGTAACTCCCACAGGGGAAAGGGTCTTAACTTCCTCTGTATGTAAAGACTGTCAGGTCACCAACTAGGAGAAAACTGTTTTTGTAGACCTCGTCTGTCTACCTTTAAGAGGTATTGATGTCATTCTAGGGTTAGACTGAATGTCTAGAAATTGGGTCTTGCTAAATTGTTGCACCAAGACCGTTGAATTTCTACCATCTACTCCACAAGAAGAGATGTAGTTTTTAATGCTAAATACCAATCAAGTCAATCGGGAGTTGAAGAGTGGAGTACTTGGTTATATTCTCATGTGTTTATCAAACCTAGAAGTTGAATCAAAACTTAATGAAATTCTAATAGCTAGTGAGCTTCCTGAAGTATTTCCACTAGATATTTCTGGCTTACCTCCCAAGAAAGAGATAGAGTTCTTTACTGATCTCCTACTCGAGACAAGGCCTATCTCTACTGTCAGAAGGTGAAGGTAGAGCATCAAAAGCCAACGAAATTTTTACAAACTCTTGAGACCCCTAAATGGAAATAGGACAGTATTTTGATGGACTTTGTGGTGGGCTTACCTAAGACTTCAGTTGGACATGACTCTATCTATAACAACTCCATTTAAGTAACAATTTTTTTTAAATACCATGAAGTTATTACCTCGTTACAACTTAACTCAAAATAACATTTATTTAATTTATACAATACAGAGTTTACGTACATATCATTAATCAATAACATTCGTACAAAAGTCTAACACATATATAATTACATCTTATTCATTCCTGTTGACCAGTTCAGGAGATACGGGTGCGGGTAATTGCACCACCAGGATCTTAGTCAACTGGACCATAGACACCATATATATTACTGGGATCAGCTCAAAATAGAGTAACTCGATCCAACATACGCTAAAAGCCAGTGCCATCGAGAAAATCTGCATAATTATTCTTCTGAACATGACATGGAAATATAGTGAGAATTAAATCCCAATAAGTTTAATAATAAATCATCATCAATATAGCTCTTCACGTCATATTCAGCTGTATAAACTACAGCAAATATCTTTGGTCACATGAACGCACTATATCTATGCACAAGAGAATCGTACAATAATAACATGTATGACATGATTAACTATTTTGCAGAATATCATATGATAACTATCAATTTATTCTCATATCAAGCTACCTCGGTCAGGGTGAGTATTTTCTACTCTCCGGTACGGGCTTTTCTTGCTCTGTCCGACATGGCCCACTTTCTCTTTCTTTTTTCATTAACATGATTATAACCATTGGTAGGGCGTCCTCTACTGGTGCACCACACGGATTGCCATGTGACCGTGCTCATTTCTTTTCTTTTCACAATGATAGCCAAAAATATGCTTTCAATAACAAGTATGTTCATAAAAATATAACTATTACCAAAAATCATTGTAATCATGCCATGAACATAACCATTTCAAATATCACTTTATAAAATATTTCTATGTCAAAATTTCAGATTTAAGCTGGTAAGAAGTTCATACAATGGCAATAGCTATGGCATATAGTAATAATTTATTATTTTCATTTATAAGATTTTTCTTCTTTTTTAAATATTAATTTTATTTCTTTATTTTCTTGATGCAGGTTTTCATCCTATCTAACATTCACTTACTAACCAGAGCATAACTCCCTCAATTTAAATTCGATGTAGGTGATCTTGGTGTCAATTTCAAGATAAAACAATTATCTAAAATTATTATGTTGAATAGTTTAACGAAATATTAAAAAATCAAGGTGATATGACTCCCTCAATGTACAAGTTATTTTTTCTCGGATAGGTTCTGACTTGTACCTACTAATCTGTCCATATCTCCCTCATAAGAATTCCAAATTAAGTTATTCTAGTGGCTAACAATCCGTGACACATATAGAAATAATTTTTATATTAATCATTTATTTTAATTCTCTACAGAATGTTCCTAGAAATTAAAACACAGAAACTATCCTAAACTATTCTTGCCTGATTAACCAATTTCTGACCACTGTATACTAATCAGACCATATCTAATTCATACAGACTCCAAATTGAGTGATTCCAGTGGCTAAAATTCTGTGACACATATATCTAAAATTCTTATGTTAACCATTTATTTTAAGTCCCTACAAAAATTTCCCAGAAATTAAAACACAGAAGCTATCCTAACATATTCTTCCCTGATTAACCATTTTCTGACCACTGTTTACTAATCGGACTATATCTACCTCATATCGACTTCAAATTGAGTGATTCCAGTGGCTAAAAATTTGTGAGACATAGATCTACATTTTTTTATGTTAACCAATTTTTTAAATTACTTACTGATTCTTCCCAGAATTTTAAAAATAGAAGCTGAAAATTTTGCCACCCATAGCCATACCTATGCAGAACTATCTACACCAGCTTAAGTATTCAAACATACATAATATGTAACATGATATAGCAACATCCATGACCAATCATTAAAGGTCTAAGATCAAAATCCTATATAAATATTACAAGTTTCAAAACATTTCTTCAAAAATAAATATTATTAAACTTACCTTGAGCACTTAGTCTTCTAGACTTCTCCTTCCTCTTTCTTCCTTTCTTCCTCTCATTTCCTCACTCTACCTTGCTTTTATTTTTCCTCTCCCTTACTTGAACAAAAAATCTAATGTTGTAGGGGTGGGTTTTGCTTAAATACACCACCAAATAATTCATCTTTCATGATCATGGGTCTACCTTATCACAATTAGGATATACTTGGTTGAAGTTTTGGAAAACAAACAACTTATGTTCTTGTCTTCCTCTTCCTTAGTCAAGATATGCATAGCAAAAGGTGATTTGTATTTTAAAAATTATGATAATATGTTTCTAAGATAAGGGACAAGATCCCTTTGATTTAGGGATTCATTTCGTTTTTCTTTTGTCTTAATCAATTATGATAGGTTTCCCTTCTTAGGTGGCAAATTTCTAGCTTTTGAATCTCCATTATTTGGTTGAAATTATTTGTGTGGGATAGAAATGTTTTCTCCTAATGTCATATATTATCATACCACTTGCTAAAATGATGAGTGTAGGATATAGATGTTTTGTCCTAAAGCCTTGTATTATCATACCACTTGCTAAAATGATGAGTGTAAAATATAGATGTTTTGTCATAAATCCATGTAACCTAATCTTTATTATATTATCACATGATTTATTTTATTTTATTTTTCCTCTTGGATTTGGGATTATTCCTACCCATTTCCTTTGCTTTGGATAAAATTCTACGTTTCTTGGAGGGCTTGGACACAATTTCAAAATTTTTGGGCTATCGATCCAATTTCTATTTTCTAGTCCAAGTCTATGTTTTATTTCTTGTTCAGGTTATCCAATGAGCTTGTTAAAAACTTATGTGAAGTGAAAAAACTCTATATGAAGTGCTCATAAGTGAAAGCCCAATGTATGGGTGAATATGTTAAACTTAGTAACTTTAGTTCTTGAATTAGGAAAAATTACCCTAATACAATGTTTTCTTAAAATTTTAAGACCTTCACTTGTTTCCAAAAATTTATCTTCCTTACCTAAGAATTTCACCTTTCTTTAGTATATTATTTCTTATTTTTCCTCTTACGTTTTCTCTCTTTACTTATTCCATTAATGTTAGAACATTTCTATGCATACACGTAAAGTGAATAATTTCTAAAGATTATATTTCCTTAGACATCTAAAAAAAATTGTCTAATAAATTTTATTTCCTTAATTAAATATTTAGGTACTTTAAAAAGAAACGAAATTAGGGATGTTACTTTGAATACTTTTGTATTTTTATTAATTCATGAAACGAAATTAAGGATGTTACATTTCTCTCCCCCTAAAAGAAATTTTGTCCTCAAAATTTCAGAAATTACCTAATAAGAACAATTTCGGATATTTCTTCCTCATGACCTCTTCTAGCTCCCAAGTTGCTTCTTCTGGAGTCAAACCTTCCCATAACACCTTAATTAGGGGAATAGTTTTGTTTCACAATTGCTTCACGTCAGTGTCTAATATAGATGTTGGTACTAGCTGGTATGTCATGTTCTCCTTTATTTGGATTAGTTCATCTTGTATCACATGTGAAGAGTCTAGAAAATACTTCCGGAGCTGTGATACATGGAAAACATTATGTAAGTTGGACAAATTAGTTAGGAGAGCAACTTGATATGCTGATTGTAACATCCCGTAAGAAAATAAAATTTATTAGACAATTTTTAAATATCTAAGGAAATATAATCCTTAAAAATTCTTCACCTTACGTGTATGCATAGAAATGTTCTAACATTAATGAAATAGGTAAAGAGAGAAAACCTAAGAGGAAAAATTAGAAATAAATATACTAAAAAAAGGTGAAATTCTTGGGTAAGAAAGATAAATTTTTGTGAAGTAAATAGAGGTATTAAAATTTCAAGAAGATTTGATTAGGGTAATTTTTCCTAATTTAAGAGTTAAAGTTACTAAATTTAGTATCTCCACCCATAAATTTTGCTTTCACCTATGGACACTTCATATAGAGTTTTTCTACTTCACATGAATTTTTAGCAAGCCAATAAGATAGCCCAAGGAAGAAATAAAACATAGACTTGGCCTAGGATTTAGAAATTAGACCGGTAGCCCCAAAATCATGAAAATGTGACTAAGCCCATTATGAAAGGTAGAATTTTATCCAAAGTAAAGAAAATGGGCAATAATGAGCCCAAACACAAGAGGAAAAATAAAAACAAAAATAAAATAAAGTGATGAAATAATGGTGTAATCAAGATTAGGTGACATGGCATTAAGACAAAAATTTAACAAGTGGTGTGATATCCTACATTCATAATTTTAGCAAGTGGTATGATAATACATGGCATTAGGACAAAACATCTATATCCTACTCATAATTTTAGCAAGTGGGTAATAATACATAGCATTATGACAAAACATCATTATCCTACACAAATAATTTTAGTTAAGCAAGGAAGATTCAAGGGTTGGAAATTTGTCACCTGAAAAGGCAAACCTATCATAATTGATTGAGACAAAAAAAAAAAGAAATGAATCCCTAAATCAAAAGGACCTTGTCCCTTATCTTAGAAACATATTATCATAATTTTCAAAATACAAATCTCCTTTTGCTATGCATATCTTGACTAAGGAAGAGGAAGACAAGAACATAAGTTGTTTGTTTTCCAAAAATTCAACCAAGTGTATCCTAATTGTGATAAGGTAGACCCATGATCATGAAAGATGAATTATTTGGTGGTCTATTTAAGCAAAACCAACCCCTATAACATTAGAATTTTCGTCCAAGTGAGGGAAAGGAAAAATAGAAGCAAGGTAGAGTGAGGAAAGGAGAGGAAGAAAGGAAGAAAGAGGAAGGAGAAGTCTAGAGGACTAAGTACTTAAGATAAGTTTAACAATATTTCTTTTTGAAGAAAACTTTTGAAACTTATAATATTTATATGAGATTTTGATCTTAGAACTTTGATGATTGGTCATGGATGTTGCTATATCATGTTACATATTATGTATGTTTGAATACTTAGGCTGGTGTAGATAGTTCTGCATAGGTATGGCTATGGGTGGCAAACTTTTAAGCTTCTATTTTTAATATTCTGGGAAGAATCTGTTAGGAATTAAAACAAATGGTTAACATGAAAACTGTAGATCTATGTCTCATGGATTTTAAGCCACTAGAATCACTCAATTTAGAGTCCATATAAGGTAGATATGGTCTAATTAGTAAGCAGTGTTCAGAAAATGGTTAATCAGGGAAGAACATATTAGGATAGCTTTTGTGTATTAATTTCTGGGAACATTCTGTAGGGAGTTCAAATAAATGGTTAACATAAGAATTATAGAAATATGTGTCACGAAATTTAAGCCATTGGAATTATGCAATTTGAAGTCAATATGAGGTAGATATGGTCTGATTAGTAAGCAGTGGTCAGAAAATGGTTAATCAAGGAAGATTATGTTAGGATAGCATTTGTGTTTTAATTTTTGGGAACATTATGTAGGGAATTAAAATACATAGTTAACATATGAATTATAGATATATGTGTCACAGATTTGTACCCACTGGAATCACTTAATTTAGAATATTTATGAGGGAAATATGGATCGATTAGTAGGCAGAGGTCAGAACCTATTCGAGAAGAAATAATCTGTACATTGAGGGAGTAATAGCACCTTGATTTTGTAATATTTTGCTAAACAATTCAACATAATAGTTTTAGCTAATTTTTTTATCTTGAAATTGATACCAAGATCACCTACATCGGAGTTAAATTGAGCTAGTTATGCTCTGATTAGTAAGAAAATGTAAAATGGGATGAAAACCTGCATCAAGAAAATAAAGAAATAAAATTAATATTTAAAAAAGAAGAAGAATCTTATAAATGAAAATAATAAATGACTAGTATATGCCATAGTCATTGCCATGTATGAACTTTTTACCATCTTAAGTGTAAAATTTTGACATAGAAATATTTTATAAAGTGATATTTGAAATGGTTATGTTCATGGCATGATTACCAATAATTTTTGGTAATAGTTATATTTTGATGAACATACTTGTTATTGAAAGCATATTTTTGGCTATCATTGTGAAAAGAAAAGAAATGAGCACAGTCACATGGAAATTCGTGTGGTGCACCAGTAGGGGACGCCCTACCAACGGTTATGATCATGTTAATGAGAAAAGAAAGAGAAAGTGGGCCATGTCGGACGGAGCGAGAAAAGCCCGTACCGAAGAGTAGAAAATACTCACCCTGACCGGGGTAACTTGATATGAGAATAAATTGATAGTCATCATATGATATTCTGAAATAATTAATCATGTCATACATGTCATTACTGTACGATTCTCATGTGCATAGATATAGTGCATTCATGTGACAAAAAATATTTACTGTAATTTATACAGCTGAACATGACGTGATGAACTATATTGATGATGATTTATTGTTGAACTTACTACGATTTAATTCTCACTATATTTCCATATCGTGTTCAGAAAATTAGTTATGCAGATTTTTCTATGGCTCTGGCTTTTAGTGTACATTGGATCGAGTTACTTTATGTTGGGCAGATCTCATAATCAAATAATATGTTTGTGGTCGAGTTGGTTCAGATCCCGGTGAAGGTGCAACCACCCACACCTATATCTTCGGAATTGGTCAACCAGAATAAATAAGATGTAGTTATTTATGTGTTTGATTTTGTTGTACGTATGTTTTGATTAATGACGTGTATGTGAACTCTGTATTGTATAATAATAATAAAAAGGTTGTTACACTGATGTCCCTACTTTCTTCAAAATTTGGTATGGTCCCCAAAAATCGCGGATTTAGCTTTTTGGTCTTGAGAGACCTACCAACTCCAGTGGTCGGGGAAAGTTTTAGAAATACATGGTTTCCTTCCTCAAACTCCAAAGGTCTATGTCTCTTATCGTAGTAACTCTTTTGCCGACTCTGAGCTGTGAGCATTTTGTCTCATATAATCCTGATTTATTCAGTGGTTTGTTGAACTAGATTAGGACTCAACAATTTCTTTTCTCCTATCTCAAACCAACATAGTGGAGATTGGCACTTTCTATCGTATAAAGCTTCATAGGGGGCCATCTTAATACTAGAGTGATAACTATTATTATAAGAAAACTCTACTAAAGGTAGGTACTTATCCCATCCTTTACCTTGCTCTATGACACAGACCCTCAACATGTCTTCTAGGGTTTGAATGGTCCGTTCTGTCTGCCCGTCAGTTTGAGGATGGTAGGCAGTACTGAACTGCAACTGAGTACCAAAAGCTTCTTGCAACGCCTTCCAAAACCTCGACGTGAACCTTGGATCTCTATCTGAAATGATATTTAAGGGAATCCCATGTAGTCTAACTATTTCATGAACGTACAACTGGGCCATTTTGTCCAGTGAATAGTTAATCTTTATGGGAGAAAGTGAGCAGATTTGGTTAATCTATTAACTATTACCCAGATAGAGTCATGTCCAACTAAAGTTTTAGGTAAACCCACAACAAAGTCCATTAAAATACTATCCCATTTCTATTCAGGAATCTTAAGAGGTTGTAGAAATCCTGCTGACTTTTGATGTTCCACTTTCACCTTCTGACAAATTAAACATTTCGCCACGAACTCAGCAATGTCCTTTTTCATCCCTGGCCATCAATACATCCTCTTTAAGTCCTGGTACATTTTAGTGGATCCAGGATGGACTGAGTATTTACTCTGATGTGCCTCCTGCAGGATCTTGGTCCTCAACTCTCGTTCTTGAGGGACACAAATCCTTCCCGGATACATGATTGCTCCAGTTTTTGAGATAGAAAAATTATCTTGATCTTTGTGATCTTGTAAGTATTGATCGTGAGCTTAGGCCTCTTTAATCTGGGTTTTAAGATCACACTCTATACTCAACCCATTGATGATTAGCTTATTTGGTGTAAGGGTAGTGGCCAGCTTCAGATTTCGAAACTCCTCTAGCATCTGTATCTCATACACTATCATCTGACCCATGTGTAGAGATTTTCGACTCAAGGCATCAGCTACAACATTCGCCTTTCCTGGATGATACTTTATCTCAAACTTGTAGTTATTGAGAAATTCTACCCACCTTCATTGCCTCATATTTAACTCCTTCTAATCAAAAAGGTACTTAAGACTCTTATGATCACAGTATACTTCAAATATTGCCCCATACAAATAGTTTCACCAAATCTTTAAGGCAAACACCACCGCTGCCAATTCGAGATCATGGGTTGGATAATTTCCTTCGTGGGGTATCAGTTGCCTAGAAGCATAATTTCCTTCGTGGGGTATCAGTTACCTAGAGGCATAAGCAATTACTCTTTTATCTTGCATCAGCACACACCCTAGCCCTTTCTTTGAAGCGTCACTATACACTTCAAAATGTCCTGTAGGGTCTGGAATAATTAAAACAGGAAGAGTGGTCAGTCTTGTCTTAAGCTCCTAGAAACTAGCTTCACATTGATCAGTCCATTTGAAAGGACTTCCCTTCCTGGTCAATTTAGTCAATGGCAAGGCTATACGAGAGAAGTTTTGTATAAACCTCCTATAGTATCCTGCTAAACTCAGGAAACTTCTGACTTCCGTAACTGTCTTTGGTCTCTCCCACTGAATCACTGCTTCTGTCTTGCTAGAATCTATTGCTACCCCTCTATTAGAGATGACATGTTCGAGAAACTTCACCTCTGACAGCCAAAATTCACACTTCTCCAATTTGGCATATAACTTTTTCTCTTTCAGCACTTACAGCATGATTCGGAGATGTTGTTCATGTTCTTTCTCACTCTTAGAATATATCAAGATGTCATCAATGAACATTACAAAAAATTGATCTAGGTAAGGTCAAAAAATGCAATTCATGTAATCCATGAAAATTGTAGGTGCATTCGTCAACCCGAAGGGCATTACGAGAAACTCATAGTGCCCATACCTAGTCCTGAAGGTAGTTTTTGGTACGTCCTCCTCCTTGATCCTAATCTGATGGTATCCTGACCTCAAGTCAATTTTAGAAAAGATGGAGGCTCCCTTCAGTTGATCCAATAAGTCATCTATCCTTGGGAGAGGGTACTTGTTTTTAATAGTTACCTTATTCAGTTGTCTGTAATCTATACATAATCTCAAGCTCCCATATTTCTTCTTAACAAATAATACAGGAGCTCCCCAAGGTGATACACTCAATCTAATGAATTGCTTGTCTAATAATTCCTCCAACTGTTTCTTGAGTTCCTGTAGTTCCTTCGAGGCCATTCTATATGGTGCAATAGAGATAGGCCCTATCCCAGGTAGGAGATCAATAGAGAACTCTATTTCTCTCTTGGGAGGTAAGCCTGGAATATCTGATGGAAATACTTCAAGAAACTCATTGGCTATTGGGATTTCATCAAGTTTCGATTCAACTTCTAGGTTTGATAAATACAAGAGAATGTATCCAAGTACTCCATTCTTCAACTGCCTATTAACTTGATTGGCATTAAGTATCAATAATTGTACCTCCTCTTTTGGAGTAGGAGGTAGAAATTCAACGGTCTTGTTGCAACAATTCAGTAAGACTCGATTTTTAGACATCCAGTCTAACCTTAGAATGATCTCAATACCTTTTAAAGGTAAACAGACGAGGTCTACAGAAAAAGTTTTCTCCTAGATGGTAACTTGACAGTCCTTACATACAGAGGAAGTTAATACCCTTTCCCCTGTGGGGGTTACTACAGATAGCTCATAGGGAGTTTCAGAAATAGGAAACTGAAACTTCCTAATACATTCTTCCGATATAAATGAATGACTAGCACCAGAGTCAAATAACACCATAAGAGAAAATCCATAGATATAGCATGTACCTTGAATCATTTCAGAAGATTGAGCTGCCTCTTGGCCGCTCAGGGTGAAAACCCTTCCTTTCACCTGAGGCCTCTGTTCTGGCTGCTTCCCCACATTCTGCGGGCAGTTTCTCGCAAAATGACCCTTCTGTCCGCTGTTGAAGCAGACATCTTGTCCTATGTAGCATGGCCGATTACCATGCATGCGTCTGCATTTAGCGCACTTGACTGGGGTGAGATCTTGTTGGAAAGGTTTGGGACCCACAGTCAATGGCCTCTTACTAACTCCATATCCACTTCTTCTCACGTTCTTGCTAGGGTTGGGAAAAATTTTCTTCCTTTTTCATAGGTTTCGCCTTTGCTTTTCGTCCTCCACTGCCTTTAAAATTTTCTCCAAGAGTCTGCATTTATTGATTAGAAGTACAAACTCCCTAATCTCTATAGCTACAACAGCATTCTTTATGTTTGGGTTCAGTCCCGTTTCAAACTTAACAGCCTTCCATGCTTCATCGGGGGTTAAATCGCAGATAAGAGGAGAACTTAGACAACTCCTTGAACCTCACGATGTATTGGTCTATGGTCAAGCTACCCTGCCTGAATTGGAGAAATTCGATCTCTTTCTCTGCCCGCACAATACTTGGAAAGTACTTTTCCACAAAGGTGTCTTTGAACACTTGCCAAGTGATCTGCCTTCCCTGGTAAGCTAAAAGTTCTCTAGCTCCATGCCACCAGTATTATGCTTCATCTTTTAGCATATATGCAGCAAAGATTACTTATTGCTCCTCAGTACAGCCCATCACTTCAAAGATTTTCTCTAACTCCCTTATCCATCTTTCAGCTACAATCGGGTCAAAGCTGCCTTGAAAACAAGGTGGCCTAGTTGTTAAGAACTCGGATATGCCGTTATCATTTCCAGCCATCCGGTTGTTAGCACCATTAGCACCATTCGAGTTATTAGTATTCTGGAGGTATTGTAGAATTTGATTAGTGGTCATGACTTGGTCTCGAATTGCCGTGGCCAGGTTGTGCAGGGTTTCCTCTGCATTGTTTGCCGGATTCCTCCTTGGTGGTGCCATTTCCTACTGTGGCAAAAATAAAGTTATGCTGCTATTGAGGTGATTAAACCCAATAGTTAGTTCAAAAATATTTAACAGTAGTCATAACACTACCTCAAAATGTAGATAGAAAACACTAGTAATTTCTTACCTATATGAATTCCTGATCCCTACACAGCACAACCACGAACATACTCAAGACACTATAAGATCGATTCAGATAACCATCCACCCACTGGTAATCTAGGATCGACCTGCTTTGATACTAATTATATAACAACTCCATTTAAGTAATAATTTTTTTAAATACCATGAAGTTATTACCTCGTTACAACTTAACTCAAAATAACATTTATTTAATTTATACAATACAGAGTTTACGTACATATAATTAATCAATAACATTCGTACAAAAGTCTAACATATATATAATTACATCTTATTCAACCCTATTGACCAGTTTCGGAGATATGGGTGCGGGTGATTGCACCTTCACTAGGATCTTAGTCAATTTGATCATAGACACCATATATATTACTGGGATAAGCTCAAAATAGAGTAACTCGATCCAACATACGTTAAAAGCCAGTGCCATAGAGAAAATCTGCATAATTATTCTTCTGAACATGACATGGAAATATAGTGAGAATTAAATCCTAGTAAGTTCAACAATAAATCATCATCAATATAGCTCTTCACGTCATGTTCAGCTGTATAAACTACAGCAAATATCTTTGGTCACATGAATGCACTATATCTATGCACATGAGAATCGTACAATAATGACATGTATGATAGGATTAACTATTTTTTAGAATATCATATGATGACTATCAATTTATTCTCATATCAAGCTACCCCAGTCAGGGTGAGTATTTTTTACTCTCCGGTACGGGCTTTTCTCACTCCGTCTGACATGGCCCACTTTCTCTTTCTTTTCTCATTAACATGATCATAACCGTTGGTAGGGCGTCCTCTACTGGTGCACCACATGGATTGCCATGTGACCATGTTCATTTCTTTTCTTTTCACAATGATAGCCAAAAATATGCTTTCAATAACAAGTATGTTCATAAAAATATAACTATTACCAAAAATCATTGGTAATCATGCCATGAACATAACCATTTCAAATATCACTTTATAAAATATTTCTATTTCAAAATTTCACACTTAAGGTGGTAAGAAGTTCATACAATGGCAATCGCTATGGCATATACTAATAATTTATTATTTTCATTTATAAGATTCTTCTTATTTTTTAAATATTAATTTTTTTTCTTTATTTTCTTGATGTAGGTTTTCATCCTATCTAACCTTCTCTTACTAGTTAGAGCACAACTCCCTCAATTTAACTCCGATGTAGGTGATCTTGGTGTCAATTTCAAGATAAAATAAATAAATCTAAAACTATTATGTTGAACAGTTTAGTGAAATATTAAAAAATCAAGGTGATATGACTCCCTCAAAGTACAAGTTATTTCTTCTCGGATAGGTTCTGACTTGTACCTAAGAATCTGTCTATATCTCCCTCATAAGAATTCCAAATTAAGTTATTCCAGTGGCTAAAAATCCATGACACATATAGCAATAATATTTATGTTAATCATTTATTTTAATTCTCTACAGAATGTTCTCAGAAATTAAAACACCGAAACTATCCTAAAATATTCTTCCCTGATTAACCAATTTTTGACCACTGCATACTAATCGGACCATATCTACCTCATACGGACTCCAAATTGAGTGATTTCAGTGGCTTCAATTCCCCAACACATATATCATTCTTATGTTAACCATTTATTTTAATTCCCTATATAAAGTTCCCATAAATTAAAATATAGAAGCTATCCTAACATATTTTTCCCTGATTAACCATTTTTTGACCATGGCTTACTAATCGGACCATATCTACCTCAAATCGGACCATATCTACCTCATATCGACTCCAAATTGAGTGTTTCCAGTGGCTAAAAATCCGTGAGACATAGATCTACATTTTTCATGTTAACTATTTCTTTAAATTACTTACCGATTCTTCCCAGAAGTTTAAAAACATAAGCTTAAAATTTTGCCACCCATAGCCATACCTATGCAGAACTATCTACACCAGCCTAAGTATTCAAACATACATAATATGTAACATGATATAGCAACATCCATGACCAATCATTAAAGGTCTAAGATCAAAATCTCATATAAATATTACAAGTTTCAAAATTTTTCTTCAAAAAGAAATATTGTTAAACTTACCTTGAGCACTTAGTCCTCTAGACTTCTCTTTCCTTTTTCTTCCTTTCTTCCTCTCCTTTCCTCACTCTACCTTGCTTCTATTTTTCCTCTCCCTCACTTGAACAAAAATTCTAATGTTGTAGGGGTGGGTTTTGCTTAAATAGACCACCAAATAATTCATCTTTCATGATCATGGGTCTACCTTATTACAATTAGGATATACTTGGTTGAATTTTTGGAAAACAAACAACTTATGTTCTTGTCTTCCTCTTCCTTAGTCAAGATATGCATAGCAAAAGGAGATTTGTATTTTGAAAATTATGATAATATGTTTCTAAGATAAGAGACAAGGTCCCTTTGATTTAGGGATTCATTTCCTTTTTCTTTTGTCTTACTCAATTATGATAGATTTGCCTTCTTAGGTGGCAAATTTCTAGCCCTTGAATCTCCCATTATTTGGTTGAAATTATTTGTGTGGAATAGGAATGTTTTGTCTTAATGTCATGTATTATCATACCACTTGCTAAAATGATGAGTGTAGGATATATATGTTTTGTCCTAAAGCCTTGTATTATCATACCACTTGCTAAAATGATGAGTGTAGGATATAGATGTTTTGTCCTAAAGCCATGTAACCTAATCTTTATTATATTATCACATGATTTATTTTATTTTATTTTTCCTCTTGGATTTGGGATTATTCCTACCCATTTCCTTTGCTTTGGATAAAATTCTACCTTTCTTGGAGGGCTTAGACACATTTTCAAAATTTTTGGGCTATCAGTCCAATTTCTATATCCTAGTCCAAGTCTATGTTTTATTTCTTGTTTAGGTTATCCAATAGGCTTGCTAGAAACTTATGTGAAGTGAAAAAACTCTATATGAAGTGTCCATAAGTGAAAGCCCAATGTATGGTTGAATATGTTAAACTTAGTAACTTTAGTTCTTGAATTAGGAAAAATTACCCTAATCCAATGTTTTCTTAAAATTTTAAGACCTTTACTTGTTTCTAAAAATTTATCATCCTTACCTAAGAATTTCACCTTTCTTTAGTATATTATTTCTAATTTTTCCTCTTAGGTTTTCTCTCTTTACCTATTCCATTAATGTTAGAACATTTCTATGCATACACGTAAGGTGAAGAATTTCTAAGGATTATATTTCCTTAGATATTTAAAAAAAATTGTCTAATAAATTTTATTTCCTTAATTAAATATTTAGGTTCCTTAAAAAGAAACGAAATTAGAGATGTTACTTTGAATACTTTTGTATTTTTATTAATTTATGAAACAAAATTAGGGATGTTACACTATCTGGGTAATAGTTGATAGATTAACCAAATCTGCTCACTTTCTGCTCATAAAAATTAACTATTCACTAGACAAATTGGCCCAGTTGTACGTCTAAAAAATAATTAGACTATATATAATTCTCTTAAATATCGTTTCTAATAGAGATCCGAGGTTCATATCGAGGTTTTGAAAGGCGTTGCAGAAAGCTTTTGAAACCCAATTACAATTCAGTATTACCTACCATCTTTAGACTAACGGGCAGACAGAACGGATCATTCAAACCCTAAAAGATATGTTGAGAGCCTGTGTGATAGAGTAAGGTAAAGGATGGGATAAGTACCTACTTTTAGTGGAGTTTGCTTATAATAATAGCCATCACTCTAATATTAAGATGGTCCTCTACAAAGTTTTATGCGGTAGGAAGTGCCGATCTCCGTTATGTTGGTTTGAGGTAGGAGAAAAGAACTTGTTGGGTCCTAATCTAGTTCAACAAACCACTAAATAAATCAAGATGATACGAGACAAAATACTTATAGCTCAAAGTTGGCAAAAGAGTTACTATGATAAGACACATAGGCCTTTGGAGTTTGAGGAAGGAGACCATGTATTTCTGAAACTTTCCCCGACTACTGGAGTTGGTAGGTATCTCAAAATCAAAAAGGTAAGTTCGTGATTTTTGGGACCCTACCAAATTCTTTAGAAAGTGGGGACATCAGCATATTAAGTTGCCCTCCCACCTAATTTGTCCAACCTGCATAATATTTTTCATGTATCATAAATGTGGAAGTATCTTCTAGATTCTGCACATATAATACGAGATGAACCAATCCAAATAAAGGAGAACATGACATACTAGCTAGTACCAGCATTTATATTAGACACCGATGTGAAGCAATTGAGAAATAAAATCATTCATCTGGTTAAGGTGTTATGGGAAGGTTTGACTTCAGAAAAATCAACTTGAGAGTTGGAAGAAGTCATGAGTAGGGAACTAAATTTCCTTTTTTTTCATCGAAATGACCGAAATGTTTCTATTTTCGGAGTTACTGACACAAAACAAGGTTATTAAAACGAAACAAAACGTTTGTTAAAAAATTATGCCATTTTGATTGAAATTACTATGTTGTGGAATGTTTCGGTAGAAATACTTTTGTTTTGAGCTATTTTGATGGAAATACTCTTGTTTCGATGAAAATATTCTTATTTCGAGTTGTTTCGACAAAAATACTCTTATTTGGAATTGTTTCAACAAAAATATTTTTGTTTTGAGTTGTTTCGATAGAAAAGTACCAAATCAATTTGAAAAGTTAAAAAATTGAAAATATGAAAGTAACATCATATCATATCCAACACCTAGTTATTTTCTCTCACAAGTCACAACATCTTTGTCAACTTTCTACTCTCCCCCATCATTCTCATGATATTGATTTCCTTCATTGTCTTCATTTTAAAGAGGGAATTACAAAAATAATAAAAAGATAGATTGAGAGACAAAGAGAAAGGAAGGTACCTAAGAGAGATACATGAAGATAGAGACAAAATCATAATCGACAGAGAGAAAGACTTAAAGATAGAGGTCACAAAAGAGTTAAGAATATAGAGAGATGGATGCAAGAGAGAGGTTGTTGTTGAATGATGCTAGGATTTGAGTCGAAGTCCTCACTGTAGTAGCATGTTTGCTTACTATTCAATTATGGACATTAATTTTAACATAATTTTATATATCTATATAATTAATATTATGTTAAAATCTTTTAAAATTGAAAAAACTATTGTTTGAATTTATTTGAAATGTTTCTTAAAAAATCTTTTGTTTCCACGAAATTTATGAAACATTTCAAAATATTTCCGTTTTTGGAGTTACTGAAACAATATCTCGAAACGAAATTTAGTACCTTGGTCACGAGGAAGAAATATCCACAATTGTTCTTATTAGGAAATTTCTGAAATTTTGAGGATTTCTTTTAGGGGGAGTGAAATATAACATCCCTAATTTTGTTTCTTTTATTAATAAAGGTACTTAAATATTTAATTAAGGAAATAAAATCTATTAAACAATTTTTTAGATATCTAAGGAAATATAAGCCTTAGAAATTCTTCACCTTATGTGTATGCATAGAAAATATTTCTAACATTAAGGGAATAAGTAAAGAAAGAAAACCTAATAAAAAAAAAATTAGAAATAACATACTAAAGAGAGATGAAATTCTTGAGTAAGGAAAATAATTTTTTTTGGAAAGTAAATAAAGATCTTAAAATTTCAAGTAGATTGGATTATGGTAATTTTTCCTAATTCAAGAGTTTAAGTTCCTAAGTTTAACATCACCCATACATTGGACTTTCACCTATAGACACTTCATATAGAGTTTTTTCACTTCATATGAGTTTCTAGCAAGCAAATTGGATAGCTCAAGTAAGAAATAAAATATAAACTTCGACTAGGATATAGAAGTTGGACCAATATCCCAAAAATTATTAAAATGTGACCAAGCCTTCCATAAAAGGTAAAATTTTAGCCAAAACAAAGGAAATGGGTAAAAATGAGCCCAAATCCAAGAGGGAAAAAATAAGAATCATGTGAGGAAATAGTAGTGTAATAATAATCAAGATTAGGTCACATGGCATTAGGATAAAACATCTATATCCTACATTCATAATTTCAAAAAGTAGGTAATAATACATGGTATTAGGATAAACCATCTATATACTACATTCATAATTTCAACAAGTGTGTAATAATACATAGCATTATGAAAAACATCCTTATTCTACATAAATAATTTTAGCCAAGCAAGGGAGATTCAAAGGCTGAAAATTTGTCAACTAAAAAGGCAAATCTATCATATTTGAGTAAGACCAAAGAAAAAGGAAATGAATTCCTAAATCAAAGGGACCATATCCCTTGTCTTAATAACATTTTATCATAATTTGTAAAATAAAAATCTCCTTTTGCTATGCATATCTTGACTAAGGGAGAGGAAGACAAGAACATGTGTTGTCTTTCCATAAAAAACACCAAGTGCATCTTAATTGTGTAAGGTAGACCCATGATTATGAAAGGTGAACCACTTGATAGTTTAGTTAAGCAAAACCCATCCTTATAACATTATAATTTCGTCCAAGTGAGGGAGAGGAAAAACATAAGCAAGGTAGAGTGAGGAAAGGAAAGAAAGAGAGGAGAAGAGAGGAAGGAGAAGTCTAGAGGACTAAGTACTCAAACTGCTAGAAAAGCTGAGGGAATGGAGGAATCTTGCTACTTCCTTAAAAAAGAATCAAGAAAAAGAATTCACTAAGTGAATTAGGGAGATCTTTAAATAGATTTAACAATATCTCTTTTTAAAGAAAAGTTTTGAAATTTGTAACATTTATATGGGATTTTGATCTTAGAAATTTGATAAAATTTACAATATTTGCTTCTTTGATGATTGGCCATGGATGTTGCTATATCATGTTACATGTTATCTTGCATATGATGGATGTTTTGAACATTTTGGTTGGTGTGGAAAGTTATGCATAGGTATAGCTATGGGTAGCAAAATTTGAAAATTTTTATGCTACTATTTTGTATATTTAAATGTGGTAAAAAATTGATGAAATATGATTAGATGTAAATTAGGAAGAAAATAGAAGAGGACATAATAAAATGATGAACTAAAACCTTAGGAAATGTTTGGTTAAGAAACTAGATTTTAGAGTAACTAAGAAAGTTTATGTTTTTGAAATTCTGGAAAAAATCAGTTAGGAATTAAAAGAAATGGTTAACATGAAAAATGTAAATATATGTCTTACAGATTTTTAGTCACTGGAATCACCCAATTTGAAGTTGAAATAAGGGAGATATGGTCCGATTAGTTAGCATTGGTCAAAAAATGGTTAACTAGGGAAGAATCTGTTAGATAAGTTTCTGTGTTTGAATTTTTGGAAAAAATCTATAGGGAACTAAAATAAATAGCCTCTGGAATCATTTAATTTGGAATCCATATTATGAAAATATAGTCTAATTAGTAAGTAATGATAAAAAAACTAGCTAACCAGGGAAGAATCTGTTAAGTATGCTTTCTGTGTTTGAATTTATGAGCAAAATCTGTAAAGAATTAAAGGAAATTGTTAACATGGAATTTGAGAGAGTAGTAATGCTGTGATTACTTAAGATTTCACTAAAATGTTCAACATAAGGGTTTTAGAAAATTGCCTTATATTTCAATTGACACCAAGATCACCTCAATTGAATTTAAAATGAGGATTTTATACTTTGTTTAGTGAGAGAGGAAAATAATATTTAAAAAAGAAGAAGAATCTTATAAACGAAAATAATAAATGACTAGTGTATGTCATAACCATTGCCATTGCATGAACTCCTTACTATCTTAAGTGTATAATTTTGACATGAAAATATTTTATAAAGTGATATTTGAAAATAATTATGTTCATGGCAAGATTGTATTTTACCAATAATTTTTTGTAATGATTATGCTTTGATGATAAATTATGGCATATGAGTATAATGAACATACTTGTTATTGAAATCATATTTTTGGCTATTAACGTGAAAATAAAAGAAAAGAAAAGAGACGAGCACGATCACATGGCGGTCTGTATGGTGCACCAATAAGGGACGCCCTACTCACGGCTATGATTATGTAAATGAGAAATGAAAGAGAAACTGTGCCATGTCGGACAGAACGAGAAAAACATATACCGGAGAGTAGAAAGTACTCACCCTGACCGGGGTAGCTTGATATAAAAATAAGTTGATAGCCATTATATGATATTTTGAAGATAATTATCCATGACATACATATCATTACTGCACGATTTTCATGTGCATAGATAAAGTGCATTCATGTGACCTAAGATATTTGGTGTAACTTATATAGATGAACATGACTTGACAAGCATTATTGATGATAATTATGATTTATTGTTTACCCTACTGAGATTTAATTCTCACTATATTTCTATATCATGTTTAGAAAACTAGTTATGCAGATTTTTCTTTGTCTTTGACTCTTAGTGTACGTTGGATCGAGTTACTTTATATTGGGCAGATCCCAGAAATTAATAAGGTATTTTTGGTCGAGTTGGCTAAGAACCTAGTGAAGGTGCAACCACCCGCACTCGTATCTCCGGAATTCGTCAACATGGATGAATAAGATATAGATATTTATGTGTTTGATTTTTGTACGAATGTTTTGATTAATGATGTGTATGTGAACTTAGAATTGTATCAATGTTAATGGTAGACCTTAAACCTTGATTATGCTTAGTTAAATTAATTGAATGTTATTATGAATTAAGTAATTAGAAATAAACAAGTAATGACTTTATGAGACTTTACAAATATGTATATTAAGAAAAAGAGAGTTGTTACATCTTCTCCCCATATAACTAAACCTCCTTAAGCGAGATTTCATCATCTTCTCCACAATAAGTGCTACCTCAACTTTCTCTTTGATGCACTAATTTTTAATTATATGTCTTTTAGTGTGTTCACACATCCAGCATAATATTCTTATATCTGCAATATTGAATTTATCTTAATATTGTCTTTTATAAATGTAAGCCTTTTGGATTCAAGGAAAATACATAAAAAAGTAGTTTCCAAAAGAGTAAAAGCGAATTAAAAAAAACAATTTTTAGTGTTTCCTATAAACTGTTATAAATTGAAAGTCATTTTGTTGGTGAGTCAACAAAATGATAAACTCTAAAATTGGTGACTTTCTTTTAAAAAGCATGGTTAAGTTAATTTTTTAATTATTATAAGTAAGACCATATCACAATAATACTTTTCATTTTAAAATTAACTCTTTTATGAATACATAACCACTACTATGATAATTTCTATTTTTTTTTCAAAATTTTAATTAATTTTTATTATCATATTACATTAAAAATATTATAGCAAAAGAAAAAAAAATAAAAATCAAATGTATTTACCAATTAAAATATCAATTACTTTGTATGACTTGGCAATGAAGATAATATCAAGCCTAAAAATATAAAATACTATTATAAAAGAAACAAAAACAAACATAAACTATTGTGGAGCTAAAAATCTAATATACTATTATAAAAATAAATAAAAATGAATTTAGCATAATTTATTGGCAAAAACAGTAATTTAATATAATTTAAAGGAAGAAGCTAAAATAATATATTATGGAGCTAATGACTTATCTTAAAAAATAAATTCAAAATATCAGTACAATTTATATTATACATTATCTGTTTACTATGAGAATAAATATCAAAGCAGAAACAAATTAAAGAAGATTTAACAGCTGCTTTTCGCAATGGCAAAGCAGAATAAAAGTTCCAATGGCTAAATTGCCTAACTGTTATAATTGCTCTATTTAAGTTTAAACATAGTGTCGTTTCTTCTTCTAGCAGTTCATGTAGAAGTTGTAGAAGTTGCAAGGTCAAATCCTAGGTTTTGGCACCCATCTTATCCCCAAAGACCAAAAGTCTCTCCCTTTATTCATTCATCTTCAGAATTAACCCTTGATGGGTTGAGGGCACGACCCTAGGGGACGGCACCCCCAGCCCCCTTAGGGATGGAAGCTTGAACCCCAGCCTTTTAAGGTGGGAGTGTGACCCCTAATAGGGTTAAAAACTTGATTCCAGCCCCTTGTAAGGTATAGGACGTGACCCCTAGCCCTTGTTGGAGGCATGGGTGAGAGGGCTAGGGGTCAAGGAAGGCCTTAAGGGATTGAGGAGATGACTCCTAAGGAGGTTAAGGGCTTGACCACGGCCCCTTGGTGGCGAGTTAAGGGCATAGAGGCATGACCTTGGCCCCCTGCAAGGGTTTCCCTCTTAGCGGAGGGCTAAGGGTGCTAAAGTGTAAACTTAGCCCCCCCACAAAAAGGAAGGATTAAGATTTAAAATTTAAAGGGATTAGAAACATAACTCTTGACCTCTTTGGGAGATAGGGTTTAAAGGAAGAGAGAGGTTAAGGGGTTCAAACTACCCCCTAACCCTTGCCTCCTGAGGGTGGCCCCCAATAACAATATCAAATTGAACTAGAATATAAATAAACAATTTGGACAGTTAATGGTATAAAATTAAAAGAAACATGAAGTATAAACTGAAGAAATAATAACTAAGTAGTCCAATATATATATATATATATATATATATATATATATATATATATATATATATATATATATATATATATATATATATATATAGGTGTTATGAATTCATCTATTGTGGATGTCCATTTAGGTTCTCAACTTTCAAAACAATGAATATTATAAATACATTCATTATTATGAGTGTCCTTTTATTTTCTCAACTCCTAAAACCATTGAATCTTATTTATTCTCCTTGGCTTTTTGGTTATTTTCCTTTATGATTGTATGCCTATAAATAGAGACTTCTATGAATCAATGGAATAATAAGGACATTTTCTTCTTTGTGTGTTATTTCTCTCTAAGTGTATTTACATTCTATTTTCTCCTTGTGTAAAATTTCATTTACAACACGTTATCAGCACGACTTTGCTCTTGACTATTCATTTTCAAATTACAAGGAAGAAATCTTATTGTGTCCCCAATGTCATTAAAGTATCTAAGGTTTTGCTTGATTCACATGGGCATAGCAAGGGTTTTGGTTTCGTGGCCTTCTCAAGTCCTGAGGAAGCAAGTAAAGCTTTGAATGAAATGAATGGAAAGATGATTGGTCGAAAACCTCTTTATGTTGTTGTGGCCCAGTGCAAAGAAGAAAGGAAGGCCTTGCAGTTGATACTTCTTTAGCCTCATCAACATTGTTTATGTATGACCTAAATCATTCTTATGAGTGAACCATGAGGAATGGTGATAATCCAAATTAATCCCTTATTGTGTAGCTTATAGTTAAGTGAGTGTGGAATACTGGGTTAATTACATTGTTAAATATTCATTCATGATTTTCATTTTACTTTTTTTTCATACATTTTATTAAGTAGAATAATGCATCATCATATCTACTTTTCTATTATCAAATTTTCTGGCAGAAAAAGGATATATAGTCATGAATCATTTGAATTTTCCCTTTTTCTTTTTTTGACCCGTATTGTCTACGTCTCGTTGTCTGTAGAAATTGCTCAATATATGCATCTCTATAAATTTATCTATTTTTCTTTTTAGAATTTTCAAGCATAAAAATGAATTATTCCTGGGTTATTGCATGTATTTGCCCACTTCTCATTGAGCTTATAAGTCCCTAGTCCCTGCCATATATACCTTCATAAACTTGACAGGCAATTTCACATGCAGATCTTTTAATTGTTCCTTAAAAAAATTGTTTGTAAATTATAAATTGAGTCTTGTGCATTTTGTATGAGTCAGGGCCATCTAAAAAAAATTGTAATTGAAATATGTCTTGATAGCTGGAACCCTTATTCATGGATTTAAATGTATTTATAACCCTTATGTTAATTGTTTAATTAACAACTTTGACTAATGAGTTTAAAGATGATCATATAATGATTTAAAACTTTTGATATTCTTCAAAGTATTTCTTAAGACATTGTTTAGACCTTAGAAACCTTATAGTATAATGCTAGAATTTATATTAATTAACTTTGAGGTCATTGCCATCTTTTAGTTTATACTGGTATTGTCCATTTATTATATTTGAAAGTAGAAGTGATGTATCATTTAAGTAGGTAACCTGAGGGCTAACATTGGCCTTATATGCATTAAGAAGATATTTCTATCTATGCTCTTATTTATGTTTTAAATAGGTTGGGTGATCTATTAATTGGCTTTATACTTATTCATGAGATTTGATGGTCAATTGCCTACTTCACTAAATAATTTGTGAAATGTGAAACTCTTCTTGACATTCACTTTATCTCTTTCTAAATTAGTTGGATCTTATGTTATGGTTATTTATCACTTGCATCCACATAGTGCCATTTTATATCACCCAATTTATATTGTGCCTAGTTACTTGATAAATGATTCTTTTAATGCACTATTCACAATTTACAAATTGCTTGTGTTAAGTCTCGTATACATAAAATAAGTATTTACGAACATGCTATAATAAACCATAAGTTTATTGATTCAAAAACTTTCACTATTTGACATGATCGGTTGGGATATCTTGGATCAATAATGATACAGAAAATTATTGAAAATTCACATGGGCATCTATTGAAAAACCTAAAAAAAATTTCAATATAAGGAATTGTCATGTGTTGTTTGTTCTCAAGGTAAATTAGTTATTAAACTATCACTAGCTAAAGTTGGAACTGAATCTATAATATTTTTAGAACGTATACATGGTGATATATGTGGACCTATTCATTCTAAATGTGGGCCATTTAGATATTTTATGGTATTAATAGACACATCTAGTAGATGGTCTCATGTGTGCTTGCTATCAACTTGTAATCTAGTGTTTGCAAGATTATTTACTCAAATAATTCGATTAAGAGAACAATTTACAGATTGTACAATTAAATCCATTCGCCTTGATAATGCTAGTGAATTTTTTTCACAAGTTTTCAATGACTATTGTATATCGATTAGCATAAATGTAGAACATCATATAGCTCATGTTCATACACAAAATGGGTTAGCTGAATCATTTATTAAGAAAATTCAATTAAGAGCTAGACCCTTGCTTATGCGAACAAAACTCTATGTCTCTATTTGAGGACATACAATTTTATATGCAGCAGTACTAGTACACATCAAACCAACAAGTTATTATAAATATTTTTCCTTTATAATTGGCTTATGGTCATGAGTTAAATATTTCCTATATCAGAATTTTTGGGTGTACGGTATATGTTTTAATAGCCCCACCACAACGCATTAAGATAGGTCCTCAAAGGAGATTAAGAATATATGTTGGATATGATTCTCCTTCTATTATAAAATATCTTGAGCCAATGACAGGAGATGTATTTACGGCATGTTTTGCTGATTGTCATTTTGATGAACTAGTCTTCCTAACATTAGGGGAAGAAAATAAAAATAGCTGGTCAAAGAAATTACATGAAATGCTTTGTTATATCTTGAACCTCAAATAAAATAATATGAATTTGAAGTTCAAAAGATACTTCACTTACATAGAATAGCAAATCAACTGCCATATGTATTTACTGACCTAAAGAGAGTGACCAAATCACATATACCAGCTGTAAATACTCTTGTACGGATTGATGTCCCAAAAGGACAATTCGTTAGTGAAATCACTAGCAAGTCTAAAGCACGTCAGAAGCATGATAGACCAATCGGTTTAAAAGATAAAAATTCTCGTAAAAAGAAAGAAATAATTATTCAATATCAATCCATTAAAGAAACAGATGCTCTTGAAGAGATTAGAGACATAACAAACAAAGTACTTCCAGAAGAAGTTCAAGTACCTGAAATTGATGAAATTAATGAAAATGAAGATATCTCAATAAATTATGTATCTACGGGGAAATGATTAAATCGAAAAGAAACAGTTGTGGCTAACATTTTTGTGCATATAATAGCGCTTAATATTTTGAATGATAATGATGATTATGAACCTACATCTATCGATGAGTCTTGACGTAGATGTGATTGGCCAAAATGGAAAGACACAATTCAAGCAGAATTGAATTCACTTGAAAACCATGAGGTAATTGGATATATACAAACACCTAAATGTGTAATACCCGTTGGGTACAATTGGGTATTTGTACATAAAAGAAATGAAAAAAAAATGAAATTGTGAAGTACATAGCATGACTTATTGCACAAGGTTTTCACAAAGACCTAGAATTGATTATAATTTTACATATTCTCATATGGTAGATGCAATTATATTTCGGTATCTCATTAGTCTGGCAGTACATGAAAAACTTGATATGTAGCTTATGGATGTTGTTATAGCCTATTTATATGGTTCACTTGATAGTGACATATATATGAAAATTCCAGAAGGATTTAATATGCCTGAAGCATATAATTCAAAAATCCTAGGAAATTTATTCAATTAAATTACAAAGATCTTTATATGAATTAAAACAGTCTGGACGAATATGGTGTAACCATCTCAGTGAATATTTGTTAAATGATGATTATAAGAATGACCATATATGTCCATGTGTTTTTATAAAGAAAGTAAATTCAAGATTTGTTATTATTATGGTGTGTTTTGATCATTTAAATATTATTGGAACTCCTGAAGAGATTATAAAGGCGATAAAGTGTTTAAATAAAGAGTTTGAAATGAAATATCTAGAAAAACAAAATTTTGTCCTAAATTACAATTTGATCATTTGAGAAATAAATTTTTTATTTATCAATCAACTTATACAGAAAAAGTCCTAAAAGAATTTTACATGGACAAAGCACATCCATTAAATATCACAATGGTTGTTCGCTCACTTGATGTGAAATAATATGTTTTCCGACTTCAATATGATAATAAAGAAGTTCTTGGTCCTCAAGTACCATATCTTAGTGCAATTGGTGCACTGATGTATCTTGCCAATAATACAATGTCTGATATAACTTTTACTGTCAGTGTAACGACCAATTTATATATATATATATATAGCGACCGATAACAGATTCCAAGCAGCGAACCATACACATTTATATAAGCAACTAATATTCCATTATCATAATATCTGAACTACATCAGAGATTAATATTTATACATCAGTGACACTGAGACACATAACTACATCAACTTAACATGAATCCTATATCACACATCTCCCCTGGGTGTAAAGGGTGGAGGAGGTGGTGCTGGCATCGGGATCTGTACAAAGCATCGCCATCCACTAGATCTTCCATGATCAAGTGCACGGAAGTAGCTAGCGTATCATTTACTCTTATCTGAACATAACACAAACAATAATGAGAACGAAGGTTCCCAATAGGTTTAACATTAAAAGTATCATACGGTAAATAAGGAAAACACAATGTTATGTCCAGCTGTATAAACTACAGAAAACATTTTCTCTTTGTATATGATAAATAACAAGAATGTATAGCATCCTTTCATATTCAATAGACAGGTTATACATCAATATCAGGCATGTATAATAATCAGGTTATATTTCAATATATGCTTGTATCTATATATCTTTACAGTGCTTTCATGCAGGGTGACTGATCGTCTACAGCCACATTTCCACACTCAGTGACTAATCGTCCGTAGTCACATCTCAACCATGTACATCAACATGATATGACCATGTATACATCAAACAATTCACCTTTATCATCATGCTTGCCATCCACAATCAACTTCGTCTCTTCATACAATCAATATGTAACAACCCTTTTTATCGTCATATAATAATGTACACATCATATTCTTTAATCATCATGACCATCACAATGGGATTATGCATTAACCAAGCACATCAATAATGTCATGCATAATATCATCACCACATCATTTAACAAATATGTATTAATACACTTACCGACAATGCATACCTTATATCACGTAATCCTCATGCATTGATATACTAGCGTAGGCATCAAATCAACATGCATTTCATCCATACATTGCACATCTAGCTCATATGCAATTCACTTACATATATCTCATCAATACATAACAAATTCACTTGCATAGGTCTCATTAATATGGGTTTGTATCAATACATTAAACATACATCTCATCAATATGCAACATGTGATTTAATTTCTCATAATAAAAGGATAGAATTCACACTATAATGCATAATTAAAAATGTATTTATTTGTATTTTAGTTCCCCTTGACATCATCAATTCAGTGGAGTTCATTTAGAGCCTTCAAAATGTAAAACAGAGCAAAAATAGTCTCAAGCACGGCCATGCTTCAAGTTGTACAAAACATGCTGAAAAATCACAAAATAGCCCGAAGCACGGCCTTGCTGTGTCCCCAAGCACGGTTGTGCTTCGGGTTTTCCCTACAGTCCAGATTTCCGTCCAATCAGACCTTCATTTCCTAAAAAGAACATAACTCTCTCAATTTAACTCCGATTAATGTTTTTTCAGTGTCTGTGGAAAGCTAAGACAATTATATATAACTTTTGTGTTTACTACTTTAACATATTAGAAATAGAAATAGGTGAAAAATGTGTCCGAAAACAGCATCGTGATTCTGTGCATTAAATCTGACCTTTGTTCACTCATAAGGGGATGTTTCTTTCATTTCAAACCCAATCAAGGTGATTCTAGAGGCGTTAGAAAGCTAAGAAAAAGAGTTACAACTCATATGTTAAACATATTTTCATATTAGATACAAATCATATCCAACAGAACCAACCATTAAGACCATTGATTTCCACCATTTTCAAGCCAAAAATTAGCAAACACATGTATGATCTATATATCCAACTCTCACTTTTCTTGACCAACCATAAATATACATCATAAATCATCAAAAGAGGATATTTAAACACTTATAAATCATTCAAAATGCATGAAATTCCATGGAAATATGAATAACGTTAAACCTACCAAACCAGAGATTTTTTCTCTTCTCAAGCTTTCCTTGGATTTCCTCCTCTTGATCACTCTCCTTCTTCCTTTCTCTTGGATCTTCATCTTGTGCCTTTCTCTCTCCTCTCTCTCTCTTCTTTTCCTTCCTCTCCTTCTCTCGGTCTCTTTCTCTTCTCCTCCTTTCCTTGGCCGCCACCTCTCTTCCCCTTGACCTTTTTGGCCTACTTCTCCTCCAAGCCACTTCTCCAAGCCAAGGATAAGATATTTTAATCCAAGCTTCTCCAACAAGCTTAGTCGACCTTGTTATAATATCTCAATACAGAAGTAATCAGAATAATCAAGAACAATTAAAAGACATATATAAAGAATCCATAATTAAAGAGAAGCAGACTTATAACCTATTGGACTCCTTTAGCTTTCAGAAAGAGTTCAGAGAGAGAGAGAGAGTTCAAAATGTGGTATGCTGGTCAGTCACTTTAAACTGATACTTATAGACGTTATTTAACGGGCAGAAGTATAAATCAAATAAACCACTAATTAATTAATAAATAAATAAAATTAAAATTATATCTTTCTTTCTCTAACTCAGTCAGCATTTCGATAGGAATAAAGCTGACAGCCAAAAAAGTTGTAGGTTGGGCCTCTGCCCAAATTTCCTGTGCAGTCCACCTATCACAGTCCACACAAGAATATAATAGCCCAATCTGTATTGGGTTTAATAATTAATAAAATAAAAATCCATATAAAAAATATTCCAGCAATCTCCCACTTGGATTGTATTTAATTAATTATTTGAAAAACACCATTAAGCCACTATCACAATTCAGAAAATAAAACTTTACAAAATCACTGGATCTTATGGGGAAGCAAGTGATATTAGACACAAATACAATGTTCCATAATCTGAATATGACAAAATATATATTATTATTTCTAACTTAGTTTAGTAAGAGAACAATACAAAGTCATTGATTCCTATAGAGAAACAAGTGATATGTATATATAAAGTGCATCATGAGAAAATCATTGAATCCTATAGGGATACAAATAATATAAAACGTATCAAACTAAACTGAATAAAACTTGCAGAAAATAAAATAAAATAAATAATGACATGATATCAAATATTTATCAAACTCCCACTAAACCAAAGAATCAAAAGAATTCACAATACCTATATAAGTTACATGATTTCGAAAAATTTCTACGGGTAAGCCCTTGGTCAATGGATCTACAAGCATTAGCATACTAGGAATGTGAATTATACGAGTATGAGATTTTGCAATTTTCTCTTTAACGAACATGAGTTTGATATCAAAATGTTTTGTACGGCTCGAATTTCTGTGGTTGTTAGCACAATACACTGCAGACTTGTTATCATAATAGATGGTTAGAGGACATGATATTGAATCAATTAAGTGCATACCAGATATCAGCTTCCTCAACCATACAGCTTGCTGTGTGGTCTCAAAACAAGCAATATATTCTACTTCCATAGATGAGATAGCTATAAGTGCCTGTTTTACACTTTTTCACAAAATAGCTCCTCCAGACATCATGAAGATGTATCCAGTTGTTGACTTACGATCATCTAGACAAGAATTGTAATCAGAATCTGAATAGCCAACAACCTCAAGAGGATCTGATCTTCTATAAGTCAACATATGATTCTTTGTACCCTAAAGATACCTCATAAATTTCTTGGCAGCTTTCCAATGATCCATGCCAAGATCACTCAGATATCGACTGAGTACACCAATAGCAAAGGCTATATCTGGACGAGTACAGACCTGAGCATACATAAGGCTGCCAACAGCGGAAGCGTATGGTATCTTTCTCATTTCAACCCTTGTCTTATCATCCTTGGGACACTGCGAGTCCGATAACATGTCACCTTTCTGAACAAGAGCAGGAAAGGAAGCACAAGACTCCATTTTGAATTTCTTAAGTATTCACTCAATATAAGTTGATTGTGATAAACCAAGGGTGCCACGAGATCTATCACGATGAATTTGTATCCCAAGAACGAAAGAGGCTTCACCGAGATCTTTCATATCAAATTCATTGAGAAAATTCATCGAATTACTGGCTAGCAAAATATCATCAACATAAAAAATCAAGATTACAAAATTGATTCCATCAAATTTTTGATAAATGCATTCATCTGAGACATTATCAACAAAGCCGAGTGAGGTGATGACTTCATCAAATTTTAAATACCACTGCCTGGAGGTTTATTTTAACCCATAGATAGACCTCTTCAATTTGCACACTAAGTGCTCTTTTCCTGATTCAATAAAGCCATCAATTTGGGTCATATAGACTTCTTCATACAAGTCACCATTCAAAAAAGTAGTCTTGACATCCATCTGGTGAAGTTCGAGATCAAATTGTGCAACTAGAGTCATGACCACTCTAAACGAATCTTTGGTGGAAACTAGAGAGAAAGTATATGTGTAATCAATACCTTCTTTTTGGTTGTAGCCTTTAGCTACAAGTTTGGCTTTATGTTTATCAACTTCACCTGTAGGTCCTCATTTAGTTTTGAAAACCCATTTGCAACCAACTGGCTTAAACCCCTATGGTAACTCTACAAGTTCCCACACATGATTGCAATACATTGAAGCAATTTCTTCCTTCATAGCCTTTAGCCATTCAGAAGAGTGAGTACCCGATGTAGCTTCTTAGTAAGATATAGGGTCTAAATTATCAATATCTGAATCAAATTCCTGTAAATACAAAATGTAATCACTAGGAATAGCAGACTTACGAACCATTTGAGACTGCCTCGATTCTACAACTGGCTCCTCATCACCTTCTAAGGGTGGTTCCACCTCACATTCATCTTGATCCACAGTATTATTTCTTTCTGTTGAAGAGGGTGTCACAATAGGCACAGGCAAAACATTGCTTTTATCTTGTAAAGAGATAGATCTAGGCATAGAACTCCCACTTGCCAAGACATCTTCAAAGAAATATGCTCGATCTGACTCGATGACCCTGGTAGTGAGATCTGGGCAATAAAATCTGTACCTACGAGAACCAATGCAATATCCAAAAAAGAAACCGATAACGGTTTTAAAATCGAGCTTCATCTGTTGTGAATTATAAAATTTTACCTGTGCTTTACAACCCCATACTCACATATGCTTTAATATTAGAGTCTTTCCAAAATACAATTCATATGGGTTCTTTGGGACCATCTTGCTAGGGACTTGATTCAAAATGTAGACAGCAGTTTTCAATGCATCACCCCACAAGAACTCTAGCAACGAGGAATGACTGATCATACTTCTGACCATATCCATAAGAGTACAATTCCGCCTTTTTGCTACCCCATTTTGTTGTGGGGTGCCAGGCATTGTATACTGAGCTTCAGTACCATGTTCTTGTAAATATAAAACAAACGGGCCAGGATTCTGACCAATCTCAGTATATCTCCCATAGTACTCACCACTCCTGTTAGATCTGACAGCTTTAATTAATTTTCCATATTTCAATTCAACTGCTGCTTTGAAATTTTTAAATGCATTCAGAGATTCTTCCTTTTCACGCAAAAGATCAATCCATCCATACCGCAAGTAATCATCTATGAAAGTAATAAAGTATTTGAACCTACCCATAGCCATAGGTGTGATAGGTCCACATATATCAGTGTGGATAAGGTCTAAAATATTTTCAGACCTCTTTGCCCCTTTATGTCTAGCTTTAGCTGTGAATTTGTCTTTTATGCAATCAACACAAGTTTCAAAATCTGAGAAATCAAGATCTTGTAGAACACCTTGTTTGGTCATTCTTTCTAATCTCTCTATAGAGATGTGGCCCAATCGACGATGCCACAACATAGAAGAATTATCACCAGATCTCTGGCGTTTATTTCTAATTACAACATTGACTTGAGGATTAGAAAGTTCAAGTGACCAATCATTCAGATGATATAAACCATATGTTAAAGATGTAGAGCCAACAATGATAGAATTAAAGCAAATATCAATCTTTCCATTTCCTTGAAAAAATGAATAACCATTAACATCCAATACAGAAGTCGAAATCAAATTCCTTCTCGTAGAAGGTACATAAATAACATTATTCAAATTCAAAACATGTCCAGAATTCAAATTTAAGGAAATAGATCATATATATTCTACTGATGCCTTATTCCCTGCAATGTCTAAGACTGTCCTTGTGCTTCATTGGGGACCCTCTTGTCTTTGAGCCCCTGCAAAGAATTCACAACATGCACAGTTGCACCAGAATCCAACCACCAAGAGTCAGATGATGTTTCACTACTATTAGACTCAAAACAAACTAGAGCTAGAAGGGTGAGATGAAGAAATGTACCTTCATTTTCTTGCTTATTTTTTAGCTTAAAACAATCAGTTCTCTTATGGCTGAATTTCTTACAGTAATTGCAGGTGAATTTAAAGAACTTCCGTTTCGCTTTGTCATTCTTTTCACCATTTTTCTTAAAGTTGGGTTTTCCACCCTTTTGTACCTCGGGCTTCTTCCCTTTCTTCTTATTCCATCCTCCAGATTGGCTACTGGAGCCATGAGATACATAATTTACAGAGTGAGAATTATTGTTCTTTATTGCTTCTTCTTCTTGAGTAACAATTGAAATTAATTGGTCAATCGACCATTCTGCTTCCTACGAATTATAGGAAGTCCTCAAGAATCCATATTCTGCCGGCAATGATTGAAAAACACGATAAACTAATGTTCTTTCACCCAAATCAACTCCATATGATTTCAACTTGTTATAGTAATGAACAAGTTTCAAAATATGCTCTCTAACACCAGATACTCCATCATACCGAGTATTATCAAGCTGTGAAAGGTAAAAAAAAAATTTGACTTTTATCAAGTCTCTTGTATTTATCACCAATAGATTTCAAATAGTCCACTGTAGTATCCTTTTCAAGAATATTATCACTGATTCCCTTTTCAATGGTATACTTAATTGCTGCCAAACAAATTCGGTTAGACTCAAACCATTGTTTATGATAGGTCTTGTCAGTAGCACTGGACTACGGAGTGAGATCCACTAGTTTGGGTTCTCTCAAAGCCAAATCTTTCTCAGAAATGGTAAAACACATATTCAGGGATTCTTTCTAGTCATCATAATTAGTCCCATTAAGAGCCTTCACAAAAGATAGTTGCGCAAAAGCAGAAACTGAAATCAACAACAAAAAATGAGAAATAGTAATTATGCGCGCTCAACATAATTATAATACAAAATTCCCAAAATAAAATTTCAGTTATGCAACTATAATGGCACACATAAAATTATTTTATACCATTAAGATTTGGCTCACACAAAAGTCCATACAAAATATATTCAATATTTCCATACCTATGGGGTACAACAAATATTTAATACATTATAAATGCTATATTTATGGCTATCCTTAATTGTCCAAACCCTCAAAATTACATTAACAATGTCACACCTATAGGGTATGTCCATCATCAATGCAATATGATCCTAAATTTGACAAATAATAAGTTTTTCATGATCTTTAAGACAAACTAAATAAATTTCATGAGTCTCTAAAGTTTATTAGGAATTAGGGAAGGCCTAGGTGAATAAATATAAGATTAAGAGGTGTCTAGGGACAAAATTATAATTCTGAAAATTAATTTTTTTTTCGGAACTGGACTGGGCTTGCTTTTGGCCTAGTGGTTTTTTTTTATTTCGTTTGGACTGGGCCTTTAAGTGTGGCCCAGGCCCCTGCTTAAGTGAAACATATCGTTTCACTTAAGCCCAAGCTCATAACGCCAGCCCAGCCCAAGCCCAACCGTGCACCTTCTTCCTCCCCATTCAGATCCCTAGCGCCTAGCCTGACTATAACGTGACTCGGCTGGGCAGTTTCCAGCGCCGTGAACCAGCAAATATCCAAGCGAGATTTTCGGCGATGTGGACGGCGGTTTCTGACGAGAAAACTGTCGTTCTTACCGGAATAACATGAGGAATACATTTCTCACATAGATAGAAGCAAACAAACAACGAAACCGTTAGATCTATAAACCCAAGATATCTTCGATGCAAACCAAAGAATACATCAATGGCACAGCGAAAAAACAGAGCAAGATAATCATATATGCTTCACAAAGCAAGCCCATAATCATGGATTCGTGTATATACAGACCACGATTCACGAAGCCAACCAAAACATCTGAGTTTTTCATCCCATCGCGATTTACCTCCATTGCAGATTGGAAAACAATAGTTATTATATATATATATATATATATATATATATATATATATATATATATATATATATATATATATATATATATATATATATATATATATATATATATATATATATATATATATATATATATATATATATATATATATATATATATATATATATATTATTCATGCACAGTCAAAACAAACAAGAGATTCACGCTGAAGAATGCACACCCAAGAGATGAAACTCATCACAAAATAATACATAATACCATACAAGAGCATTTAAAATTAGAAGCATACATTATACAGAAAGGAAGGTATTGAACATAAATTGAGCGTGAATTCAAAATGAAAACCTAATTTCTCTTCCAATTAAATTAACATGTTAACAGTACGAAAAACATCATAGCAAAATTAAATATAACTTTTCATCATAACAAAATTAATCCAAAATATTATAATGATGCTCTAATACCAAGTGTTATAATATCTCAATACAGAAGTAATCAGAATAATCAAGAACAATTAAAAGGCGTACCTAAAGAATCTATAATTAAAGAGAAGCAGACTTACAACCTACTGGACTCCTTTGGCTTTCAGAAAGAATTCAGACAGAGAGAGAGTTCAGAATGTGGTATGCTGGTCAGTCACTTTAAACTGATACTTATAGACGTTGTTTAACGGGCATAAGTATAAATCAAATAAACCACTAATTAATTAATAAATAAATATAATTAAAATTATATCTTTCTCTCTCTGACTTAGTCAGCATTTCGATAGGAATAAAGCTGACAGCCAAAAAAGTTATAGGTTGGACCTCTACCCAAATTTCCTGTGCAGTCTACCTATCACAATCCACACAAGAATATAATGGCCCAATCTGTACTGGGCTTAATAATTAATAAAATAACAATCCATATAAAAAATATTCCAACAGACCTCTCCTCCAAGGAAAGAGAAAAATATTATTTTAATCCCAAGCTTCTAGAAGATTGCCTCTCCTTAACACATGCATTCTCTTTCTTTAAGAATTACACTTTTGCCATTTAGCCACTTTATCATTTTTCTAAGATTTAATCGATGTTCCTTCACCATGAGAATTATTTTCCATTTATTCAAATCCAGGACGTTACAGTTAGCCTGTTAGCTAAATTTAGCTCTTGTCCAATGCGAAGACATTGGAATAGAATTAAACATATCTTTTGATATCTCCAAGGTACTATTGATATGGGATTGCTATATGTGAATGGATCTAGACCATAACTCATTGATTATGCAGATGCTCGGTGTTTATCTGATCCACATAAGGCTGGGTCTTAAATATGATATTTATTTTCATGTGGCGATACAACTATATTATGGCATTCTATAAAACAAACAATTGTTGCTACTTTTTTAAATCATGCAGAAATTATAACAGTTCATGAAACAAATCATGAGTGTATTTGGTTGAGATCCATGACTCAACAAATTTGAGATATATGTGGACTATCTTTTGGAAAAAGGACTCTAATTATACTATACGAAGATAATACTGCATGTATAGCTCAGTTGAAATAAGGATATATTAAAGGAGATAAAACAAAATATATCTCACCGAAGTTCTTTTTCATTCATAAACTTCAAAAGAAAGGTGATATTGACGTACAAATTCATTCAAGTGGTAATTTGACATATTTATTTATCAAAACCTTACCTACTTCAACATTTAAAAGACTAGTATATAATATTGTGATGCGTCGACTCAAAGATATTCAATGATACTAGAACAGGGGGAGTATATAAGGAATGATGTACTCTTTTTCCTTCACTAGGGTTTTTTTCTACTGGATTTTTCTCTAATAAGGTTTTAATGAGGTATATTCCTTGTAAAATGAACATCTAAGGGGAAGTGTTATGAATTCATCTATCGTGGATGTCCATTTAGGTTCTTCAACTCCCAAAATAATAAATATTATAAATACATTCATTATTATGAGTGTCCTTTTATTTTCTCAACTCCTAAAACTATTTAATCTTATTTATTTTTCTTGATTTTTTGGTTATCTTCCTTTATGATTGTATGCCTATAAATAGAGGCTTCTATGAATCGATGGAATAATAAGAATATTTTCTTCTATATGTGTTATTTCTCTCTAAGTGTATTTACATTCTATTTTTTTCTTGTGTAAAATTTCATTTACAACAATAGGAATTTTTTTTAGTTTACTTGATCCCTTTTGTATAAAAAAAAAGTATCTATATATTAAAAGCAAAATTCTCATACTACTTTCTCAAAAAAAAAATCCATCATAAATTGAGCTAACCTAACATGTATTCATTTTTATGTATGAAGGGATAACTTCTTGTCACGTTATCTTTTAATTATTCTTTTCTTTGACTGGCTTTTTCATTAATTTTAATATAAATAAATAAAAATATACAATTGGTTTATTTGAATTTTCTATATATATTTAATTTGTTTATGATTGAGAAAGAAAAGTTAAAATAGATAACATGGTATAAATTTGATTTACGTACGGAAAACTGCTTAAGAAAAGTAAATATTATTAGGCAAAAATATGTACACAATTTACATGAAAATAAGGATGGCAAAATAACTCTTTTATGTTTATTTCTTTTACCACGTGAAAGGTTCCTGATTTCAGATGATATATCTTCGAATAATAAGACCGTCGCGTGAGGGGAAGAGAAATAGACATAAAACAATTAGTTAGAAAAAAGACAAAATAACTGTATTTATCTCTTTTTTCAAGTAACAGACATATCACAAGAGAGATAATGTTGATCTTGGTAGCTCTGCTTTTTGTTTTTATCCTTTTTTTTAATATTTATGAGAAATTTATATTTGTAACTTTTAAAAAAAATTAAATAAAATTTTGAAAAAATAAAATAATATAACTTTAATTTCTTAAAGTAATTATTATTATAAACAAATATATATTAAAATAATCAATTAAAATAAAGAATATTCTAATAATTTTTAGATAACAGGGATCCCAACAAAACCATGAGTACGTTCCATCCAAATAAAAAAAAATTAAAGTATAATTTTTAGGTTTTGCTGTGAGATTTTTCAATAAAATTATAATTTAAAAAATATGACGATCAATTGGAAAAATGTCTACATATTTTTACTGAAAAACTTCATAGTTTATACCTAAAGAATTTCACCTAAATTTAATTTGTCCATCTCCACATGCTTTTTTTCTTTTTTTTTAAGATTCATTCATGAAACCATAATGAAAAAGATTGCATCAAGTATAAAGGACAAAAACACTAGAAAAAAGGCAGGTGAACAAGCAAGGAAAGCTAGTCCTGCTCTTCTTAGCAAGCAAAAAACATATACAATTAAAACAAAGACAACACGTCTTTCAAGTACTAGCCTACAAACACTATATTTAAAGTTACAACTTAATATCCGAGAAGCTCAACTAACACACATGAATATAAAGAAAAAAAATCTATGAAGAAATAACACACCTTCCAATACTTTCAAGAGTTAGCTCTCTGCAGTCTCCTTCTACTAAAAAGTAAACAAAAAAGTTGTATATCTGAATGTAAGAGGTGCAAAATGTTAAAGTTTCAAAAACTTTTCTAAAATCTTTCCTAAAGGAAGAATAGAACTCTCATAAAGGAAAGAAAAAACTCTTATAAAGAGATAAGAACAGAAGAAAAATAAGATAAGAGGGGGATGAGGGGAGGACATCACTGTTGGATCATTAATTAGACTTATATGTGAATAATTATGTGTTATGGACTGTCAAATAAGGTTAAACCTAATTAAAAGTGGTTAACTAGATTTTCAACAATTTGGGTTTTAATTTATCTAATGGGATGTGGGCCTTTAATGATTAAAGAGTTAAAGAGTAATTTCTAGTTTATGATGAGCAAAATAAGAATACTAAAGATTTAAAAAAAGTTATTTATATATGGTGATTATAGTCCTCAAATCTTCAGCTGAGGGGCAATTAAGGGGTGTGACCCCAACCCCTTTGCGGGGGATGGTAGTGTAGGCCCTAGTCCCCTTGAGGTTAGGGCATGACTTCAGAAGAACTATTTCCTCTACTATTTATTGATTACATGTTAGATCAATTTTGGTAAAGAGTATTACTATTCTTAGATGGCTATTCATGCTACAATCAAATTGATATAATCTTAGAGAATCAAGAGAAGACAACTTTCATATGCCTTTATGGTACTTTTGCTTATAGAAAGATACTTTTCAGGTTGTGTAATGCACTAACCACTTTTCAGAGTTGTATGATAGCTATATTGTCTAATATGGTAGAGCAATTCCTTATAGTGAACATGGATGATTTCCTAGTTCTTAAGGATTCATTTGATGTTTGCTTCCATAATTTGGCATGAGTTTTAAGGATATAAGAAAGCCAATTTAGTGCTAAATTGGAAAAAATGTCACTTTATAGATTAAAAAAGTGTCAAGCAAAGGAATTGAGATAGTTTTAGGAATGGTATACACCCAAAAGGGGGTAAATTGGATTTTTTAAAAATCTTAAGCTCAAAGTGGAAGATAGATATAGAACTTTGGAAAAAAAACATTTCACAAATAAAATGCTTAAAGCAACAATAGAAATTTCAAAATGTCAAATTCTAGAAAAAGCCAAAAACAAATTGAATATTTTGAAAAGAAATAAATGCAAGAATAAAACTAATCACATAAAAAATAAAAAGGGATTGGGAAGACACAAAGATCTATCCTGGTTCAGTGCAACCCCTGAACTTATGTCCCATCCCTAATCTTCGACTTGAGATTTCTACTACACTGACACTTGTGAGCAACTACAAAAACACGTCTCACTTCGAGTTGGCGGTCGAGTTCTCTGCTTTTTACAAAAAATTCTCCTAATTCCACAACTTCAAGGGACCTTCCTTTGAATCAACAACTCATGAAAAAAAATAGATGAAGGTATGAAAACTCTCTCAAAGAGTGTATTTATTTAATAAAGCACCCTATATCAAAAAAACTAAAGAGCTCAAAAGATAAATACAAAGGTTAGATGCATTTTCTAATTTTTCAAGGTTCAATAGAGCCTAGTATTTATAGATAAATGAAAAATATAGCCGTTGGTGACCATTAAGAACTATATTAAACGAAATAATCCCAACAAAAATGTCACGCCTTAATTTAATGGAACGCGATTAACACAAATAACATATAACTTTACTCATATTTATTTGCATACGGTTTCAAAATATCACATCAAGAAAAATAACATACGTTTTCAAGTTTCCAGTATAGCCAATGATACATGCTAAGTCTACACTTATCAATATTACAGTAGAAGTAGATATCATGCCTATGGCGTTCAGAGCATACTCTAGATTACAATTACATAATGTTTTAAACATTGTTAGCCTTGGAAGTAACGTAAGCTTACCCAGAGAATATGACACCTAGCTGATCATTTACAGGGCCAAACTCTGTATCTTTATCTGGAAAAAAATATAAGTATTGTGTAGTGAGTTTGACAACTCAGTGAGCAGATAATACTTCCTATGACCTCTTAGGTCAACATATGGATATACTCATATTTTAAAATTTGTCACATAGGAAATACAGTTCGAAAATACATCTATATGGGACGTGCATTTCAAATATTCTCAAAACAAAAGATATTCATATATCCAAAACCATATACTGTACTGTATGATTATTAAACAAATGTTAAGCATCAAAATATCTCACATGAAAATATTAAGAGGATCCTATATTAGAACTACCATATCAGAGTTCAGACCCTTTCGTACTTTGGTGGTGTAGAATTTGCCTAAACTCAACATCCTGCTAAGGTTTGCCCTACCACCATTCAAGAGGACACGTGAATGGACTCTAATATGGGTATTTCCTAAGAACACAGCAAGGGAGGCAAGTCACATATCATATAGTCAGCATCTCGCCCATATAAGAGGCATCCCGCTCTCCATCACATATCATATCCCGTGTGTTGGCCGTCACACGAGGTCAGCACCACCCTTACTAGTTAAGGTATCAAGGTGTATTAGGGCTAGCATCACCTGCTGTTAGCAAACAGTGTTTTCAATAGGATTTTTCCATAGAAAATATCATATGCACATACGCCATGTCATCCAATATAGAGTTTTCAATATAATACAGACTTTCAGTCTCAGTACATATTTCTCTGTCATAAATTTTTCAATCAGGGTTTATCACATGTACATGCGCTTTTTCAAGGCAATCATATAGCTTTATAAATCAATGCGATATACACAATATATTTCCTTTACCATATAATGAGAAATACATTTAAAATCACATATTTAATGAATTCAAAAATCTATTTTCAAATCCATACTCTTCTTGAACTATATACCAGATTGTAAATAATTCAGTTAATTTAATCCATTTTAGAGACATATAAAAGTATAAATAGCTTGTAAACATAATCATTATACATTTAAAGTTCAAGAAGAGTATAGGGTAAGTCATAGAAATAATTATCTACTCACAAAGTTAGGGTTCCAAGTTGGACAACCCCAAAATCTACGTTTTCAGTCTAAATCTAGACAAATAGACCCAAAAAATGAGTTTGGAGGGTCCAAAAATCTTGAAAATGACTCCGAATTAGCAAAATTTGGCCTTTGAGAGCTTAGTCAACGTTGGTCAACTGTGGGGGGTACTGTTCACCGTCAAAAATTACTATTTACAACGGTCGAATTTACTGTTCACGACATATACAAGTTGTCAAATGGCAGCCAAACTTCATATCCTAAATTTTTTCCACCTTCTGAACCCATCTATGGTGTTAGATTTTCAATTTAAAGACTCTAAATAGGAGATTTAGAACTTACATTTCTAGGGTTTTTTCTCAACTTTTCGACAGATTTCTGGCCAAATTTTTAGAAACCAATCAGATCGAATTGTGGTCCTCGTCGTTCTAAATCCGTAGGCATTGATGGTGTTGAAATTCGAGGTCCAAAACTGTTATAAATCTAGAGAGAAGTTTTAGAATTTTTAGAGAGAGAAAGTGCAGAAACTTTTTACGCCACTTTTGCATTTGATTTCTCTTAAATCATTTAAGGGACCTATTAGCAAAATTCCAATTGTTGAGGGGTGTCCTTGCAATTTTTGTTATTTACATTTAGACCCTTAAACTTATAGAAAATTACATTTTGGCCCCAAAACATAAATCCTCATATTAGCTTCACAATTTCTCAAACAATATGATAAATAAACATATTTCCAATAGTACTTATTTCTATTTTCAAAATTTTCAGTTTTCTTCAAAATTTTCTTTAATTTAGGATTTTCTTTAATTTTAAGACTATTACATTTTTCCCCCTTAAAGAAATTCGGTCCTCAAAATTCATCACCATAGTTGCAAATAAATACTAACCTCATTGTTCAAACAAAAGCGGGTATCTAGCGCATATGTCATCCTCTCTTTTCCAAGTAGCCTCCTCAAAAGAATGATTTTGCCATATTACTTTTACTATAGGTATTTCTTTTGAACGCAATTTCTTTACTTGTTTGTCTACTATCGCTATTGGTTGTTCCTCATAAATTAAATCTTCTCGTAACTGAATCTGTGGGCACTGTATAAAATCTGTATGATCCGGTAAATACTTCCGTAACATAGACACATGAAAAACTGGATGAACATTACCCAATTCAGGGGGTAAAGCCAAACGATAAGCTATTGGGCCTATCCTATCAAGAATTTCAAATGGCCCTATGTACCGTGGACTTAACTTTCATTTCTTCCTAAATCTTACTACTTCTTTCATAGGAGATATTTTCAAAAAAAACACGTTCACCTATGGAAAATTATAATGATCAACGTCTATTATCAACATAGGCTTTCTGTCTACTCTGGGCTGCTAATAACTTTTCATTAATTAATTTTACCTTGACCAATGCATCTTGTACCATATCAGGCCCTAAAATCTTATCTTTGCCCATCTCAAACCATCTGACTGGAGAACGACAACGTCTACCATATAATGCCTCAAAAGGGGCCATTTGTATACTGGCTTGGTAGCTATTGTTATAAGCAAATTCAGCTAGGGGCAAACATCTTTTTCAACTACCTTGAAAATAGAGCACATATGCATGTAGCATGTCTTCCAATATTTGGATGGTTCGCTCAAACTGTCCATCTGTTTGAGGATGGAATGTAGTACTGAGATTTAACTTCATGCCCAAAACTTCTTGGAAGGCTCTACAAAAATGAGCTGTGAACTGTGGTCCTCGATCAGAAATAATCGATATTGGCACTTCATAAACCCTCACTATCTCATTCAAATACAAATTTGCATACTGAACTACATTGTATGTGGTTTTCACTGGTAGAAAATATGTTGATTTAGTCAACCTATCAATGATCACCCATATTGAATCAAACCCTTTTGGTGTTCGCAGTAGCCCTGTAATAAAATTCATAGTTATTCTTTCCCATTTCCATTCAGGAATCTCTATCTGCTGATGTAATCCTACAAACTTTTGATGTTCTGCTTTTACTTGTTAACATGTTAAACACCGAGAAACATAATCAACTATATCCTTCTTTATTCCATCCCACCAATATATTTCTTTTAGATCTTGATACATTTTAGTTACCCCAGGATGAATGGTATATTTGGATCTATGAACTTCCTCTAAAATCTCTTTCTTATGTTCTTCTTTATTAAGTACACACAACTACTTTTCCAATCTCAGAATTCCTTTAGAGTCTACAGTAAATTCAACTTCACCGCCATTCTTCACCTCTTCAATTTTCTTGCATAAATAGGCATTCTCTTTCTGTGCCTTTTTCACATGCTCAACCAAAGATGATTGAAACTGTATATGGGCTACTAGTATCCCAGGCTCCTTTACTTCAAATACTACCCCATAACTTTTCAGCTTATGCATTTCTTTAACCAACGGTCTCCTTACCACTGTAATATAAGCCAAACTACTCATAGACTTCCTGCTTAATGCATCAGCCACTACATTGGTCTTACCTGGATGATATAATATTGTACAATCATAATCTTTAAATAATTCCATCCATCGTCTTTGTCTCAAGTTAAGATCTTTTTGTTGAAAAATGTATTTGAGGCTTTTATGATCTGTATAGATTTCACATGTCTCACCATAACAGATAATGCCTCTAAATCATGAGTCAGATAATTTTGCTCATGTGGTTTAAGGTGTCTAGATGCATATGCAATGACTCAACCATTTTACATTAACACACATCCTAATTTAATTCTCGAAGCATCACCGTATACCGTGTATCCTCTAATACCTAAAGGAATAGATAGTACTGGCGCCGTAGTCACACATTTCTTGAGTTTCTAGAAACTTCTTTCACATTCATTTGACCAGTCAAACTTTATTCCCTTTCTTGTCAACCTCATCAAATGAACAGTTATTTTTGAAAAATCTTTAACGAATTTAACGTAATAGCCTGCTAAACCAAGAAAACTACGAATCTCTGTAATTGTTATAGGGCGTAACCATTCCTGCACCGCTTCTACCTTTTTAGGATCAACTTGAATATTATCCTTGGTAATCAAATTCCCTAAGAAAGTAACACTCCTCAGTCAAAATTTACATTTTGAAAACTTGGCATACAATTAGTGTTCTTTTAGGGTTTGCAAAGCTATTATTAAATATCGCTCATGCTCCTCTGAACTCTTTGAATATACCAGGATATCATCTATGAATATAATAACAAATTGATCCAGGAAAGGTTTAAATACTCTATTCATCAAATCCATGAATGCAGCTGGGGCATTTGTTAAACCAAATGACATAACTAAAAAGTCATAGTGCCCATACCGAGTCCTAAAAGAAGTTTTCGAAATATCCTTCTTCTTTATCCTTAATTGATTATACCAAGATCTCAAATCGATTTTCGAAAAACATTAAGCACCTTGTAGCTGGTCAAATAAATCATCTATATGAGGTAATAGATACTTATTACGTACTGTCACCTTATTCAACTATCTGTAATCAATACACAACCGTAGCAATCCATCTTTCTTTTTCACAAATAAGACCAAAGCACCCCAAGGAGAAGTACTATGGCGTATAAATTCCTTGTCTAATAAGTCTTGTAACTGGTTTTTCAATTCCTTGAGCTCAGTCAATGCCATTATATATGGGGTATAGACACTGGTTGAGTTCCAGGAAGTAAATCAATACTAAACTCAATTTCTCATTCTGGGAGTAACCTTGACAACTCATCAGGAAACACATTAGGAAATTCCCTAACCACTGGAACCTGCTCTATATTGGTGTACTTCATATCAACATCTTTGACTACTGCTAAATTCCCTTTATATACTTTTTGTAATAGCTTATGAGCTGTTAAAGCAGAGATTAAGTTACTAGGCACCTCACTACAATCTCTTTGTATCAAGAGAAAAGATTCTCCAAGAATATTAAACTTAATCACCTTAAGGTGATAACTTAGAATGGAATGACATAATGACAACTAATCTATTCCTAGTATCACATCAAAATCTACCATATCTAGAACTATCAAATCTACAAGAGCTTCCTTATCTTTTATTGAAATCTCGCATGATTTATACACATCATTTACTAATAAGAATTCTCCCATTGGAGTAGCAACCATGAAAGAACAATGTAAACTAATAGGATCTCTATCCAATTTCTTAGCAAAGCAGGGTGATATATAAGAATGAGTAGAACCAGGATTGAACAGTACATATGCTTTATGGCAACATACTGATAATGTACTTGTCATAACTGCATTTGAGGCTTGGGCATCTTGTCGTGTCAAGGAAAAAATTCGAGCTTGTTCTCAGCCTCAAATTTCTGATCCTCTATCATTACCACTACTACTTAATTTAACTGAAACTGCTCTATTTGGTCGTGTTGGTACAGATGCAGGGCGTGAAGCTAGTTGTACTGATACTCGACGAAAATTTCGTAATTGTGGACAATTTCTTATCAAATGACCTACTTGTCCACACTTAAAACATGCACTAGTTTCTCTACGATACTGTCCAGTATGAGGTTGCAGCAAATGGGACATAATGGAAATGATCTTGAATCATGTTGGCTAATAGGTCTCATATCTCTTTGATTTATTCTTTTCTTATTGATATTAACGGATGTTTGGTTAAAGCTACTGTAACACCTGAAATTCTGTTAATAATATTCACAAAATGAAATAGTAAGAAATGATTAAAAATGGTTAAATAGGGGAGTTATGAGGAAATAATTATGAATATTTAATAAGGGTTTTCTCATTTTTGGAAGAATTGTGTAAAGAAGAGATAGTAATTTTCTTGTCTACAGGACCACAAATTGACAATAAGAATAGAGATGGGGAGACATAAAGAAAGTTGCACAAAAAATCCATTAAAGTCAGACTCAAGAAGGAATTAAACACTTGGTAAGTTTTTCTTTCACCCAAACAAAGCCTTAGCCAACCCCCTTATTCATAATGTAATGGAGTGGCATTCTGAAAATAGTTAGCTAAAGCAAGGGTGATGGTTAAGGGCTAGATGGCTTCTTGGAGAAGTTTACATTATTTTATAATATTTCCCCTTGTCTTGGTGGCCAAGTCGCTGCTTTCTCAGCCCAAAGAAGAGAATCCCATGGCAAGAGAAAACAGAGAAGGAGAAGAAAGAAAAGGGGAGAAAGAAAGAAGGAAAGAGAGAGAAAGAAGAAGGGAGCTAGAAAGAGAAGTGAAAAATCAAGAAGGAGAGGTAAGATTGAACCCTTGATCCTCTCTAATCTCTTGCTTATCCCTAAATTTTTTATGAAAACTAATGGATAGAAGGAAAATCTGTTGTTTTGGTAAAGCTTTCCAGAGAGAGAAAGTAGCAGAAACTAGAGAGAGAGAAGATAAGTTTTTCAAAATATGTGGAAAGGTGGATAGAGGTTTTATTGAAACAGTTATGGCATCCATGGTTATTGTTCATTCATATGTATGTGGTAGTGTTTTGGGAAAATTTTGTATAATTGGTTTTAAGATTAAATTCATGTTTTTGGTTGGTTGTTTTCTTTGAAAAAATTTTGTTTTTCATGCTCAAAATTTTGGTATTTTTATTGTTGATTTTTCTTGGATGATTTGGGAGAAAAAGGGAATTTTTGATATTTTCGCGCCTGAAGCACGACTGTGCTTGGGACTGGGAAGCTGGAAATCTAGAATTCTGGAAAACAATGATGAACACAGCCTGAAGCACGACCGTGCTTAGGGATGGCCTGTGTGAAACACGGCTAGGTTGAGAGGGAGGCACGGGGAGAAACACGGCCATGAAGCACGACCGTGCTTGGTGGCATGGCCAGGCTGTGCTTCATGCTGTGTCACCCTTTTTCATCATTTTCTATTTCCTTTCCAAATCTTAATTAATTACCAATGTTTGTGGGATGTTAATGAGAGTTCTATGAGCCATGTACGCTAAGATAAATGTGTAATATCTATTTTATTGTGTATACTCATTGAACTATGTATGTAAGCATAAAGATTGATGCATGAATGCTATGTTTACATGCTATAGACTACTTGTATGTGTAGCTACAAGTGAGTGATTGATGTATGTATATTATGAAAGGCTATCAAGAAATGTATGTTCATCCATGATGAGTTGTTATAACATGTTTAAGGATGAGTATGGTTTATGCTCTGGATACTTATTAATATACATGCTCTTGTTGTATTAAGTGGTTGGAGAGATGTAAAAGACTTAAGCTTTGTCAGGAAGACTCTCTCTAAAGTAGGGTGGCCTGGTAACAGATGTCTCCCTTACTGTATTGAGGCGACTGACAAGTCAGAATGATCCTCTCTGAAGCAGGGTGGCCTGAAAAACAAGTGTCTCCCTTGCTGTATTGAGGAGACTAACAAGTCCAGGATGACCCTTACCCATTAAGTTAACCCAGGAGTGTGGCACCTTACGAGGTAAGGCGACTAAAGGGTCGTGGCTTGGATACGGTACCGGGATAGGAGATGCCCTATAGCATAGAGTGGTCAATACAAGAAGGACCGCTCCGACCAATGGCCCTCAAATGGTAGGTGAGTAGCTGGAGGGGTAAGGCTCACGCCACATTGAGGATTGCAATTAAGAGAAATTATCAGATGATGACCCACTGTGAGTGATGTATAAGCCATGTATAACGGCACATGTATTTTATAAATACATGTTTCATTTTATCATGCGTGATATTGATGCATAACCTATAAAAGGCTTGCCTGTGTTTTACTGTACCTTTCTTGCATAAAAGAAGAAAATGTTTTCTGTAACTTATACAGCAGGACATAGCATGTAAGTATTTTTGTATGCTTATATGTATTGGATGTTGACCTTGCTGGGATTTTATATCTCACTATTTTTTAATGTTATGTTCAGATCAGTAGAAATGTCTTTTGTTGTATTGACAATTCTCCTAGAGCTGCAAACGGTAGATGTCCCATACTTGAGACAGTTCATAGTCATAGTGAACCTATTAGTGATAAACATGGTAGAGGTTCCTGCTCCTAGCCTACCTCCTCTACTAGCAGTACCCCAAAGGTGACGGCCAAGGAAGGGTAGTAGGATAACATTATGTATATAACTAGTTTTGTGATGTAAATGGGCTAATTCCATTATTTTGATGTAACCCCACGGTACTCTGCCTTTGTGATGTATGCTCAGTACCTCGGGTTACATATATATGTATGTATGCTGCTAAACTCTGATGGATGTAACTTTTGGATGTATGTAAATACAAGATGCATAACTTATGATATAATATTGGTCTCTTGCACATGAATATATATATATATATATATATAAACAAGCGTTGACCTTCTATGTCTGCTTGCTTTCGTGTTTTCATCATTCTAGTACAATCCACAGCTGCTGAATAAGTTAAAAAATAATTCATCTGAGGACCCACTTATTTAAACAATGGACATATCAATCCCGAAAAAAATCTCTTAATTCTATCTTTTTTAGTAGGAACCAGATATGGTGCATATCTAGACAACCGAGTAAAATGGATGTCATATTCAGAAACTGTTATGTTTGGTGTTTGTCTTAATTCTTCAAATTCTCTAGCCCTCTTGTCTATTTCACTCATTGGTAGGAACCGATTCATAAATGTTTCTTTAAATTCTTCACACTCAATTGGTGGTAAAGTAACTGCTCTTTCTTGTACCAAGGTTTCAAACCAAACTTGGGCCACATGTGATAGTTGAAAGGACACTAGTTCAACAAATCTTCTAGTAGAATACCCTAAAGCTATGAGAACTCATTCCACAGCACCAATGAATATCTGTGGGTCTTCCTGAATATCTGACCCCAAAAAAGTCAAGGGTTTCAACTTAAGGAATTGTGGTAATGTCACCTCAATCCTTATAAACTTGTCCTCTTGCTCAGTTATTCTTCCCAGTTCTTGTGCTTCAGGAGCATTTTCTGGTGGCTAGCCATCCCTTCTGTCCTATTCTACTATAAATCCAGCTAATGTCTCTAAACTCCTATATATGTCAGCAATCATATCAGTTGTTTTATCATGTGACTCCTGAGGGAGTTCTACTATTTCCTCAGGAATTCTATCAGTACATGGGCCTGTTCATCATGTCTTGGGGTTCTTATACCCCGTGCACACCCTCGGCCTCTTCCTCTTCCTCTAGGTCAGCCTCTACCACGACCTCTTTGTACTAGAATTGTAGATTGTGCAGACTCTTCTATAGATGGTGCACGATCTACAGTTTCTCTAATAACCGCTCTAGTTCTTGGCAGCATCATAGACAATATAGAACAAAATACCTTTTTAAGATACCATAATATTCAATCAAACATTATGCTAAGAACTTTAGCAAACTTGGAATAGAAGGAAGTTAATATCCTATAAAATCCCTCAATAGCACCTGAAGTATAAATATGTCTGGCTTATATCCATACTAAAGGTCCTACTAAAGAATTCTTTGCTCTGATACCAACTTGTCATGCCCTAATTTAATGGAACGTGATTAACACAAATAACATATAACTTTACCCTTATTTATTTGCATACGGCTTTAAAATATCACATATCAAGAAAAATAACATATGTTTTCAAGTTTCCAGTATAACCAATTATACATGCCAAGTCTACACTTATCAATATTATAGTAGAAGTAGGGATCCTACCTGTGACATTTAGAGCATACTCTAGATTACAATTACATAATGTTTTAAACATTGTGAGCCTTGGAAGAAACATAGGCTCACCCAGATAATATGACACTTAGCTGATCACGTAGCTACAGGGCCAAACACTGTATCTTTATCTGAAAAAAATGTAAGCATCATATAGTGAATTTGACAACTCAGTGAGTAGATAATACTTCTTATAACCTCTTAGGTTAACATATGGATGTACTCATATTTTAAAATTTGTCACATAGGAAATACAGTTCGGAAATATATCCATATAGGACCTACATTTCAAATATTTTCAGAACAAAGGATATTCATATATCCAAAACCATATACTGTACTGTATAATCATTAAAAAAATGTTGTTAAGCATCAAAATATCTCACATGAAAACATTAGGAGGATCTCATATTAGAACTACCATATCAGAGTTCAGGCCCTTCTGTACTTTGGTAGTGTACGATTTGCCTAAACTCAACATCCCGCTGAGTTTTTCCCTACCACCATTCAAAAGGACACGTGAATGGACTCTAATATGGGTATTTCCCAAGCACACAGCAAGGGAGGCAAGTCACATATCATATAGTCGGCATCTTGCTCATATAGGAGATATCCCACTCTCCATCACATATTAGATCCTGTGTGTTAGCCGTCACACGAGGCTAGCACCACCCCTGCTAGTTGGGGTATCAAGGTGCACCATGTAACATCCCGTAATTTTTAGATATTTTTCTTAGAAATTCTTCACCTTACATATATGCATAGAAATGTTCTAATATTAATGGAATAGGTAAAGAAAGAAAACCTAAGAGGAAATATTAGAAATAAACATGCTAAAGAAAGGTGAAATTCTTAGGTAAAGAAAGATAAATTTTTGTGAAGTAAGTAAAGGTCTTAAAATTTCAAGAAGATCGGATTAGGGTAATTTTTCTTAATTTAAGAGCAAAAGTTACTAAGTTTAGTATCTCCACCCATAAATTGGGCTTTTACCTATGGACACTTCATATAGAGTTTTTTCACTTCACATAAGTTTCTAGCAAGCCCATTGGATAACCTAAGCAAGAAATAAAACATAGACTTGGACTAGAATATAGTAATTAGACCAATAGCCCAAAAAATTATGAAATGTGACCAAGCCCTCCAAGAAAGGTAGAATTTTATCCAAAGCAAAGAAAATGGGTAGGAATAAGCCCATAATGGGTAGGTATAAGCCCAAATCTAAGAGAAAAAATAAAATAAAATAAATTAAGTGATGATATAATAATGTAATAATAATAAAGATTAGGATTCATGGCATTAAGACAAAAATTTAGCAAGTGGTGTGATTCTACATTCATCATTTTGGCAAGTGGCATAATAATACAAGGCTTTAGGACAAAAACATCTATATCCTACACTCATAATTTTAGCAAGTGGTATGATAATACATGGTATTAGGACAAAACATTCATATCCCACACAAATAATATCAACCAAATAATGGAGATTCAAGGGCTAGAAATTTGCCACCTAAAAAGGAAAACCTATCATACTTGTTTAAGACAAAAGAAAATGGAAATGAATCCCTAAATCAAAGGGACCTTGTCCCTTATCTTAAGAACATATCATCATAATTTTCAAAATACAAATCTCCTTTTCCTATGCATATCTTGACTAAGGAAGAGGAAGACAAGAACATAAGTTGTTTGTTTTCCAAAAATTCAACAAAGTGTATCCTAATTGTGATAAGGTAGACCCATGATCATGAAAGGTGAATTATTTGGTGGTCCATAAAAGAAAACCCACCCTTACAACATTAGAATTTCGTCCAAGTGAGGGAGAGGGAAAATAAAAGCAAGGTAGAGTGAGGAAAGGAAAGGAAGAAAGGAAGAAAGAGGAAGGAGAAGTCTAAGGGACTAAGTGCTCCAAGTAAGTTTAACAATATTTCTTTTTGAAGAAAACTTTTGAAACTTATAATATTTATATGAGATTTTGATCTTAGAACTTTGATGATTGGTCATGGATGTTGATATATCATGTTACATATTATGTATGTTTGAATACTTAGGTTGGTGTAGATAGTTCTGCATGGTTATGGCTATGGGTGGCAGAATTTTTAGCTTCGGTTTTTTAATTTTTGGGAACAATCTATAGGGAATTAAAATAAATGGTTAACATATGAATTATAGATATTTGTGTCATGGATTTTTAGCAACTGGAATCATTCAATTTAGAGTTCATATGAGGTAGATATGGTCCGATTAGTAGTCAAAGGTCAGAAAATGGGTCATCAGGGAAGAATATGTTAGGATAGCTTCGGTATTTTAATTTCTGGGAATTATCTGTAAGGAATTAAAATAAATAGTTAACATAATAATTAAAGATATATGTGTCACGGATTTTTATCCACTGGAATCATTCAATGTGGAGTCCATATGAGGAAGATATGAGCCGATTAGTAGTCAAAGGTCAGAAAATGGGTCATCAGGGAAGAATATGTTAGGATAGCTTTGGTATTTTAATTTCTAGGAATTATCTGTAGGGAATTAAAATAAATAGTTAACATAAGAATTAAAGATATGTGTGTCATGGATTTTTAGCCACTGGAATCATTCAATTGGGAGTCCATATGAGGAATATATGAGCCGATTAGTAGTCAAAGGTCAGAAAATGGGTCATCAGGGAAGAATATGTTAGGATAGCTTCGGTATTTTAATTTCTAGGAATTATCTGTAGGGAATTAAATAAATGGTTAACATAAGAATTCAAGATATATGTGTCACGGGTTTTTAGCCACTGGAATCATTCAATTTAGAGTCCATATGATGTATATATCGTCCGATTAGTAAGCAAAGGTCAGAAAATGGTTCATCAGGGAAGAATATGTTAGGATAGCTTCAGTATTTTAATTTCTGAGAACACTCTATAAAAAATTAAAATAAATGGTTAACATATGAATTATAGATAGATGTGTCACGGATTTTTAGCCCTTGGAATCATTTAATTTGGAATTCATATGTGGGAGATATGGACAGATTAGTAGCTAAAGATCAGAACATATCCGAGAGGAACTATCCTGTACTTTGAGGGAGTAATATCACCTTGATTTCTTAATATTTAGCTAAACTATTCAACATAATAGTTTTAGATAATTGTTTTATCTTGAAATGGACAACAAGATCACCTACATCGGAGTTCAATTGAGGGAGTTATGCTCTGATTAGTAAGAGAAGGTTAGATGTGATGAAAACCTGCATCAAGAAAATAAAGGAATAAAATTAATATTTAAGAAAGAAGATGAATCTTATAAATGAAAATAATAAATAACTAGTATAGCCATAGCCATTGCCATTGTATGAACTTCTTACCATCTTAAGTGTGAAATTTTGACATGGAAATATTTTATAAAGTGATATTTGAAATGGTTATGTTCATGGCATGATTACCAATGATTTTTGTTAATAGTTATATTTTGATGAACATACTTGTTATTGAAAGCATATTTTTGGCTATCATTGTGAAAAGAAAAGAAATGAGCACGGTCACATGGCAATCCGTGTGGTGCACCAGTAGGGGACGCCCTACCAACGGTTATGATCATGATAATGAGAAAAGAAAGAGAAAGTGGGCCATGTCGGACGGAGCGAGAAAAGCCCATACTAGAGAGTAGATGATACTCACTCTGACCGGGGTAGCTTGAAATGACAATAAGTTGATGGCCATCATATGATATTTTGAAAATAGTTAATCCTGTCATACATATCATTACAATATGATTCTTATGTGTGTAGATATAATGCATTCATGTGACCAAAGATATTTTCTGTAGTTTATACAGCTGAACATGACGTGATGAGCTATATTGATGATGATTTATTGTTGAACTTACTGGGATTTAATTCTCACTATATTTCCATATCATGTTCAGAAAATTAGTTATGCAGTTTTTTTCTATGGCTCTGGCTTTTAGTGCATATTGGATCGAGTTACTTTATGTTGGGCAGATCTCAGAATCAAATAAGATGTTTGGGGTCGAGTTGGCTCAGATCCCGGTAAAGGTACAACCACCCGCACTTGTATCTCTGGAATTGGTCAACCAAAATAAACAAGATGTAAATATCAATGTGTTTGATATGTTGCATATACGTTTTGATTAATGACGTGTATGTGAACTCAATATTGTATAATAATAAAGAAAAAAAAGTTGTTACACACCAAGGCTAACATCACCTGTTGTTAGCAAACAGTGTTTCCAATAGAATTTTTCCATAGAAAATATCATATGCATATATGCCATATCATCCAATATAGAGTTTTTAGTATAATACAGACTTTCAGTCTTAGTACAGATTTATCTGTTATAAATTTCTCAATTAGAATTTATCACATGTACATGCCCTTTTTCAAGGCAATCATATAGCTTTATAAATCAATGCGACATTCACAACATATTTTCTTTACAATATGATGAGAAATGCATTTAAAATCACATATTCAATGAATTCAAAAATCCATTTTCAAATCTATATTCTTCTTGAACTATATACCAGATTGTAAATAATTCAGATAATTTAATCTATTTTAGAGACATATAAAAATATAAATAACTTGTAAACATAATTATACATTTAAAATTCAAGACAAGTATATAGTAAGTCATAGAAAAAATTATCTACTCACAAAATTAGGGTTCCAAGTTGGACGACCCCAAAATCCATATTTTTAGTCTAAACCTAGCCAAATAGACTCCCAAAATGAGTTTGGAGGATTCAAAAACCTTAAAAATGACTCCGAATTAGCAAAATTTGACCTCCGAGAGCTAAGTCAACGTTGGTCAACTGTGGGGTTACTGTTCACCGCTGAAAATTATTATTTACAACAGCTGGAATTACTGTTCACGACATACAAAAGTTGTCAGATGGTAGCCAAATTTCATATTTTAATGTTTTTCCACCTTCTAAACTTATTTATAGTGTCAGATTTTCAATTTAAGGACTCTAAGTAGGAGATTTAGAACTTACCTTCTTAGGGTTTCTCCTCCACTTTTTGATAGATTTATGGCCAAATTTCTGGAAACCAATCAGATAGAATTATAGTCTTTGTCGTTCTGAATCCGTAGGTGGTGATGGTGTTGAAATTTGGGGTCTAGAAGTGTTAGAAATCTAGAGAGAAGTTTTAGGGTTTATAGAGAGAGAAATAAATTTTGGGAGAGAGAGTGTAGAAAATTTTCACGCCACTTCTGCATCTGATTTCTCTTAAATCATCTGAGGGACCTGTTAGCAAAATTCCAATTGTTGAGGGGTATCCTTGCATTTTTTGTTATTTACCTTTTGACCTCTAAACTTGTAGGAAATTATATTTTGGCCTCAAAACTTAAATCCTCATATTAGCTTCACAATTTCTCAAACAATATGATATATTTCCAATGGTACTTATCTCCATTTTCAAAATCCTCACTTTTCTTCAAAATTTTCTTTAATTTGGAATTTTCTTTAATTTTAAAACTATTACAAAAAAGGCTTCAATATCTTTCTTATTTAAGCAACAAGTGACTGTTAAAAGCTTTAGGCTTTTATTGTCATGTAAAATACTTTGAATCCAAGATTCTACACCTTGAACAGTCACCTGTTGTTGTGTAAAATAACTCTAGTTTAAAAATCTAGAATTGAACAAGCGTCTAATACCTTAAACAATCATTAATGGTTTTACTTGGAATTCAAACGCCAAAAGTTAACAAATGTCTATAGCCATCAATAGGGTATATTGGTCATTGGTTTGTAAAATTTCTCTATTTTTTAAGCCAAAAATACTTCTATTGCATTTTGAAAATCTTGAGTTATGAGAAAATTCAGACATTTTTAACCAACATACATAAAAAACAATTTTAAAGATTTTCAAAAACATTTTATAAACTCATGGGTTATCTAAATTTTCTTTTACATGGAAACTAAGTCTAGGATACCTAAGTGATAAAAACTTTCCTTAGTTCTTAAGGTTCCTTTGACTTGAGTCCATGAAAGCTTGGTGTATTCCTTGGAAAGTTCCATGAGTGCTTAATTCTCTTCCAGAAAACTCATGCATTTCTTGAAAGATCTCTTTTTATAAGATTGTTATCATCAAAACTTTTTAAAGCACATCAATGGGGATCAATTGTGTCAATAGGTAGATAAAGCAAAATTTGAAACCATTGAAAAGATAACCCTTCCCATCTTAATTAAAGGAAGCCGTAGTTTCTTGGGGCATGTAGGTTTCTATAGAAATTCTTCAAGGATATCTCTAAAATTGCAAAATCTCTTTGTAATTTATTAGAGAAGGATGTACCTTTCATATTTGATGAAGCCTACTAGTATGTGCTATCATAGGCATACCAAAATAATTAAATACCTTACCTTTCTTAAAATAAATTAATATAGCAACAAGGGCAGTATGCAAACATGCTAAAAATAAATAATTACATCACTCTTATTAACACAAATTAATGTAATAGTGGGAGTAATGGTTAAATCAACAAAAAGTGATTAGTTGAATTTTTTATACTTTTATGAATATAAAGGGGGATTAAGAAATAAGAACATGTTGACACGTAAGTGTGTGTATCGTTTTCAAGTAATAAGAGTGAGTATAAAGTATTGTCCCACGAGAATTGTATATTAAGTATCAAAATTAAACCACAATAAATTTATTTAGGTTATCAAAAATTGAGAAGATAACTGTTGAAAGTAAAATAGAAAATCAAAAGCAAATTACAAATAAGTAAATTTTAGACTTAGTTGGAGAAAGTTCTAAAGATCCGATTTCACCATCGCCACTCTGATTTGGTTCTATATAACTAAATAATTAAAATTCATTCAATTTTTTTGCTAGTCAAGAACTCTAAATTATTTACTAGTCTCTTCCAAGCACCTAAAAAAATATCCCTAATTATTAATTTACTATATTCTTATGTGAATTAACTAATAGGAATTCATTAAGGTCTATGATTCTCTTTCAATGGCTACACAAACTCATGGGTATATTCCTATTTACATGCAATCTATGGTTTTAATCTCTTAACTCTAGACACATAAATCACCTTCTGGTCTCATTATGATCAGCAAATCATCTAATGAGTGGTTAGTTAATTAGAAGTATGAAGAATTAAGAATAAAACGTAAAAGAAGAGAAGAAATAAAAATTTCAATATATTAATTCACCAAACCATTATAACTAAGCTACATCTTCACCCTAGAAGTAGGGATTTAATTTATAATGAAAATATAAAAAAAAACTCAAAACAAGATCTATAAGTGAGGCTAAAGAAGAGAGAAGAAGAACAAAGATTGGATAGAAATCTCTAGTTGAATCATTGCCAATGGATGATATTTTTCCCTAACTTGCCTTTGCCAAAAAGTTTTCAAAAAGACCTAAGTTACTCCTATTTATAATACCCAGGTGGCCCCTACTCTTATTTAAATAGAAAACATGCACGCAAGCTAATGTCACCTTGGCGCATCGCGACATGCCCAATCCTTCTTTACGTCGCGACCTGGCTTTATGCTTTTTCACGTGTCACGACACAATTGTCTTTGCATCGCAGAACACCTCACTTTAACTTGCATCGCGATGCACTTCCTTGTAGCCTTGCATCGCAACTTGTTGTGCTCTGGGTCATGACGTATGCTTCTTTTTCTAACAAATTTGCCTTTTTTTCACCCTATTTCTTCCAGAATTGTCCGCAAGTGTACTTTTCTTCATTTTCCTACATAAAAACACATTATAGCCCATTAATCATCTAAAATTTCTAACCATAAAAAAGCCTTACATAAGTGGTATAAATCTCACTTATCAGAACAGAAGGTAAACAATTAAAAGAGCAATAAGAGACTCACGAGATAAAATAGACATTGGTTAAAGTCAACTTACACCATCAAAATTATATCCCTGATCATCGATCATTATAATTCAATTTATATTTAAATATTTATCATTAGAATTCCATCCAATAATTCCTTATGTTTAATTAAATTTCATCTAAATGAACCTTATTAACACTAATTACCAAAATAACCCCTTCTAAGGTGCTAGAATTTAACCCCCAATAATTATATTATGAACTAGAAAGATCGATAAAGATAAATAAACTTAAACACAAATGGTTACATTTAACCTAGTCAATTATTCTTCCTAAGAGTTAAAAATTCCTATAATACAGTAAAGTTACTAACCTCAATTTTCTTCTTAAATTACAAGGACCAAATAATTACAAATTTGGTTTCGTAATTAGTGGTAGACTAATTCAATTAATAAACTGGTTGACCACCCTAACAATCAATTGAAATAATCATAAGACAAAGAGTAGAAAAATAATTGATAATCAAATCATAAATTGAACATTAAGAACATAAAACATAATCTCACAAGGTTATATAATCTGAGGTTTTTGTCTCCTCAGATTAACTAAATAAACTTAGCCACACAGGGTCATCAAAGCTAAAATAAAGATGAAAATATAAAGAATAAAGGATGATTTGAGATGCACAGAGGCACTTAGAGATGATTATAAATGCTACTTTAGCCGTCTATTTATATTTGAGGTAGGCTATCAAACTTCTAGGGTTATCCTGACTCAATTTTGGCCCATAGGGCTCAATTACAAACCCATTAACCTTTTTTTTTCACTTAAAACATGTTGTTAGGCTATCATATGGATGTTATGGCACTCATTTTTCATTTTCGTGGCGTTTGAGCTCTCTAGAATGCTGCAGCACAATTTTGGGCTTCTAGCACTGCAGCCCTAAATTCTCACTACTGCAGTAATAGGAAATCTATAGAATTTGCCAAAATATTCAACACAAAAGTTGTACCTCTCTATTTTAGCTTTCTATATCCACTTGAATCACGTCATTTAGAGTTCAAATGAGAAAGTTATACTCTAATTAGTGAAAAAAATGTCAAAGATTTCTTGAATTTCCATATTTTCCTTGAATTTCTTCTCTTCTTTCCACTTTCTTGATTCCTATAATACAAACATAAAATCGAACTAATTTCTAACATATTCCAATTGAAAAGTAACAAAAAGTAAACTTAAAGGTACTAAATTTATGATTAATTATACACAGATCAAGGAGTAAGAGTCAAACCCACATAAAGTGGTTGATGATGCTTATGCTTTTGCAAATAGTAAATAGGGGGTTGAGAAATAATAGGAATAGAATTAAATCAATTAAAAAGAATGCAGTAAAAAAATTCAATCAATTAAAAGTGTTGGTCAAAGTCAACTTTCACCATTTGAATTATACCCTTGATCATCGATGCTTATAATTCAATTCACATTTGAATATTTATCATTAAGAATTAAATCAAATCCTTCCTTAAGTTTAGTTAAATTCAACACGTGATCCAATTAACCCTAATCATCAAATAACCTTATCCATGTCTCTAAGATTCAACCTAATAATTGCAAGAGGAACTAGAAAGATCATAAAACTAAACAACACAAACACATGTGGTTGTATCTAATCTAGTCAATTATTCTTCCTAAGTCTTAACAATCACTAACGTAACAAATCATTAATCCTAATTGCTTCGTAAATTAAAGGGATCAAATAATTCCAAATTTAATATTTAATTTAGCTATAGACTGAAACAATCAATAAATTAATATGCCTCTTTAGAAATCAAATGAATCAGTTATAAGATGAGGAATAGAAGAACAATTAATACTCAAAATATAAATTGAATAATTAAAACACAAATCTTGATCTCATCGGGTTATATAATCTGAGGTTTCTATTTACTTAGACTAACTAAATAAAATTTCCACCCAGGGCTATAAAACTAAAGAAGAAGAAAAGATGAAGAAGAAGAAGATGATGATTGCAAATTCCCTTTGATGCCTCATTGACCGTTTATTTATAATTGACATAAGCTATTAGACTTCTAGGATTAGTTTGACCTAATTTCGACTCATTGGAATTGGAGCCCAACTCAAACTCTTATTTTACGAACTATTTATTTTTTAAAACTGTCGTCATAGTGCCACGGCACTAGCTCTTCACCACCATGGCAGTGGGTATTCTATAGAATCTAGTGAAACGCAATGTAGGTCTTTGTCTTAACTTTTTAAAGCTCATATGAGAGAGTTATGCTCAAATTATCAAAGAAAAATCAAGATGTCCTAAATTTTTGTATTTTTCTTGAATTTCTTCATTTTTTTCTCTTCTTTTCCACCTTCTTAATTCTTGCAAGACAAACATAAAATTAAACTAATTTTCAACATATTTCACTTAAAAACTAACAAAAAGCAAGTTTAAAGGTATTAAATTTATTATTAATTATTCATCTAGCACTTGCTTAAAAGCTTTCTTAGCCCTAAAGGAAAAGCTTACATCAAACTCCATTATTACAACTCTTGACTAGAATTTGCCATTTTAACTCATGTACAATGCCAGTGAAGTTATTGTTGAGTTATAGTTTGATCACCCAATTAGATGATTAGAGAAGAATTGTTCTTTTTGTAAGAGAAGTTTAATTTTTCTTACTTGAATTGAATTGTGCATGATTAATTATATTAGCTCTATAGTGAATTGATTAATTTAAATGTACATATAGCAATATACTTGCATGTCATGTGTAGCTGTTAGTAGCTTAACCTAGTTGAATGAATTCTTGCTAATTGATTTGCCGTAGTAATATAGGGGATTGATTAAGTTTGGAATTATGCTTACATATTCTTGAAAGAAACTTATAAATAAATTAGTACTCTATTGAATAATTCAAGATAATGGGATTTGAAACGAATTAGGGGTAAAATTAGATGAAGTAACAAGTGAAGTTAAATTTCCCAAGTCCTCTCCAATTGATAGTTGAATGCCTATTGGAAGTGAATTTTCAGTATTTGCTTTAATTTTATTTCTTGATTTACTCGATTATTTGATGAAATTGGAAGGTCATGAGTGGTAGTTAATCAATTAACTATTTATGTGGGAATGGTCATTTACTCAAATCCCATCGTGTTCTTGTTGTGGTACATGTACTTGTATAATTATATCAAAATTAACAATCAATTTAGATTTTGATGTTAATGGTAATTAGAGTAGTTACATTTCTCCTTTTAGACATAATAATGGATGACTTTGTCAATAAATAGTTGTTGGCTTACATACACTAGAATGGGGGATGATATGTCAAAAAAGTAAATCATATATCATGAGGGAAGGGTTATGTTTAGAATGGAAAAGAAGAAAAGGAAATGAAAGGTATGATTTGGAGCTTTCCTTTGTTTGGAAGTCTTTTATAAGGAGTGAAAGAGAATGAAAACTTACTTACTAACCTTTGATGTATTCCACTTTCATATTTCTAAGATCCTTCAAATTGAGGATCCAAACAAGGGGAAGGAAAATTATCATTTAACTGCCCCTTCTCCTGTCTCTCTCATCTTTCATTTTCTTTGGATTCCTTTCCTTCCCTTTCTCTCTCAACTCTTAAACATAACCTTAAGGATTAGTTTGCACCATCAACAATATTCACAGTAGTTAACGAATTATATAGAACTACCAACAAATTAAGCATATGTTTGGCATTTTGGAGGAAAGGCAAAGGAAGAAATCCCAAAAAAGTAAAAAAGATGGGAGGGAAAAGGGGAGAAGAAATGGTTAAATGATGATTTCGCTTCTCCTAGTTTAGATGTTTCAAATTATAAAGTAATAAATTAAAGACAATAAAAGAAAATAATTAATTTTTTTAAAAATTTTCTTGCATTAAAATTATTAATTGTAATAATTTGTTTTATTTATATACAACTTTAAGAAATAATGAATAATATAATACGTAATAATTGGTTACTTTTCCAAACTCTCGAATTGGGCAAACTTAAAATTACAAAGGCAGAGTTTGAAGAATTTTGAAAGGTAAGTTGAAAACTTTTCATTCACCTCACCTAGTACTAGCGAAACAAATACCGGACCATCACACGCTAACCTTAAATGGTTCGATCAAAGGTTGGCTCATTTTAAAAACAAGCTCAAATATAAAACTCAAGTTTAGACCGACAAGATAATAGATTAAATAAACTATCCCACACACCTATAATATTTCTTTATTTTAAATTTAATAAAACATTAAAATTAATTAATTAATTATATTTATATGATATAATAGCAAAATATTGAATCACTTTTATAACTAACTCTTTATCCAAAATTTTATTAATATAGATATCCAAATACTAATATGTTCGTATATTACATTCTTATACACACACACACACACACACACACATATAGACACACACACGTATATAGGGAGCATATCATATGAGAGCACCATCTTGTGTAAGAAGATGAGAGGAACGAGCGAATTAGGACCTTTAGATTAGTTTAAACGGTTCATATTAAAAGCTTGTTTAAATGATTGAACAATCCATAAGACATCTTTCACAGCCTCCTTGCTTTACCATTGCTAGAAAGGGAAATAAACAAGGGAAAACTTCCATCAGCGGCGAAAACTCCTTGACCCTCTTATCTGCAATCATCTACAGTCAAAACCTTGGCCACAAATGCTGATTCCAATTTTGAATATTTTGAAGGTTCCCGATTAAACACTAGAAGGAGCACGGGGGTAATGTTTGCTTGCAAATCCCAACCAAATGGAGAGAAGTGTACATAATATAACATCCCTAATTTCATTTCATGTATTGATGAAAGTACAAAAGTATTTAAAGTAACATCCATAATTTCATTTCTTTTATTGATAAAGGTACATAAATATTTAATTAAGAAAATAAAATTTATTAGACAATTTTTTAGATATTTAAGGAAATATAATCCTTAGAAATTATTCACCTTACGTGTATGTATAGAAATGTTTTAATATTAATGGAATAGGTAAAGGAAGAAAACCTAAGAGGAAATATTAGAAATAAACATGCTAAAGAAAGGTGAAATTCTTAGGTAAGGAAGATAAATTTTTGTGAAGAAAGTAAAGGTCTTAAAATTTCAAGATCAGATTAGGGTAATTTTTCTTTATTTAAGAGAAAAAGTTACTAAATTTAGTATCTCCAACCATAAATTGGACTTTCACCTATGGACACTTCATATAGAGTTTTTCTACTTCACATAAATTTTTAGCAATAATTCTTAGCAATGAAGAAATAAAACATAGACTTGGACTATGATATAGAAATTGGACTAGTAGCCAAAAAATCATGAAAATGTGACCAAGCCCATTATGAAAGGTAAAATTTTAACCAAAGTAAAGAAAATGGGCAAGAATGAGCCCAAACCCAAGAGGAAAAATAAAAATAAAAATAAAAGTAAAGTGATGAAATAATGGTGTAATCAAGATTAGGTGACATGACATTAAGACAAAAATTTAGCAAGTGGTGTGATATCCTACATTCATAATTTTAGCAAGTGGTATGATAATACAAGGCTTTAGGACAAAATATCTATATCCTACACTCATAATTTTAGCAAGTGGTATGATAATACATGGCATTAGGACAAAACATTTCTATCTCACACAAATAATTTCAACCAAATAATGGAGATTCAAGGGCTATAAATTTGCTACCTAAAAAGGCAAACCTATCATACTTGATTAAGACAAAAGAAAAATGAAATGAATCCCTAAATCAAATGGACATTGTCCCTTATCTTAAAAACATATTATCATAATTTTCAAAATAAAAATATCTTTTTTCTATGCATATCTTGACTAAGGAAGAGGAAGACAAGAACATAAGTTGTTTGCTTTCCAAAAAATTCAACCAAGTGTATCCTAATTGTGATAAGGTAGACCTATGATCATGAAAGGTGAATTATTTGATGGTCTATTTAAGCAAAACCCACCCTTACAACATTAGAATTTTCGTCCAAGTGAGGGAGAGAAAAAATAGAAGCAAGGTAGAGTGAGGAAAGGAGAGGAAGAAAGGAAGAAAGAGGAAGGAGAAGTCTAGAGAACTAAGTACTCCAGGTAAGTTTAACAATATTTTCTTTTTGAAGAAAAGTTTTGAAACTTGTAATATTTATATTAGATTTTGATCTTAGAACTTTGATGATTGGTCATGGATGTTGTTATATCATGTTACATATTATGTATGTTTGAATACTTAAGCTGGTGTAGATAGTTCTGCATAGGTATGGCTATTGATGGCAAACTTTTAAGCTTCTGTTTTTAAAATTCTGGAAAGAATCGGTTAGGAATTAAAACAAATAGTTAACATAAAAAAATGTAGATATATGTTTCATAGATTTTTAGCCACTGAAATCACTCAATTTAGAGTCCGTATGAGGTAGATATGGTCCAATTAGTAAGCAGCGGTCAGAAATTGGTGAATCAGGAAAGAATATTTTTGGATAGCTTCTATGTTTTAATTTTTGGGAACATGCTGTAGGGAATTAAAATAAATTATTAACATAAAAGTTATTGCTACATCTGTCATGGATTTTTAGCCACTAGAATAACTTAATTTGGAATTCTTATGAGGGAGATATGGACAGATTAGTAGGTAGATGTCAGAACCTATCCGAGAAGAAATAACTTATACTTTGAGGGAGTGATAGAACCTTGATTTCTTGATATTTCACTAAACTATTCAACATAATAGTTTTAGATCATTGTTTAGTCTTGAAATTGACACCAAGATCACGTACATCGGAGTTAAATTGAGAGAGTTATATTCTGATTAGTAAGAGAATGTTAGATAGGATGAAAACCTATATCAAAAAAATAAAGAAATAAAATTAATATTTAAAAAAGAAGAATAATCTTATAAATGAAAATAATAAATGACTAGTATATGCTATAGTCATTGCCATTGTATGAACTTCTACCATCTTAAGTGTGAAATTCTGACATAAAAATATTTTATAAAGTGATATTTGAAATGGTTATGTTCATGGCATGATTACCAATGATTTTTGGTAATAATTATATTTTGATGAACATACTTGTTATTGAAAGCATATTTTTGGCTATTATTGTGAAAAGAAAAGAAATGAGCACGGTCACATGGCAATCCGTGTGGTGCACCAGTAGGGGACGCCCTACCAACGGTTATGATCATGTTAATGAGAAAAGAAAGAGAAAGTGGGCCATGTCGGACGGAGCGAGAAAAGTCAATACCGGAGAGTAGAAAATACTCACCCTGACCGGGGTAGCTTAATATGAGAATAAATTGATAGTCATCATATGATATTCTGAAAATAGTTAATCATGTCATACATGTTTTATTGTACGATTCTCATGTGCATAGATATAGTGCATTCATATGACCAAAGATATTTGCTGTAGTTTATACAGCTGAATATGATGTGATGAGCTATATTGATAATGACTTATTGTTGAACTTACTGAGATTTAATTCTCACTATATTTCTATATCATGTTTAGAAAATTAGTTATGCAAATTTTTCTATGGCTCTGGCTTTTAGTGTACGTTGGATTGAGTACTTTATGTTGGGTAGATCCCAGAAGCAAATAAAATGTTTATGGTCGAGTTGACTTAAATCCCGGTGAAGGTGCAACCACTCGCGCCTGTATCTCCGGAATTGGTCAACCAGAATAAATAAGATGTAGATTTTTATGTGTTTGATATGTTGTACGTATGTTTTGATTAATGACATATATGTAAACTCTGTATTGTATAAATTAAATAAATGTTATTTTGAGTTAAGTTGTAACGAGGTAATAACTTTATGGTATTTATAAAAAAATTGACACTTAAATGGAGTTGTTACACATAATATGATAATTGAATAAGAATTTTAAGTAAAGTCCACTATGTAGGCTGTCCACCACATGTTGCTCTTGGAACTTTCAACAATATATTTTGCTGCATAGTAAATAGTACAAACAATGTGATGCTACATCATATAAATTTAACATTTTTGTTGCCATTGCATCCGTTGTTTCATGGCTTTGATTACCAATAGCAAGGTTGGGTCCTGCCACATGTTATTGCTCTTGCAATAAAGGCCCCATTGCCTTTTGATAAAGCTTATGCAGCTACTCTCGATCCTTAATTTGTTGACTCTGCCATTTTCAAGTTTAAATTTGGCTCATTTATGATTTATACTACATGCTAAACAGAGATTTTTATGTAAAAGACAAAAATCTTAACCCAGAGAATATAGTGAATCATCTGAAAAGAATTCCAATCTTGAATATATAAGAAAAGGAGATAACAAAAGTGATATATTTTATTTTGGGTAAACAAATTCATATTAAAACATAACTTATGTCAATATGAACATCAACAGGGAATACAATTCAGAAGAATACCACGGAGTTTAATTTAAGAAAAAAAAAAGAAAATTAATTGAAGTCAATACAAAACTGATAGTCCACCCCGATCTGAGCTGTTACTGCTTCTTCTTCTAAGCGCTTCTGTTCTGCGTGGGCAACATATACGTCCCAACAGAGAGACCAAAACTGAAGAAGAAAACCATCAAGTTCATCTATAGCTGAAGCATATGAAGCAAGCTAAATGAGTCAGCCTGTGGCCTTTGACTCATTTTACCACTACTTACGGCCCCTCCATGTAACAAATTTCCAAAGGAGAAGTGTTAAATAAAATGTCCCCATTCTTTTAATATTTTTTTTTCATTATCTTTCTATCCAAATATACCCTAGCAAATTTAAGTTACTTTTTTTAAAAAAAATCGTTATTGTTAATTTCTAGGGAGAAATGAACAAAAGGAAGTTTCATATAAAATGTGATGTTTTGAACAATGTTTTAAAATTTGTATTGGTGATTGAATTATTGAATGGAGTCATTAGTGATTCACTTGTTTAACTATAATAGAAACATGTTCCAACAAAAAGAACTATGTAAATATTAAAATAATTAATATTTTCATAATTGAAAATCTCTCAATGATATTTTGAACATCTTCATAATGTTTTGAGATTATTACTACTGACAATTTCAATTTTTAAATCATCTTAATTCCAACAACTATTTTATAAAACTATTTAAAATATATGTGAAACATGCTTTTTACAATAAAAAGAATTATTCATTGTTGTAACATTTACATAAATATTTTTGTTAAAATTAAAGTAAAAAAATACCACTAGTTAATTATGTGAGAGTTGAGCAAACCACAATAAAATTGAATGACAAATTAATTTTAGGGCCAATCACACAAAGGAAAAACTATAATTTATCCACAAATAATTAAAGTTCTTACAAAAATTTAGAGTTAACTGAAAATTAAAATATATCGGCATAATTGAAAATCTTTCAATGATATCTTGAACAACTTCATAATGTTCTAAGATTATTGCTACTCAAAATTTCAATTTTTAAATCATCTTAATTCAAACAATGATCATATAAAGCTATTTAAAATATATGTGAAACATATTTTTTATAATAAAATTATTTATTGTTATAACATTTATGTAATTATTTTTGTTAAAATTAAAATAGAAAATATCATAAATTAATTATGTGAAAGGTGCTTTTTATAATAAAATTATTCATTGTTGTAATATTTACATGACTATTTTTGTTAAAATTAAAATAAAAAATACCATAAGTTAAGTATGTAACAGTTGTGCAAACCACAATAAAATTGAATGACAAAATAATTTTAGGACTAATCACACAAAGGATAAACGATAATTTATCTACAAATAATTAAAATTCTTACAAAGATTTGGAGTTAACTAAAAATTAAAATGTAACGACATAATTAAAAATCTTTTAATGATATCTTGAACAACTTCATAATGTTTTAAGATTATTACTACTAACAATTTCAATTTTTAAATTATCTTAATTTCAACATCGATCTTATAAAAATATTTAAAACATACTTTTATAATAAAATTATTCTTTGTTATAACATTTAAATAATTATTTTTGTTAAAATTAAAATAAAAAAATATCACAAGTTAATTATGTGAAACGTATTTTTTTATAATAAAGTTATTCATTTTTGTAGCATTTACGTGATTATTTTTGTTAAAATTAAAATAAAAAATTTCACAAGCTAATTATGTGACAGTTGAGCAAACCACAATAAAATTGAATGAGAAATTAATTGTTGGCTAAATCACAGAAAGGATAAGCTATAATTTATATAATAAGTTAAAGTTCCTACAAAGATTTGGAGTTAACTGAAAATTAAAATGTACCGTCAACCTAAAAACTTTTGAATCAAAGGGCATGCTAAACTAGTAGAGCAGATTGTTCATAGCACCTGCAATGTCAAGGATTGATTAACCTTCGCTATCTCTTACAGATCTTCAGAGATGCCTCTATAGTTTATCAAACACCTTAAAAACCAAGTTGCTAGATCAAATCAGCTTTTCTTTTTTCGATAACTTGGAGACTTTGACAATTTTTTGTTCAGTGGGAGCAGGTTATAGGAGAAGATCATTGAGCAAAGATTAAGACAAGAGACTCAAGTCACAGAGAACCAGTTTGAATTTATGTCAGAAATGTCAACTATAGAAGCAATTTATTTACTACGGAGATTGATAGAAATATATCAAAGCAGACAAAAAGATTTGCATATGGTTTTTATTGATCTGAAAAAGACATATGACAGAGTGTTAAGAGATATTCTATGGAAGGATTTAGAAAAGAAAGGAGCACGTATTGCGTATATTCGAGCAATCAAAGACATGTACGACAGGATAACGACTTGCGTGAGAACACAAAATGGGGATACAAAAGAATTTTTCACAACTATTAGACTACATCAAGGGTTTTCTCTAAGTCCGTATCTTTTTAATTTGATTTTGGACTACATCAATGCATGATTTTTGCAGATGATATAGTCTTAGTTGGTGAATCGAAAGAAGAAATAAATATGAAGTTAGAGTCATTGAAACAAGTTTTAGAAACACATGGTTTTCGGATAAGAAGAAATAAAACAGAATATATGGAATGTATTTTTAGTGAGAGACGAACAAATACGAATGTAGACGTGAAACTTGGAGACTATATATTAAAACAAATTATAAGTTTTAAATATTTTGGGTCCATTATACAAAATGATGGCGAAGTAAAGGAGGACGTAAACCATAGGATTCAAGCTGGATGGATGAAATGGAGGAAAGTTTCGAGTGTCATTTGTGATAAAAAAAAAGTGCCGCTCAAAGTTAAAGGAAAATTCTACCATAAGGTTATAAGACTTGCTATATTGTATGGTACTGAATGTTGGGCAATTAAAAGACAACATGAAGATAAACTCATGAGAATGTTGCGTTGGATGTGTGGACACACCAGAAGAGATATGATTAGAAATGAGTGCATTAGAGAGAAAGTTGAGATGGCACCTATTGTGGAGAAGATGGTTAAATCTCGTTTAAGGTGATTTGACCATGTGTAGAGAAGATTTGCAAAAGCGCTAGTGAGAAGAGTAGATCGGATGGAGAATAGTCCAATAATTAGAAGTAGAAGGAGGCCAAAGAAAATAATAAGTGAAACTATTAAAAATGATTTAATAGTTAATAACTTATCTATTGATCTCATCCATGATAGGTCACTATGATGCCATTTGATCCATGTAGTCGACCTCACCTAGTGGAAAAAAGCTTAGTTGTTGGTTGGAGTAGGTTAAGTAGCAAAGTACTGGAGTTCATAAACTTGAATTCTTCACCTTTACAATTCGAAGGAAAAAAGATAGGAAATTTCAAAATCAATGACCACATTGTGATCTCAAATAAAGCACAAAGCTGTTGCTACAATCATTTCTTTATTTTTTCATTTTACCATTTCTTCCTTCTTCTTTTCCATATGCATTACAATATCACATCACTTAGTAAGTAATGAGACTTGGAGCACTCTTCCTTGGCTGCAACTAGCATTGACTATGTTACAAATGAATAGCATTGACCATGTTACAAATGAAGACCGCCCAAGTATGCAGTAAGCCAAAGTTCATCCTGTTAATACGGTGAGATACACTTTCCTTGAACAACCAAAGGAAAATCAGGGGGAAAAAAATATTGCACCACTACATGGTCTCAATTGAAAAGATTCCTGAACCCATCGAAGATTCTTAGAGCTCGTAATTCACCAGTCCTCATATCCCTCAGTCTTCTCCGCAGTATCTACAATTAGTATTCAAATCAAACAGTATTAGTAATAACGTCTATTTGGATATAAATGTAAGAGTATGCCATTTATATAGTGCAATACTTAAAAAAAAAAGGTCATGCCGCAACGAATAAAGCGTAAAAATAAATCACACTTCAAAAGCGAAGAGAACTTCTCTGAAATGTTATTAATTGACAATGCTCTGAATTGTACATAAAATATAGTATTTATAAGACACTAATTAAACTTCTAATCACACTAGAAAACACAAATAGATTAGAAAACTAAAGCAAAAAAGAACTAAAAAATAAAAAGAAAATAGAAAAAAGTATGAAACAGTGTTGAAACAATAGATTTTGAACGTCAAAACAACTTTAACTGGGTAAATCCAAGTTGGGACCACACCAAGCTTGAAAAGAGATTTTCGTTGATATCTAACAAGGCCCATAACTCCACTTGATCAAAAACTACAGCAATTTAAAGTCTGGGCAGCGCTTGAGCTTCTGACAATCAATTTGGCCCAAGAACTTATCTATGACACATTTCACATTAGTCCCCTCTACTTGAAAAAAAAAAAAACACTTGACCTTGGATTATCTAAAACATTCTACAAGAGAATGTCTGATGAATGGAATAGGTAAATCTCTGCCACATTAAATGTTTTGAAGATTCCCATTGTTTCTAGTAGATCAACAACATAAGCATTGTCATTGACTTTCTTCAAGATCTGGTATGGTCCATATTTTTTGGTTGCAACATGTCCTTACGAGAAACTCTCCTTTTGCAAAAACACCATCACTTGATATCCAACTACAAACACATGCTTTTTGAGATGTTTGTCAGCTACTTTCTTGTACTAGGCATTAGTCTTCTCTAACTTCTACTTGACCTCTCATTAAACATCTTGCCATTGGTTAGCCATATTTTCTATAGCTGCACTAACTTTATGCTTTTTAGGCAACTTAATCAAATCAAGGGCATGTTGGGGCTGCTTGATGTACACAACAGTAAATGGGGACTTCCCTGTGGTTCTATGAATAGTGCTATTGTATGCAAATTCTTCTTATGCTAATATTAAATCCCACTGCTTTGGTCTATCTCCACAAATACTGCAAATGAGATTGCTTAGAGTCCTGTTAACTAACTTAACTTGATTATCAGTCTATGGATAGGTTGTACTGCTGTAATTTAGGGATAAATCAAACAACTTCCATAAAGTTCTCCAGAAGTGACCAATAAAATTGTTGTCACATTCTGAAGGTTTTGGACACACCATGCAAACATACAACTTCCTTGAAAAACAATTTCGCTATAGCCTCTACATCAGAAGTTTTCTTGCAAGGTATAAAGCGGACCTTTTTTTAGAACCTATCAACAATCACAAAAACAGAATCTATGCCCCTTTGTATTCAAGGTAAGCCAAGAACAAAATTCATAAATAAGTCCTCCTAAATATTCTCTAGGACAGGTAAAGGCATATACAAACCAGTGTTTTGGGACTGGTCCTTTGCAATTTGGCATATATAAGAGCGCTGCACAATTTTTGACACATCTCTCCTTAAGTGTGGTCAGTGAAATCTTTCTTGAACAGCACCTATTGTCTTATCACAGCCTAAAGGATCAGCAAGACCTCCACCATGTAAATCTCTTATCAACTTCTCCCTCAAGGATGATTTAGGAATACAAAGTTGGTTGCGCCGCATAAAGAAACCATCATGAATGTGGTAATCATCAATAGCCTGATTAATGACACATTTGGCCCCTTCTTCCTGAAAATCATCATCTGTCTCAATTAAGTCACAAACAAACCCCAAAATGTCCTGCTTCATGGTAACCATCAAATTTGCAGGTCTACTCAATGCATCCACCACTTTATTCTGGATCTCAGCTTTGTGTCTAAGCTTGTAAGGAAATTTATGTAGGAATTGAGACTATCTGGCATGCATGTCATTGCTAATCTACTTCTAAGTATTTAGTTACTTCAACGCATCATGGTCAGAATACAACACAAATTCTCTCAACCAAATAATGCTCCCAATTCTTCAAGGCACAGTAAACAGAATAGAACTCCTTATCACTAGTGGTCCAACTGTGCCTTTCATCACTGAGTTTTTCACTAAAATATGCTACTGATTTCTTCTTTTGAGAAAGAACAGCTCCTATACCGACACTACTAAGCATTACATTGAAATTCAAACAGTTCATCAAAATTTGGAAAGGCTAGAATAAGAGCAATGCATAATTTTTCTTTGAGAACAGAACTAATATTAGCTTCTTCACTCCATTTAAATTTTCCTTTCTTCAGGCATTCTGTAATAGGCATTGCAATGGTGCTTAAATTTCTAATAAAACACCTATAAAATGTTGCTAATCCATAGAAACTCCTTACTTTTGTCACTGTTTTTTTATGTAAGCCATTCTCTAACAGTCTGCATCTTCTCATCATTCACATGTATGCATTCACATGTATGCCCATCTCCTATTAGTACTTCATGAAAATGCAAAAGATACTCCTCTTCTGACCAACTATAAATCAAGATATCATCAAAATAAACCACTACAGATTTTTCCATAAAAGGTTTCAATACTTAATTCATCAATTGCATGAAAGTTCTAGCTAGGTGCTTCAATTAAAGCGAATGGCATCACCAACCAATCACACAACCCCTTTTTGGTTTTAAAAGGTGTCTTCCACTCATCTCCAATCCTAATTCGAATTTGATGGTATCTAATACGAAGATCAATTTTTGTGAATACCTTCACACCATGCAATCTGTCCAGCATATCATTCAGCCTAAGAACTGAGAATTTATATCGAATAATAATTTTGTTGATGGCTTGGCTAGCTATGCACATCCTCTAGGTACTATCCTTCTTTGGGGTTAACAATACAGAAAGTGCACATCAACTCTTGCTTTCCTGAATATGTCCCTTTAAGCAACAGTTTCTCCACTTTTTCATTCAAAATCTCATTCTCCTTTGGATTCATTCAGTAGAGGAGCAAATTTGATAGGCTAGCACCAAAGAATAAGGTCAATGTGGTGCTGGATGTCTCTCACAAGTGGCAATCCATCAGGTAGGTGATTTGGCATCAACTCACTAAACTCCTTTAGTATTGACCTAACTGCTTCTAGATATTCTATTGGATCACCATCATCAACTATCAACACCTGCTTCACTATCAATGCATGCACCTCCTTGAACTCTTTATAGGCAGCCTCCAAATATTGTACAAAAAAGGTGAGGGTAAAAAAAGTCCGCCCTTCCACTTTAAAATCTTTTGTTCTGGAACATCTTTTCATTGGCAGTAAATTGAACTTCTTGCTATCTTTCAATAGCCTGTAAGTGTTCCCCCTCTTGTCATTCTGTGTTGTAACATCAAACTGCTGAGATCTACCAAATAACAAGTAACAAGCATCCATATCTACAATATCACAATACACCCCATCCTTATACTTGCCAATGGAAGAAGGTGCCTTACAAAATTCTGTTACCTGAATCTTTTCAACTACTTTAATACAGCCAGCCAATAGTGTATGGATTTGGGTGTTTTTCAGTTTGAAGCCTCAATTTCTCCATAACATCCTTACTAATAATATTCTCAAAACTACCACTGTCAATAATAAGTTAATAACATCTAATAATCGATCAGTAATAGTGCACCTAGCTCGAAACAACTGCCGTTTCTAAGTATTATCTGCCTATTTTTGGGACAACATCATCTGCCTCACCACATAATTCTAGCCATCATCATCCTCCTCTTCATACTCATACTTGTCTCCATCTGGCATACAACAAATCTCTTCATCTTCCTTATCCTGATCAACTATGTGGACTGCCCTTTTGAGGGTGCATTTACTGGATCTAGGGCTAAGTTGGTTGCACTTGAAGAACATTTCCAAGGATTAGCCTAGCATACAAATTTGCAATTTTTTTGTCCCTTCTTCACGTCAGTCACCTATTTTTCAACTGCTTTCTCTTCCCAATATCGGTCATTGTGCATGGGGGTTTCAACAATGGTTTTACTTTAATCACCAAATGATCCAGAATTTTCCACACCATAAATCCTATGGGGGTAATCGATCTATTTTTCTCCTATAGCATTAGTTCATCTTTCTAAAGCAATATTTCGTGCTACAGGTACACTACCCAATATCTAGACCCCTATTTTATCTCTATAAATCAGCTTAAGATCCACCAAGTATCTAGCAACTTGTTTCCCTTCAGTCTTTCTTAAATCATTTCTCTTAGCCAGTTTCATAAATTCTGTTGTGTATTCATGGACAAATTTCTACCCCCGATGATATATCTAGTACTATTGGAATAAGACCTACTCATAATCATGGGGAAGGATTCTTCCTGCAATAACTACTTTATTTTGTCCTAAGTTCTGATTTGTTCTCTTCTTTCATGATATTGTTTGATCTGCAACCTCTCTCACCAAGCAGAGGCTCCACCCTTTAGTCAACATATGACAAGTCTCACATTTTTCTCCTCTGGAATCTTTATATAAAAGAATTTTTCTATGTCTACAAGCTAATCTACAAAATCTTCAATATTAAGATTCCCACTAAGAAAAGAATGTCAACCCTTAACCAATAATTGCTAGCAACTCTATCTCCATAATCATGCCTCCCTAGTCCAACATTTCACACTAGTTTGGCTAGATAGTCATCCTAGTTGTCGGAATCCTCCACGTAGACTAATGTCTATGCCTATGTGCAGGAATTACTCTATCAATAGATTGTCTATGGGCAACGTCTTCTCCAGTAATTGCCCTATTGTTATCTTTGTTTTTGTTTGCATTTAAGGTGAGGGTATCAAGACAATCTGCAATCTCTTCAAAGCAACTTTCCAAATGCTTGATTCTGAGATCAATCCGTTACTCCATTACTGTCAACGCTACCCCATGATCTGACTATTGCCCTCAATGCTACATCATGATCTGAAACCACTTATTTGAAGCCTCAGTTCTTTGATCACTGCTATGACAACCATCGCTTACTTCAACTAAGTCGTTAACTAAGCTCTGATACCACTTAGTGTAATGAATAAAGCGTAAAGATAAACCACACTCCAAGAGTAAAGAAATTTTTTCTAAAATTTTATTAATTGATAAAAGGTTTTGAATTGTAAATGAAATAGAATATTTTTAAGACACTAATTAGACTCCTAATCACACTAAGAAACATAATAGACTAGGAAAGTAAAATAGAAAATACTAAAAAATAAACATAAAATAAAAAAGGCCCAAAACAGTGCAAAAATGATGGATTTTGGGCCTTGAAACGATCTTAACTGGGTAAACCCAGGTTAGACCTGCATCAAGCTCAAAAAGAGCATTTTGTTAATATCTAACAGGACTAGTAACTCTACTCCTATCAAAAGTTACAACCATTTAAAATTCGGGATACACGTTTAGACTTCTAGTGATCAATATTGCCCAAGAACTTATTTGCAATACATTCCTTGTCAAGTCATTTTAATTTAGGAGCTCATCATTGTCTTGTTAGGGCCATTCTAGCAATTTTCTCTAAATTTTTCATTTTCTGGGTCATATATATAAAAAATACAGTTTATAGCATTTAACTATTCTAAAGATACCATCCATTAAATGTTGTCATATGCTCTAAGTTCAATACTTGGCCTCTTTCCATTTATATGATGAAACAGGCAAAGATATTGAAAAGACAATTATTTGTGCCGATGGAGCACTTTCCATGATTATTTAGGAATTATATATTAGAGAAAAAGCTATACATAAAAATTCACCTAACAACTTAAGCTGAAGTGGTTCTTGTCACTGAGAAGCAACATTCAATCATGAAACAAGCTGTGTGATTGGTTTGAGAGAAAGAGAGAATAATTTTAATATAAAAGCTATGATCTAGCTTACTTTGAACAATTAATGAAGTTATGGGGATTAAGATCGGTACTAAGAAAAGATGCACTCATAGTCGTATGGTACAAACAAGCATGTCTACATAAGTTAATATAGTGTGCTTTTTATTCTTACGTATTGAGTGCGGAATAGTATTCTTTGCTCGCTAGTACACAAGTCCACAGCAAGCTGTTTTAGAAACAGCCTTCGGTTGAGTTGTTTTGGAGAAGTCACGTCCAAATCCAGTGATCCACTTTCCTGACAGAATCATATAACCTCTTCATCCAATATTATATGACATTTTTCATTGCCACGTTGATCAGCAAAGAAGGCTAAGATTAATTAATTGAAGTTGATAAATTAAGGTATACCAAAGCCATAAGTACTGTGAGTAAACTGACATAAAAGTTCCTTAATAAAAAGCTCCCTTGCCTGTAAAAACTTCTTGTACTTTGATATGCTGGATTCACAGTTGTCTAGTATAAATTGTAATGCTTGCTCTTCTATTTCAGGATAACTCAGATCCTTCTTGGTAGTTGTTTTATTTGATGCTGCAGCAGCCATCTGTTAAAAAGAGTACTCAATGAGCTAAATGTCATCCACTAATTGGCTCACCAAAAGAGCAAGTGTCAGACCTCTTCAAATTTCCCTCTCATGCTTGAAGGGCTCACAGCTAAATAAGCATATGCCATTAACTCCAATGGCCAACCAGTAATTTTTACAGGGAAACACTGAGATCTGATAAAAATTGAACATAATTAGTTAGTAAGTAGTTCAATTAGAAGTATAAAATGGAAGGATATCTCATTTCTAAATGAGGAAAAAAATCACATACTTTATCTTAAAATTTCAGCTTATCATGAGATAAGGCATTTATCAACTGTTCCCATCAAGATGTTTAAAGCTAACAGAATCAGTTAATTAATAAGAGAGTTAATTCCATTCTTTACCCAAAAAAGAAAGAGTTAATTCCATTCAGGTGCCTTTAGAAGCACTATATTTTAGAATGGTGCTAATGAGATTAACTTCCCTCTCTGATGACTCAAATAATTCCAGAACAATGCCTCAAAATGGCAACAGAAAGGAATGTGAAATCTCATGAGGCACCAAAAAATAATTAACTCGTAATAAAATCTGTGACAAAAATAATTGCTCTAATACATTTTTATAATATGATTATTTCAAAGCATGGACACTTTGACAGAGTAACAGAGTACCTTATCTACAAAAAGTCAGAAATGATGCTAATAAAAAGGTGCATTTAATTTGTAAAAACAATTTCAGTTTTCATTCTCTATTTTTATTTCTTAAAATATATTTTCATTTGCAATTTTTCAGCATTTAGAAAACACATTTGTTTTGTGAAGTTGAAAATTTCTTTATATTTATTTTCAAATTTAACTGACATAGAGAGCTATAAATATTACTTGAATTTTGATTTTGATATTCTATAATTATAATATTATTTTTATTTTGTTTAATAATTATGATAGACTTTCTTTTAAAATTACAAAAATATCACCAGTTATTTTATGGGAACACTGAAAACGTCTTTTAGGCATTTCCTATTTCCACTCTATTTTAGGAAATGTCTTCAGAAAACATCTTCTCCTAAGCTTTACCAAAATAGTCGTATCTTCTGCTTCAATGAAAATAAAAACAGACCCTAAACTTTTATGATAATTTCCACAGTTCAGAACAAAGATATTTTGGAATTGTCTCTCAAAAATATGAGTGAAGCTATCATATATTCATATACACTTAAAAATGCAGGTTGTGGACATTTTCCTGTACTAAGGTATAAACTGAAAAATTGTCAGTCACAACAGATGACAAAAGAAATTTCATCCTTATAAGTAATAAATTATAAAATAATGAAGGACTCACGCTGACAGTCCGTTCTTCTTTAAGAGTTGTAACTTCTCCTCATAGCATCTATCAGATTTCTTGAGTGACAGTGACAACTCAACTGAATCACTAGGATTAGTTCCTTCTTTTGGAACAAATCCATAAGAAAGCAGAAGCTCTCCATTAGACTTTTTTCCATATGAAATAAACACCTGGAAAGAGTGATAAAAGCAATCAATCACACGACCTCTAGATATAACTAAAATTATAATGAGCTGAGCTATATGGTGAAGAATACCAATATCAAACACAGATTCAGTCAATTAATACCTGATTTTTCTAAGGAACTATCACAAACTTCAGAGACCCAATCTATTTATTTACCTATCAGTATAATACTCTGGCAAGGCCCCAGGAATAGTTAGAAACTTATTTACTTATTCTAAATGGAAATTTAATATATTCCCATCTGTCATTTTATGTTTACCTGCTCACCTGGCTGGTAGGGACGATCTGTAGTAAAGACAATTGCCTTTGATGACTTATCATAATCCAAAAATGTTTCCACCTAGACCAGTGAAAGTGCCACTAATTGGAGTTAAACTTGCTAAGGAAAATAAATTAGGTATCTTCTTTGGAACAGACCAAATCATACATCACAACTATGGTTCAGCATATCTGCCCAGGGAACCAAAGCAAACTTTTCATCCATTGAGGGTAACCGAACCTGCATAGTACAAAGAGGATGAATTTTATATTCTTACAAACAATCATTTGTCTTGATACACGAAACTGACAAAAGCAAGTCTCAGGAAATTAATTGATTAAATAGATTATAGATGCACAAAGGAGAAAGAAAACAGAGACAACAAAAAGGGAGAAACGTAAATAAGTCGGGTATGAACCAAATTTTGCAAACAAAATAATTAATTCTCCCTTCAATGAAATTACTATTTTGTGCAAAAAAAAATGTGGTCCTGTCATATTTCAACATTTATTGTTAAGTTCCAAAGCCCAAGTCTTCTTCAAACTCCGCTATGCTATGACTTCATATTACATTACAAGCTTGTTAATTGAAGAAATATAGACAATATGTAAAACCCTCTCAAAATGTAGCCTCTATAGTTGCAGAAGAGACAACAGACAGAATATGATTATGTTGCAACTGCTAGGTCAACTCACCAAGCGAGAGAAAAGAATACCAAATGACCATTTGAAGGTCTCCATGTTGAACACCTGTCAGTTGTACAAATAATGGAATAAGATAATGACTATCTTACAAAAACTAAACATTTGAAATAACATTATAGTTTACGACAAGTATGTGTTCAAGGAAAAGACAAACAATTTTCTCTTGAGAAGTCCAATGCTAAATTAGCTAGTTGATATCAAGTAATTTTTTTCCTCATATAACTAGATCGTCATTCTGAATACTTCATCCATATATACGGGATAACTGCACGGTATCAGCATAACAACTGAAGCAGAGAGAGACAAACAAAATTTAATAATCAAGATGCATTATTAATTCTCATATCAGGGGCTAAAAAAAATAAAAGAGGATAATCAAATAATTGTCAGCATAGGCTGGCTTAAAAGTCTGAAATATGAGAGATGGGCATTGCCTTTGTCTGTGTCAAAATGTGACTAGTTAATAGAGAGTTGTTCTATAAGAGACTAAATTATCTCAACATTATGCAAAGGAAAGAACAAATTTCAGAACCACAAAAAAGCAACAAAAGGACTAGAAACCCTAGTTTAAGTTCACCATTCCAGTCAACTGAAATCCAACAGAGAACTAATATCTAGCAGTTCATTTTATTTTCCTGGAAAAGTCAGAGTTTACATGGTCCAATAACCCTCGTCATGCCCAATGTTAGATAATTACCTCTTCAGGGAATAAATTAGGATACTTGGAAAATATTCTGAGCCTCAAATCATTGTATCTGTGGAAGAAAGAGAAAGTATATAAATTATTAGCAAGGCACAGAATTATTTACTCAAGAAAAAAAAAGTACATTAAGAATGAAACAGAGAAATGGAAAGGAAAACAAGCTTTGAAAAAACACAAAATACGACATTCAGTTCATACGTTCCAATAACATTATTAATCCTTTCAATTGCTCTCTCCCTAATCTGTGAAGCTTCCAAATAGCGATCTAGTTCGGCTTGTGACCTGAAATGAGATAGGAAAATAATAGGAGAAGAATTTCAAAAATATGAGGGGAAAAATTTGACAAAAAAAAGTAAAATTATGAATTCATTTAACATTCTAGTAATATGATCTTTTGAGAAGGGTAATATGTACTTCGTCAATGAAAAATAGATTATTTTTCACTCCATTTTTGGAGAGATAGATATTGATGGAACTAAGGTAAAATAGTCTCCTCTTATGAAGCACGGACACTTCGTTTTAAGTCGTGTCAACGTGTCGGACACTCTACGGACACGACACTCCTCAGACACTCTTGGGACACCGTGTCCGACGCGTGTCCCATGTCCAACTTTTTAAAAAAAAATATTAAAAAAAAACTCGTGTCAGACACTTTTTTGAACGTGTCTGACACTTATTTCAGACATTTTAGACACATATCCTACATCCCTTTTAGATTTTTATTTGAAGTTAGAACCCAAAACCAACGATCATAGCTTGTATCTTGGTCATCGCAACATGTCTTCTATTGAAGTTGAGTCCCTATCATCCATCGTAGCTTGCATCTAAATCATTGCAACTCTATTGTTTGTTTTTGTTGACCATAGAGTAAATTCGTCTATTTTCTCTTATTGAATTTGTCTGTGTGCGTGGCTGTTTGCATATTCTTTTTCAACAAGCCTTCGAAGTTTGTTTTTACGCAAGCATATATACTTATTCGAAAGTTTGCTTTTGGGTTTCAAGATTTTTTACTGAGGAAAAAGAAACCAAATTCTTCTAATTTTTGTATTGTCTCTTAATGTTTTACATAATCGCAATAGCAAAGAGCTGAGATAGCTTTTGTTTATGGTGAGGGAGTTGAATTATAATAATACGCATATAATTCTTTCTAGAGTTGCTCTCTTGCTTTTATTCTTTGTTATTATTGTATGTGCAAATAATTTTTGTATTCTTTGTTATTTTTTGTTCTTATTAATGTTGAAATTTTATCGATTACAAATTTATCTTTGTATAATTTATTAGAAAGTTCTTTTCACAAACGAAGAAAATAAAAATAATAGCATTGATAAAGAATATATTGAATAAGAATGAATGTTGATTGTATTATAAATTTATAATAATTTTTTTGGTAATAAGTTGTAAAGTGAGTTATAAATATTATTGTTTTCTAGTACTATATATATATATATATATATATATATATATTAATTTTATTTTTTAATTTACGTGTCTTCAGCGTATCGTGTCCTATATTTTTTTAAAATTCACGTGTCACGTGTACGTGTCCGTGTCGTGTCCCGTGTCCGTATCTGTGTCTGTGCTTCATAGGTCTCCTCACTTTTATTTCTCCCATAGTCTCCACAGCGAAGTAATATAGCTTTTAAACCTCCAACTTCAATTCTTCACTCAATGATTTTCATTCCTCTCATCCTTTCCTAACAAATGATCAAAATGTTTCATCAAGAAAGCCATTCATAAAGCACATAACTTACCAGTAGAGAAGTGAATAGGGTTGCCGAGGTAAGGCTGACACATAACTGCTCCATCTTGAAGATTTCATGAGGTTTGCTTCACTAATGAGGTAAGTTGCAAGCAATGGCCAATCTGGCATTGAATTCTTTTTCAATATTTCACCAGCTTCTGGGCAGCTCCACTCCTAGTAACCAAAACACACAAACACACACCCAAACAGAAGCATGAGCACCTGAGGCAGATGCAGATGTAAATGCCAAGACAACTAATTATAATCACACATTTTAATAAGATTAAGAGAGAAGTATCCATTTCCTACATTAGTAAACAGCATTTGAGAGAGATCCTAAGCAACACATTAACAAATAATGCAAATCAAATGCGAATTCTTCTTCACAAACAATGAAGTTTATGTTTCGATTCAGTTGACTAATTCACATTATACACTATAAGTTTATGATGCATATCAATTCTTAAGGCAACCTAGGCCAAAATCAGTTCCACATATTTTTCTTCTATTTTTTCTTATATATTTCGTTTTCATTTCTCTATATATTTTGGAAACAACGTGAGGCAAAGAGGAAGAAGAAAGCCTTACAGAATCTGCAGTGATGACTAGTGAAGGAGGCACAAAGAGCAACTTCTCACCCTTCCTTATATTTTTCAAGGCAACAAGTCCTCTCTCCCCTACTTCCACTCTTTCTATGGCCATTTTCTGGGGTGGAAGCCCTGAGTCAGACAACCATCTTTGCAAAGCTGATGCATTTTCTAAAGAATCAATCTCACAGCCCCATAATATAGTTTCCGACACAGCCATTTTGGTGGCATCACTCGCAGAAACCGAACAATCAATCTGGTGTTTGCGTGAAATAGTTAGATGACGCTGACCCACATGGGATTTCTGGGTTGAACTGAAACTAGGAATAAGCGTGGCGGTGTATAGGATTCTTGAAGCTTCAGCCATGGCTGTGAGCAGAGAACCTTATCTGCTGAACCCTGAGGACAACAACTAAAAGAATTATTGCAGTTGGAGCCGTTGTAACACGCCATGTGGGGCCTAGTTAATCTGCAGCAAGAAGGATAGGGAACGACGCCGTTGCCAGATTTTGTAGTTTTTGTAATTCGACGTAGAATTCCCCAAAACCCGAACTATAGCAATCCTATTGGCTAAAGCTCACTACTGACCCTTCCAGAGGGACTGATTGATATCTTCCTACTGAAACGATAAATTTCCAAAAATAAACAGATTACAATGTATTTAAAATTAAAATGTTTCAAAAAAATTACTAAATTAAGAGATATTGAATTATAATATTCATGTACAAAAATAAAAACTTTAGAAAGAATTGTTTTTATCTTATCAAGATGTGGTTTATAATCTTTTGATCCATACTCGTTTTAATTTTTATTTTATTTTAGATTAGTTATGTTTAAATAATATCATATGTGTGTATGAACTAAGTTTGACATATATTTAAGCCAAAAATATTCAAACATAAGTTATACATACATTTATATTTGTATAAGATTCGTGACATACTTACAAACTTTAAAGACTCGTTTGGTAAACATAATAAAAAAATAAGATAAAATAATTTATTTTATTTTATTTTTATTTTTATTTTTATTTTTATTTTATATTTAATAAGTCATTATGATAGAATAAAAGTATTAGGCTCATTATCATATCTTAGTTAAAAAATTTAACTCATAAAGTAGATTGGGTTATAAACCGGATAGGATAAACTTTATTCACGCTCACCCCGTAGACATCATTCATCCTCCCTCACCCTTGATGCATCGTCTCCCTCACTCTCGAGACATTGTTCCTCCCCTCACTCTCCCACCGTCGACCTCACTCTCTCCTTCAGTCGAGATAAATTTTGATTTCTCCCTCGCTGTATATTTTCACTCTTTCTCCCTCACTGTATATTTTTCTTTTTTTTTACCTCTGTTTTAGCCGATTGTTGTCTTTGAATAAGCTTACATTTTTATTTTTTCACCTTTATTTTAGTCAATTGCTGTCACTAGGTTACAAAGTGTTGATTTTCTTTTTTTGGGGGGGGGGGGGTGGGGAATCGAGATAAGCTTCTGAACATGTTGCTTGACTAACTAATTAGCATTTTGGGGGGATAGAGAATTTTGCCTCTTCATTTGGGGAGGTTCCAGGTCTGTCCACCTCTATTTCAGATTAATATATTAGGCTATGTTATTTTGGGTTCCCCCTCTTTAAAATTTTGGATGTCATATTAGTTGTTTTGTTAGATAGTTGTAGCATCAGATGTCAATAACTCTTTTCTTTACTGGTTTGATTGCTAAGATGGTCTAAAATTGATCTAAGGCATATGTTTGATCAATTATCTTTTAAATCCCATTATTTAGTAAAATTTTCTGTATTTCCTAGTTAATTGTTTTTCTTCTTTTCAGCTTTCTTACCCTTACTATCTTCAATTATTATTCACTTGTAAACTTTGTGGTTCAAATTTTGATCTATCAAATTTTAATTGTATGAATTAGGCTATTTGGTTGGAATAGCCTTTTAAAAATCCGTATCTAATGGTTGCTTGTTTCAGACCCCTTACTAGTTGGAACTAATGCCCAAAATGAGATCTTTTTGAAAGCCAAGGCTCCATCTAAAATTAAAGCCTCTGTTTGGACTGCAAAACTTAAGATTTTTAACTCAAGTGATTTGCTTTAGGTGACCATGTAAGGCTTTATCACTAGACATTTGTCTTATGTGCGTGCATTTAGAATGTGGAAACTAATTGTCATATTTTCTTGCATTCTTTCCTGGAAGGTTTAAAGCTCTTATGTTGTACGTAATACTTTATGGAAGTGTGCTTAGTCACAATTTAGTGCACTTAACTAGTTTGGAATGCTAAGATTTTTTAGTTAGCTTTTTTATTCTTGCATCTTTTTTGGATCAGGGAAGTTCTTATGGCTTCCCTATATGTTTTGATCATACATTCAAGGGGAGGGGGTTGTTGGTTCTTTAATGAACTTGTAGATGAATTGGAGAGTTCTTCTGAATTGATTTATTTTTTTTCATGCTGTTTAATTGAGGAGGACATCTTGTCCTCACCTTGCACTTCTGATTTGAATTATCAAAAAATATTGTTGGAGAAAAATGCTAGAACTTTTTAACTTGAAAAAAATAACATGTTCATGTTATATATTCTTTGGGACAAGTTAGGCTTCTTGATGCTAATCTTCTTGGCTTGATTTTAGTGAAATTAAAGTTTAGCTACTTGTTATTTTGTTAATTTTGGAAATAATCGGTATGTGGTTTCTTTATGTTTTCTTGGATTCTTTTATCTCTTGATACATGGCTTTTTGGGTCAATAAATTGCCATGTGCTACTTGGCCAACACGCTAGAAATTCAAGATCCAATAAGCTAGCTTTCTAGGAATGATGTTAGTCATATTAAACATGTTCTATGTTGAGAATGGGATATTATTTCAATGCTCGGACATTCGATATGCTTTTAAATTGCTTTTGCTTCATGGCCTTTATTTAAGTTGTTTATTTTTTTTTGTTATTTGTATAGGTCAATATGAATTTAGAGGACTAACTTGAAATTATGTAATATCTAATTTTGGAGAAAATATTTTTAAAGATAATTAGACTTTGTTTTGCAATTTTTATTGTAGTGAGTTTTTCTGCACTATGGTTTTATGAAAATCATAGTCTTAAACAACAACTAAGGGTTAGAAAAGGTTCAAAGGGAGAACTTTTAGAAAGATTAATAAACCAATATAATGTAATATCGATTGATCCACTTCGCATGGATATTAAGTATCACGTCCCAAATTTTATCCAAGCATGAGACTGGCACGAAATGAGGATTTCTCCTCACTTTGTAAGCCCAATCGTCACATTCTAACCCAAAAACTCGTTAAATACCCTGGTTTAGCATGTGAATTCATAACCACTCTTAAAAATTTTAAACACATATAAAACAAATAAAGATATAGCTTCATTAAGCGATGTCAAATCATTTCTCAATTCTTGTTTTATATGGAGATTTTACCTTTTTCTTTTCATGAATTAGAAATGGAGATCCTGCTTATGGTAATGGAACATATTTTAGAATACAACAAGCATACTAGTAAACAAATGAAAAAGGGCCAAGGACAATTTGGGCTCACCAGAGGTAAACTAGCCTCTTCTTGCTTTCGTTGTGATTTCCTACAACTAACTAGAAAACATATAAAGAAATGAATGAGTTTTGTAACTCAGCGAGTAAATAACACAATTATGACATACAGAATATTGTCTTACTTATTAGGTTATGATTTATCTTATATTATTTAAGTTATGAATATTTTAAGGTATTCTTACTAGTTTTGCTTATTTATTCTTATTAGAAATAGGTCATGAATAGCATCTTTATTTTTAAGCATCAAATTCATACTTTTGATAAATGAATTTTAAAACTTATTCAACATTATTGAAAATTACTAACTTATTCATTTATCCTAGTTTAACTCAATCTCATACTTTTCTTTATCTAGTTTCATCATCATATACATATAAGCCTTTAAGGAACCCCTTGATTTTTTTCAGTCACTTTTTTTAATTGTTCTTCCTTTAAATAGATACTTGAATATTTCTACGTGTAAACCTTTGCACACACTGTAACAAATGGACTAAATCCATTTTATTATCTTTCTTAAAATTATGTCACTATATCATTATACTCCTTTGCCATATAAAAATATCATATAATATTTGTGTACATATATATATATATATATATATATATATATATATATATATATATATTCAAGAGTATAATTAAAGTAAAATAATTATATTAATTTATTTTATACTAATAAGGCTTATTCTTTTATTAATATCTTCTAATTTTATACTTTAATTATTATTATTATTTTTCTTTTTCTTTTAGCGTATTTTATTTAGTTTGAAGGATTCTAATCTAGAACTATTTCAACATAGCCAAGCACACAACCTAGTAAGAGAAAATCACCATATTACCAAGCACACAGCAATGATGGTTAAATCATCACATATATGTCTTATCCCAAGCACATAATAATAGGATTGATAAATTATCATATTCACATCATTCATATAATAAGGTTGGGATAAATTTCTCTCAACTCTCTAACATTTTCATATGATAACTGTATCAAGTACATAACAATAGGACGAGTAAATTACCACATTTATATAGGTAACTAGACAAAACGTCACTATTTACAAGAGGAGACATACATCAACTCCTTACATATCCATCATCTAATCCTCATGTGCCTTTTTGCACACGAGGCTAGCAACTCCATTTCTAGCTAGGGTTACAATGTGCACTAAAGCGAACTATCTTTGTTGCTAGTTGACAGTATTTTCAAAAAAGAATCCAGTGTAATTATTATTAGTCTTATTTATTTATTGCTTTATTTTCAAGTTTTAAGATCAAGTATTATTTTAATCAATATTTGATAATAACTCATTGTGATCACATCATCATACTCATTATATCTACAATGGATAATTTATCATCACTGAATATCAAATTTAACAATCATCACATTTAGTCATATTACTTTCACTCATTCATTTTCTTTTGACTCATTAATATTTTTAAAGTGTACGCATACCTATCCATGTGCTTACTTGAATAAAGAAATTTCAATTTGATAGTCATATCTTATTTTAACCTTATAATCTTGTATCATTATTTATTATTTCAATATCCATTAGGGTTGCCATCATTAAATATTATTTGGGATGTCATTCGGTCATATTTGAATTTTATTACATATACATGCATTCGTATTCATATATATCTCAAACATTGTGCACTACCTAAAATTATAGTGTCACACTTTAACCACCTTATATAGTTATATATATATATATATATATATATATATATATATATATATATAAAGAACTCTTAAACCATTGTATATCTCATTCCTTTACATCTTCAAGCTCGCATGCACATATCCATGAGTCTATATTAGGAACTATGCACATAAAAGAATATATATACATTCATATAGGGTATTGCAAACTTCTACTAGGTTATTCTTAATTCTCACATGTTAATTTTACCCCATGAATCTCAAGCCTTTCTTACTTTCATTTTTAAAAGCATATCATTCTAATTCATATCAATTCCATTTAACTAGCCTGTTTGTTCTAAGAAGACTTTTCTCAACAATTATTCACACATAAATTTCTAAATTAAGAGGTCAAAGATTAATTTGAATTCTACTTCCCATATTTTATTCTTCAAGAACTTCAATACCACTAATTCACTTGATTACTTTTCTCAAAGCACCATAAGGCCATCATCCATATATTCCTTTCACCTAAAAGTTTTTATACAGTTCGGTGTCCAAACTCACTATTTTAAATTATGAAAATTTTAATGCCTAACTTCCTCCAAGATTCCCTCCGTTAATCACTTTCAACAGATTGGAATCGTAAACTTCCTAGTTTTTTCTTACCTATCCTCAAGTAAACCCATTTTGCTCAAATCTTTCTTTTATGATGTAACAACTCCATTTTTTTAAAATATATATTTGTAAAGTCCCATGAAATCACTACTTCTTTACTTTTAATTACTTAACTCATAATAACATTTAACTAATTTAACCAAGCATAATTAAGGTTTAAGGTCTACCATTAACACTAATATAATTATGAGTTCACATACATATCATTAATTAAAACATCTATACAAAAATCAAACACATAAATATTTACATCTTATTCATTTATGTTGATCAATTCCGGAGATTCGGGTGCAGGCGGTTGCACCTTTACCAGAATCTTAGCCAATTCGACCACAAACACCTTATTAATTTCTGGGATCTGCCCAAAATAGAGTAAGCCCGATTCAATGTGCACTAAAAGCCAAAACCATAGAAAAATATGCATAACTAGTTTTCTAAACATGATATAAAAATATAGTAAGAATTAAATCTCAATAGATTCAACAATAAATCATAATCATCATCAATATTACTTATCACGTCATGTTCATAAGTATAAGCTACAACAAATATCTTAAGTCATATGAATGAATTTTATCTACGCACATAAAATCGTACAGTAATATCATATATGGCATGAATAACTATTTTTAAAATATCATATGATGGCTATCAACTTATTTTCATATCAAGTTACCCCAGTCAGAGTGAGTACTTTCTACTCTCCGGTATCGGTTTTTCTCGCTCCGTCCGACATGGCACACTTTCTCTTTCTTTTCTCAATTTCATAGTCATTGTCACGTCCCTAATTTTTGGGTACGTGAAACACGTATATCATGAACATATATTTTCCATAAACATGAATATCACAATCCTTTATCAAAGAAACATATACATATAGGTTTTTCCATACAGATACCATATACAAATCAAGTACATATACATCAAAGTACAACAGAAGCAATGATCCTGCCTGTGACGTTCAGAGCAACTCTAGAGTACATTTATATTACATTTGTAAATACTGACAGCCAAGAAATAATTTAGGCTCACCACAGAAGTACGACACCTAATCGATCAAGAAGCTGCAAGATCAAACTCTGGGTCTTTATCAGAAAATATGTCAACCACGTGTAGTGAGTTTTACAACTCAGTGAGCAGACAATACCATCTATAACCTCTCAAGTCAACATATAGATGTACTCTTTATTTTTAAACTTATCACATTGAAAATCACAGTTCAGAGATACATCCATATGGGACCCGCATTTTCAAATTTTCTCAGTTCAAATCACATTCGAATATCTGTAACCACATATAATACAATATGGTCTTAAATCAAACTTAATATGCATTAAAAATTCATTCTTTTCATATAATGCTCAAGTATGTCACAATTTTCAATAAACTCAATAGATAAACATAGAATGTGAATTCATCACCATTCCGCCTCCTCACATTATCATAGTCACAGTCACAATAGGTAATCAGGGAATGTGAGTTCATCACCCTTCTGCCTCCTCATATTACCACTGACTACAACTTCAATAGGTCAACAGGGAATATGAGTTCATCACCCTTCTGCCTCTTCACATTACCACTGTCATCATCACAATAGGTAATCAGGGAATGTGAGTTAATCACCATTTTGCCTCCTCACATTACCACTAATACATCCTTCACAATACCGTCTCAAACCATATAACCCGTTAATATTCATCAATACATATATATATATATATATATAAATGTATAAAAGTGCACATCCATCAAATGCAATGCATAATTATCAAACAACTCGCCATGAGCTTTATGCTTGCCATTCAATCATATTCGGCAACTTATAACTTTACATATAATGTAAAATAGAGCTTTCAATCTCAGTACATTTCTCTGTCAAAACTTCCCAATCAGAGAATCACATATACATGCCCAAATCCGAGGCAAACATATCACTGTAAAATCAATGTCACATGCATAACATATTTTCTTTGCCATGTAATGCGAAATACATTTAAAAATCGCATGTTTAATGTGTTTCAAAATTTATTTCAAAAGTCATACTCTTCTTGAATTAAATATCATATTTTAGACATTCCAAACCATTTCAGAAACATATGAAAGTATAAATAACATGTAATCATACTCATTTATCAATGTAAAGTTCAAGAAGAGTAAAAATAAGCCATAGGAAGAATTATCTATTCACAGGTAAGGGCTCCAGATTGGACAGCTCTAAAATCCTCGTTTTTAGTCTGAATTCGGTAAAATAAACCCCAAAATCGAGTCCGGAAGATTCAAAAACCTTGAAAATGACTCCAGATTTGCTAAATTTGGTCTCTAGGAGCTCGGTCAACGCAAATCAACGCTAAGGTACTGTTCATCGCTGGAAAATACTATTCACCGCTACTATTTATGTCGAAAATCACTTTTATCGAAATTTTCTACTTCAGATCTACGGCGATTCAACAGTTTATTTGAAAAATTGATCGGTCAGAACTGAAGTATTCTTCGTCCTGAATCCAGTAACACTTTCAGTTTTGAAATCCGAAACCAATAGACACCCCAGATCAAGAGATAAAGTTGGATGTTACTATTCACTCACTATTCATTATTATTCCTTCTCTCTGTTTTTCTCCGTTTTCGATTTTGCAGCCGATATCGGTTTCTCCTTTTATTTATTTCCTTTTTTTTAATAATAATAATTATTTCATAATTATTAATAGGATTTTCTTTTATATAAATTTCGTTTTTCATCCAAAAATATCTCAAAAATTTTTAAAAAATTTACATTCTCAATAACCTTTAGTTGAACTTTTAAATCATGATTTTTCTTGATAAAATTCTCAATAAAACAAATTATAAAATAAATATCTTTATTCATAATAAAAGAAAGAATATTTCTAAAAATATCATAAAAATTCACTAGAGGCCGGTATAATTATTTTAAGCAATACAATAATTCTTTTAATTAAAAGTTTACTTACTTTTAGCAAAACATAATCATATATTTGCTTATAAAAAAATATTATCATTTAAAAATAAAAATTATGCGTCAAAACGTAAATTTTCATATTTCTTTTGTAATTCTTTAATCCATGTAATAAATATATATATTTTTTACGATTCTTATCTCTATTTTCAAAATTTTCTCTTTTATTCTAAATTTTCTTTAATTGAAATTTTCGTTAAATTTTACAGTTATTACATTCTTCTCCCCTTAAAAAAATTTGGTCCTCGAATTTCATCACCATAATTACAGATAAATACTAACCTCATTGTTCAAACAAATGCGGATAGCTGACGCGTATATCCACCTCGCTTTCCCAAGTAGCTTCCTCAGAAGAGTGATTTTTTTTTTCATATTACTTTCACTGTAGGTATTTCTTTTGACCGTAACCTCTTTATTTGTCTGTCCACTATTGCTACTAATTATTCCATATAGGTTAAATCTTCTTGTATTTGAATCAGTGGACATTATATAGCATGTGTTGGATCCGGTAAATATTTCCGTAGCATAGACACTGAAAAACTGGTTGAACATTACCCAATGCAGGTAGTAAAACCAAGCGATAAGCCACTGAACCGATCCTATCAAGAATTTCATATGATTCTATATACCGAGGGTGTAACTTCTCTTTCTTTTCAAATCTCATTACCTCTTTTATTGGTGAGTCTTTCAAAAATCTATGGTCACCAACTGATAATTCCCAGTGCTCAACATTCATAGTCCTTATAAACTTTTGAACTTTTGATCGGTATTGAGTTTCCAGTATTCTTTTTCTAATCAATTTCACTTTATCATTGACATCTTATAATAAATCTAACTCCACTGAATCATTTAACAGAACATTTGTAACACCTCTTGCATAATGCTTAAATCTTCCAAATTAGATTTTTCAAAATTTAACTTTTCTAAATTCACTCACATATTAAGAAACCTATGACATTCATGTAAAACTTCAAATGATGACATTGTATATTGGCATGATAATTATTGATATGAACAAATTCAACTAAGGACAATTAATTTCTTCCAACTTTCACCACAATAATATAAAGATACTTAAAACATAACTTCTAATGTATAAACACATCATTTAAATTTAATAGCAGTTATACTATAATCTAATAAAGATCCTTAGACTTCCTGAATAACTCTCTTGAGACAATATATTCAATTCATACTTTCCAACATTCTCGCCGATGAAAAAGTTTACTTGTATTTTCTTTTTACCATTATACTAATACAATTTTTTTTATATCTCAGTATATCCTTATTACCTCGAGTCATCTATATTCACAATCTATGGCTTCTTCTGAAATATCATTTCTCAACAATTATCCATACGTGAATTTCCAATCTCAACATAATTTACATTCCAAATACTAGACTCAGTTTAGCATGGTATAAATCCTTAACATAAATATCTTAATCACTTACATTATTCTTAGAAATGATTTCCAAAATATTCTCCATGTTTCCAGCTTAAAAATTTCAAGATTAACTTAAATCTTACTTCCCATACTTTACTCCTCCAAAAACTTTAACACCGTTAATTCCTTTGATCACATTTGTCAAAGCACCATTAGATCATCATCCATCTATTCCTTTCAAAATCTCTATTACTTTAATCTACTAATCAGTTAAACACCATAATAACTGAGTTTCAAATATAAGAAATTAACTTTTCTTGTAATAAGGCAAAAGAACCTTGCATTTAATGCCAACCATTAATGAGGGAGAATGCAGTGAAACAGACGAAAAGCATAATAGAGAATGGTGCCAAAATAGAAAGTCAAAAATTTGGACAAAGCATTGAAAAACATTAAAATCGGTGGCCGCAAATTTTGAATATATGTGCCAGAATCTACTTTAAAGCTGTTGATATTCTGTATAAAAGAAACATTTCCGAACTTATAAAAGTCTGTGAAACAAAAAGAATACGTAGCTAACTGGTAGGATGCAGTTGATTGTTTCAAAATATATGTAATCAATCAACTGTAAAATAACCAGTCTAAATTAAATTTCTCAAAATAGCTAAGTCGACTTAATAATACCGATAGTCGACTGGTAAAAATATTGAGAAAAAAAAATAAATCATTTGATTGTTCCTCTTCAACAATTAATTGGTTTGCATTTTCATCATTTTTTTTACAATGACGGCTATCACCTACAACTTTTCTATAAGAATCAAGACATCAATGCTTCATCAAAGACAACAAGAAAAAGACAGATTTTTTGTGATATCTTATCTTATGCTCTTTATGTGCTTAATATGGGTCACAGTCATAACTACTGTACATATACAGGTTTGCCGTCATTTTTTTTTTACCTTTAATTTAGCTGATATCCACCAATCATTCACATAGTTGTTCTAATAATACCTGGCCTATTCGCATAGTTATTATAAATATGCCCTTCTCTGAGTTCTATAAATACTTACATTAGTATCTTTGTCTATACTCAAAGTTAAGGTGATAGAAATTATGGAGGGAACCACATTCCGTCAGTTTCGAAATATTTGTGTCTTTTGTGGTTCTAATCCTAGAAAAGATGGGGAGTATGTTAAAGCAGCACAAAATCTGGGTATGGTGCTGGCTAGAAGAAAAATTCATTTAGTGTATGGTGCAGGTAACCGTGGATTAATGGGGTGTGTGACTACAACTGCACATATAAGAGGATGTCAAGTTCTAGGTATTATTCCTACAGCTCTAGCTGCATCCAGCATCATAGGGAAGATAATTGGGGAAGAATATAGAGTAACTTCCATGCATGAACGCATAGCTAGAATAATGAGCAATGTTGACGTTTTCATTGCCTTACCAGGTGGTTTTAGTACTTTAAAGGAGATTTTCCAAATAGTCTCTTGGGCACAACTGAATATGCATTACAAACCGATAGGTTTGTTAAATGTTAATCACTTCTTTGATAGTTTGTTGTCTTTTCTTGATCATGTTGTGGAATAAAGGTTTATTCCACACTCAGCACGACGAATTCTCATTTCGGCTGCAAATGCTGAGGAGTTAATCGATGATTTACAAGTATATGTTCATGTACCTGATCCAACTATAGCTCGAATAGAATGGACAACAGACAACTGTAGAAAGCGCAAATTGGACTTAGATCTCCATCTGTAACTAATAGTATATGGCTATTGTTGTACCGCTTTTACTTTCTTAGGGTCTACTTGAATACCATCTTTGTCAAAGATACTCCCTTAGAGTTTGTGAAACTATCTTTAAATGTTGCTTATGATCCTCTGTACTCTTAAAATATTCTAATATATTATCAATAATTATCATAATAAATTAATCTAGGGATGGATTCAATACTTTTTTTTATCAAGTCCATGAATGCAACTGTGCATTTGTTAGACTAAATGACATCACCAAGAACTCATAATACCATAACGAGTCCTAAAAGAAATTTTTCGAATATCCTCTTTCCTTATCCTCAATTGATGAGATCCAGATATCAAATCAATTCAATTTTTTTTTAAATGTTAAGCACCTTGTACTGGTCAAATATATCAAATATATGAGGTAATGAGTATTTATTCCACATTGTCAGTTTATTCAATTGTCTATAATCTATGTACAGTTATAGTGATCCATCTTTTTTTTTCACAAATAAAACTGGAGCACTCCAAGTAAAAGTACTATGGTATATAAATCCCTAGTCTAATAAGTGTTACAACTGATCCTCCAATTCTTTGAGTTCAATCGATGCAATTCTATATAGAAATATAGACACTGGTTGAGTTCTAGGAAGTAAATCAATACCAAATTATATTTTACGTTTCGAGGTAATCCTGGCAATTCTTCAGGAATTACATTAGAAAATTCTTTAACCACTGGAACGTATACTTTATATCAACATCTCTTACCACTGTCAAATATCCTTAGCATCGTTTTGTAAGATACATCGTTTTGTAATAACTTATAGGTTGCTAAAGCAAAGATTAGATTACTGGATACTTCACTATAATCTCTTTGCATCAAGAAAGAAGAATCATCAGAAATATTGAATTTAATCATCTTAAGATGACATTCTAAAATAGCATGACATAATGCCAACCAATCCATTCCCGATATCACATCAAAGTCTACCATATCTAGACAACTAGGTACATCGGATGTCACATTCAGAAACTACCATATTTGGTATTTGTATCAATTCTTTAAATTCTCTGAGATGCCTATCACTTTCACTTTCAAACTGTAATTGATCCATAGATATCTCTTAAGATGGAACCATATTCAATCCATCTTATATTATAAACTTTAGCAACTTGAAATAGAAAAGAATGTGAAACCCTATAGAATCCCTTAGCAGCACCTGAAGTATAAATATGTCCAGCTCATATCGATACTAAAGGTCCTACTAAAGAATCCTTTGCTCTGATAACCACAGGGAAACCTAATGCTCTGATACCAACTTGTCACGTCCCTAATTTTTAGGCACGTGAAACATGTATATCATGAACATATATTTTCCATAAACATGAATATCTCAATCATTTATGAAGGAAACAGATACATATAGGTTTTCCCATACAGATACCATATACAAATCAAGTACATATACATCAAAATATAGCAGAAGCAAGGATCCTGCCTGTGACGTTCAGAGCAACTCTAGAGTACATTTATATTACATTTGTAAATACTGAGAGCCAAGAAACAATTTAGGCTCACCACAGAAGTATGAAACCTAGTCGATCAAGAAGCTGCAGGACCAAACTCTGGGTCTTTATATGAAAATATGTCAACCACGTGTAGTGAGTTTTACAACTCAGTGAGCAGACAATACCTCCTATAACCTCTCAAATCAACATATGGATGTACTCTTTATTTTTAAACTTATCACATTGAAAATCACAGTTCAGAGATACATCTATATGGGACTCGCATTTTCAAATTTTTTCAGTTCAAATCACATTCGAATATCTGTAACCACATATAATACAATATGGTCTTAAATCAAACTTAATATGCATTAAAAATTCATTCTTTTCATATAATGCTCAAGTATGTCATAATTTTCAATAAACTCAATAGATAAACATGGAATGTGAGTTCATCACCCTTCTGCCTCTTCACATTACTATAGTCACAATCACAATAGGCAATCAGGGAATGTGAGTTCATTACCCTTCTGTTTCCTCACATTACCACTGACTACAACTTCAATAGGTCAACAGGGAATATGAGTTCATCAACCTTCTGCCTCCTCCCATTACCACTGTCATCATCACAATAGGTAATCAGGGAATGTGAGTTCATCACCCTTCTGCCTCCTCACATTACCACTAATACATCCTTCACAATACCGTCTCAAGCCATATAACCCGTCAATATTTATCAATACATATATATATATATATATATATATATATATATATATATATATATATATATATATATATATGTGTGTGTGTGTATAAAAGTGCACATCCATCAAATGTAATGCATAATTATCAAACAATTCGCCATGAGTTTTATGCTTGCCATTCAATCATATTCGGCAACTTATAACTTTACATATCATGTAAAACAGAACTTTCAATCTCAGTACATTCCTCTGTCAAAACTTTCCAATCAGGGAATCACATATACATGTCCAAATCCGAGGCAAACATATCACTGTAAAATCAATGTCACATGCATAACATATTTTCTTTGCCGTGTAATGCGAAATACATTTAAAAATCGCATGTTCAATGTGTTTCAAAAATTATTTCAAAAGTCATACTCTTCTTAAACTAAATATTATATTTCAGACATTCCAAACCATTTCAGAAACATATGAAAGTATAAATAACATGTAATCATACTCATTTATCAATGTAAAGTTCAAGAAGAGTAAAAACAAGCCATAGGAAGAATTATCTACTCACAGGTAAGGGCTCCAGATTGGACAGTTCTAAAATCATCGTTTCTGGTCCGAATTCGGTTAAATAAACCTTAAAATTGAGTCCGAATGGTCCAAAAACCTTGAAAATGACTCCATATTTGCTAAATTTGACCTTTAGGAGCTCGGTCAATGCAAGTCAACGCTAAAGTACTGTTCACCGTTGGAATCACTATTCACCGCCACTATTTATGTCGAAAATCACTTTTACCGAAATGTTTTACTTCAAATCTACGGCGATTCAATGGTTGATTTGAAAAATTGATCGGTCAGAACTGAAGTATTCTTCATCCTGAATCCAATAATACCTTCAGTTTTGATATCGGAAGCCAATAGGCACTCCAGATCGAGAGATAAAGTTGGATGTTACTATTCATTCACTATTCACTATTATTCCTTCTCTATGTTTTTCTCCGGTTTTGATTTTGCAGCCGATATCTGTTTCTCCTTTCATTTATTTCTTCTTTTTTTAATAATAATAATTATTTCATAATTATTAATAGGATTTTCTTTTATATAAATTCTGTTTTTCATAAAAAAATATTCCAAAAATTTCTAAAAATTTACATTCTCAATAACCTTTAGTTGAACTCTTAAATCATGATTTTTCTTTATAAAAATCTCAATAAAACAAATTATAAAATAAATATCTTTATTCATAATAAAAGAAAGAATATTTCTAAAAATACCATAAAAATTCATTAGAGGCCGGTATAATTATTTTAAGCAACACAATACTTCTTTTAATTAAAAGTCTACTTACTTTTAGCAAAATATAATCATATATTTTCTTATAACAAAATATTATCATTTAAAAATAAAAATTACACGTCAAAACGTAAATTCTCATATTCCTTTTGTAATTCTTTAATCCATATAATAAATATACATATTTTCTACCATTCTTATCTCTATTTTCAAAATTCTCTTTTATTCTAAATTTCTTTTAATTAGAATTTTCGTTAAATTTTTCAGTTATTACAGTCATAGCCGTAAGTAGGGTGTCCCCTACTGGTACAACACACGGATCGCCATTTAAATGTGTTCGTCTCTCTTCTTTTTACATTAATAGCAAAAAATATGATTTCCATAATAAGTATGTTCATTATACTCACATGTCATAATTTATCATCAAAGTATAATTATTACCAAAAATCATTGGTAATCATACCATGAACATAATTATTTTCAATTATTACTTTATAAAATATTTTTATTTTAAAATTACACACTTAAGATGGTAAGAAGTTCCTGCAATGGTAATGACAATGGCTAGGGCATACACTAGTCATTTATGTTTTTCAGTTATAAAATTCTTCTTCTTTCTTAAATATTATTTTCATCTCTCACTAATCAGATCATAACTCCCTTATTTTAACTACGATTAAAGTGATCTTGGTGTCCATTTAAAACTAAGAAAAACCTCTAAAACTCTTATGTTGAACATTTTAGTGAAAGCATAAGGAATCTTGGAGTTATCACTCCCTCAAATTCAAATTTATTTCTTCTTAGGTAAGTTCTGACCTCTACTTATTAATCAAATCATATCTTCTTCTTATGAACTCTAAATTGAGTTATTCTAGTGGCTAAAAATTCATGAGTCATATATCTATATTTATCATGTTAAAAAAAAATTTAATTCCCTACAAATTTCTCCCAGAAATTCAAATACAGAATTTTACCTAATAGATTTTTCTCTGGTTAACTAGTTTTTGACCACTGCTTACTAATTTGATCATATCTTCTTAATATGGATTCCAAATAAAATGATTCTGGTAAGTAAAAATTCGTGAGACATATATATATATATATATATATATATATATATATATCATGTTAACCATTTCTTTTAGTTCTCTATAAATTTTTTTCAAAAATTCAAACACAGAATCTTACCTAACAGATTCTTCCCTAGTTAACCATTTTTTAACCAGTGCTATCTAATTAAACCATATCTCTCTCATTTGAACTTCAAATGAGTCATTTAAGTGGCTAAAAATTTGTAAGACATATATCTACATTTTTCATGTTAACCATTTCTTTAAATTCCTAACCAATTCTTTTCATAATTTCAAAAACAGAAGCTTTCCTAGTTACTCTGAAATCCAGTTTTCTTACCCTAGCATTTCCTAAAGTTCTAATTCATCCTTTTATTAAATCATCTTCCATTTTCCAAATTTTCCCCTAACCATAGAATTACTCATCTCAACATTTAATTGTATTTCTTACTTAATTTAATATATTCCATCATCCACTTCAAAAGAAAAATAAAATCAAATCATGTATCACTAAGGGTGTTTCTCAACAGAATTTCTCATGGTCTTCCCCTAGGTGTTTAAGGCCATACTTAATTTACCAACCTAACCATTTTTCGTCTATTTTTACCACATCCCAATATGCATCACAGTAGTAGAAAAATCCCAAAAACTTTTCCACCCATAGCCATGCCTAAGTTGAAAATTTTCATACCAATATATACATTCAAACATCTATCACATACAAGATCAACATGTAACATGATATAGCAACATCCATGGCCAATCATCAAAGTAGCAAATTTTATCAAAGTTCTAGGATCAAAATCCCATATAAATATTATAAATTTCAAATATTTTCTTCAAAAAGAGATATTGTTAAACCTACCTAAATATCTCCCTAACTCTTTTAGTGAATTCTTTTTCTTATTTCCTCTTGAAAGAAATGGCAAGATTCCTCCATTTCCTTAACTTTTCTAGCAGCTTAAATAAGAGAAGGAGGGTGAGTTTTGAACCTTAAGGATGAAGAGAAAATATGGATTCAAGTAGAGATTAAGCTAACTTACCTTGAGTACTTAATCCTCTAAACTTCTTTTTCTTCTTCATTCTTCTCTTCTCCTCTCTTTCTCTCCTTTCCTCACTCTATCTTGCTTTTGTTTTTCCCTCTCCCTCACTTGGATGAAATTTTAATGTTATAAGAGTATTTTTTGCTTAAATAAATTATCAAGTGGTCATTCTCTCATAATTATGGGTCTACCTTATCACAATTAGGATGCACTTGGCTGCTTTTTGGAGAAAGACAACTTATGTTCTTGACTTACCCTCTTTAGTCAAGATATGTATAGCAAAAGGAGATTTGTATTTAAAAATCATGATAAAATGTTCTTAAGACAATGGACAAGGTTCCTTTGATTTAGGGATTTATTTCTTCTTTTTTTGTCTCACTCAAGTATGATAGGTTTGTCTTTTTATGTGAAAAAATTTCAGCCCTTAAGTCTCCCTTGCTTGGCTGAAATTATTTATGTAAGATAAGGATATTTTATCATAATGCCATATATTATTACCTACTTGCTGAAATTATGAATGTAAAATATAAATGTTTTGTCTTAATGTCATGCATTATTACCTACTTGTTGAAATTATAAATGTAGGATATAGATGTTTTGTCCTAATGCCATGTAACCTAACCTAGATTATTATTACACTACTATTTTATCACATAGTTCTTATTTTTCCCTCTTGGATTTGGGTTCATTCTTGTCTATTTCCTTTGTTTTGGCTGAAATTCTACCTTTCATAGAGCGCTTGATCACATTTCATAATTTTTGAGCTATCGATCCAACTTTTATATCCTAATCCAAGTCTATGTTATATATCTTGCTTGGGCTATCCAATTGACTTGCTAAAAACTCATGTTAAGTCGAAAAACTCTATATGAAGTGTCTATAGTTGAAAGCCCAATATATGGGTGGAGATGTTAAACTTAGAAACTCTAATTCTTGAATTAGGAAAAGTTACCCTAATACAATCTTTTTGAAATTTTAAGACCTTTACTTATTTTTCAAAAATTTATCTTCCTTACCCAAGAATTTCACCTCTCTTTAATATGTTATTTCTAATTTTTCCTATTAAGTTTTCTCTCTTTACCTTTTTTCTTAATATTAGAAACATTTTCATTGCATACACATAAGGTGGAGAATTTTTAAGACTTATATTTCCTTATATATCTAAAAATTGTTTAATAAGTTTTATTTCCTTAATTAAATATTTATATACCTTTATTAATAAAAGAAACGAAATTAGAGATACATATGATGCTTTCAAAAATTAATAAGTTTTATTTCAAAATCCAAAAATTCATTACGTAAGTACTGTTCATGCACTGTTCATTGCACTGTTCACACAGACATAGAACATTGTTCACGAACTGTTCGTTGAAGAAAAATTTCATGATTTAAAACTTCAAATCATGCTATCCAGCCAGAAAAATTTACATACAAGGATTATCCTACCTCCTAAACATGATTCTAGGGCCAAAATCACCAGAAAATGCCAAAAATTTTAAAATTTTAAGCTTCACCTATTGCGGCTATTGTTCATCATTTTTCGACGACAAAATTGATCAATCGGTTTTGAAGGTCTCGTTGCCACGAATATAACGATACCTCCAGCATCTCAAATGGATGTTTAAGTTGAGAAATATCTTAGAAAGAAGAAGAGACATAGAGAGAGAAAGTGAAGGAAAGAAGAATTGAGGGGGAGAGGATGCCCGATGTAACATCCCTAATTTTGTTTTATTTATTAATAAATATATATAAATATTTAATTTATCATCCGTAATTTTGTTTCTTTTATTAATAAAGGTACATAAATAATTAATTAAGAAAATAAAATTTATTAGACAATTTTTAGATATTTAAGAAATATAATTCTTAAAAATTCTTCACCTTATGTGTATGCATAGAAAATATTTCTAACATTAAGGGAATAGGTAAAAAGAGAAAACTTAATAGGAAAAATTAGAAACAACATACTAAAGAGAGGCGAAATTCTTGGATAAGGAAGATAAATTTTTGTGAAGTAAGTAAAGGTTTTAAAATTTCAAGAAGATTGGATTAGAGTAATTTTTTCTAATTCAAGAGTTAGAGTTACTAAGTTTAACATCTCCACCTATAAATTGAGCTTTCACCTATTGACACTTCATATAGAGTTTTTTCACTTCACGTGAATTTCTAGCAAGCCAATAGGATATCCCAAGTAAGAAATAAAACATAAACTTGGACTAAAATATAGAAGTTGGACCGATAGCTCAAAAATTATGAAAATGTGACCAAACTCTTCGTAAAAGGTAGAATTTCAGTCAAAGCAAAGGAAATGAGTAAGAATGAACTCAAATTCAAGAAGAAAAAATAAGAATCATGTGAGGAAATAGTAGTGTAATAATAATCAAGATTAGGTCACATAGCATTAAGACAAAACATTTATATCCTACATTCATAATTTCAACAAGTAATAATACATGGCTTTATGACAAAACATCTATATCATATATTCATAATTTCAACAAGTAAGTAATAATACATAGCATTATGACAAAACATCCTTATCCTACACAAATAATTTCAGTCAAGCAAGGGAGATTCAAGGGTTGAAAATTTGCTATCGAAAAAGGCAAACCTATCATACTTAATTAAGACAAAAGAAAAAGAATCCATAAATCAAAGGGACCTTGTCCTTTATCTTAAGAACATTTTAACTTGATTTTTAAAATACAAATCTCCTTTTGCTATGCACATCTTGACTAAGGAAGAGGAAGACAAGAACATGAGTTGTTTTTCCTCAAAAAAGCAACTAAGTGCATTCTAATTGTGATAAGGTAGACCCATGGTTATGAAAGGTAAACCACATTATAGTTTATTTAAGCAAAACCCACCCTTATAACATGATAATTTCGTCCAAGTGAGGGAGAGGAAAAATATAAGTAAGGTAGAGTGAGGAAAGGAGAGAAAGAGGGGAGAAGAGAGGAAGAAAGATGAAGGAGAAGTCTAAAAGACTAAGTATTCAAGGTAAGTTAGCTTAATCTCCACTTGAATATATATTTCTTCTTTATTCTTGGGGTTCAAAAACTCACCCTCCTTATCTTATTTAAACTACTATAAAAGTTAAGGGAATGGAGGAATCTTGCTACTTCCTTCAAGAGAAAACAAGAAAAAAAATTCACTAAGTGAGTTAGGGAGATCTATAGGTAGGTTTAACAATATTTCTTTTTAGAAAAGTTTTGAATTTAGAAATATTTATATGGGATTTTGATCATAGAACTTTGATAAAATTTACTATATTTGTTACCTGGATGATTGGCCATGGATGTTGCTATATCATGTTACATATTAATTTTGCAAGTGACATATGTTTGAATATTTAGGTTGGTGTAGAAAGTTCTGCATAAATATGGCTACGGGTGACAAAATTTTAAGATTTTTATGCTACTATTTTGTATATTTAAATGTGATGAAATATGATTAGATGTAAGAAGAAAATGGAAGAGTATATAATAAAATAATGAACTAAAACCTTAAAAAATGTTTGGTTAGGAAACTGGATTTTAGAGTAACTAGAGAAGCTTTTGTTTTTCAAATTTTGGGAAGAATTGGTTAGTAATTAAAAGAAATGGTTAATATAAAAAATATAGATATATATTTCACAAATTTTTAGCCATTGAAATCATTCAATTTGGAGTCCATATGAAATAAATATGGTCAGATTAGTAAGCAGTGGTCAGAAAATGGTTAACCAGAGAAGAATCTATTAGAAAAGTTTTTGTGTTTAAATTTTTGGGAAAATTATGTAGAGAATTAAAATAACTAGTTAATATAAAAAATATAAATATGTCTCACAAAATTTAACCACTGGAAGCACTCAATTTGGGGTTTATATAAGGGAGATATGGTTAAGTTAGTAAGTAAATGTTAGAACATACCCGAGAAGAAATAACGTTTAAACTGAGGGAGTAATATTACTAAGATTCCTTAATATTTCGCTAAAATGTTCAACATAATATTTTTAGATAATTGTTTTATCTTCAAATGGACACTAAGATCATCTAATTCGGAGTTAAAATGAGGGAGTTATACTCTAATTATTGAGAGAAGGTCAAACAGGACGAAAACCTGTATCAGGGAATAACACAACATAGAGCATGACCGTATTCTATTCTGAAAAGGGCATTTTGAAGCCTAAAGCATGACTGTTTTACAGGAAATGTCCAAACTATGTTATAGGATACGTTTAGGCCATGTTAGAAGCTGGTAAAGCTTATTTCCAATATTTTTTTACTCTAAATGAACCTCATTAATTATAGTGATGTGGGGTAAGCCACAAACTCTAGATCTAGACACCAAACCTTGATAGAACTCAAAGAAGACAACAATGGAGGTTAAATCTGAAAGTGGAAGAAAACAGAAATAAAAGGAATAGAAGTAGAACCAATTCACACAATGAAACAACCCTTGTTCTATGAATCAAGAATTGAACTAAATGATGAAGAAACCCTACCAGTACAACCTTACACAATAGCCATGGCAGCCAAGCACAAGGAGGAGGCTTATGGAGGCTTGAGAACACCAATCTCTAGGGAGATTGACACACACAAGAACAACTAAGCAAGATCAATCAACAATGCTCTCTTCTCTCAAAAGCACTCTTTTGATAGAAGGGAAATCAATTTCTGAGTTACAAAATGTCTAATCTCTCAAAACATGCTAAGGAGGCCTTTTATAGTCCTAGAGCTGGCCCCCCTTTCTAAAAAACGAAATACTAAAAAATATATAAGGAAATTGTCTTAAAACAAAACAGACTAAAAACAAAACGTCCAATCACTTCATGGAGACTTCTCTTCTCTCCTATGGTCTTCACGAGATGCAATGGCCACCATAGACTTGATGGACATATCTTTGATAAATGGCTCGAAGAAGGCTGCTAACATAGAAGGCTCCTTGGACAAGAAGATTATACACTAATATCAAATATAGTAAATATTATACACTAATATCATGTCAATTCCATGTTAAAAAAAACATCATGTCAAGTAAAAAGAAAGTAATACACAGCTAAATATTAACAAAAACATTCAACTCGGTGCTTCATTTGGCGATATTGGTGCTGCAGTTCTAGTAGTATTAGCTACAATAGTTGGAGAAGAACTCCTCGGAAAGGTTATTGAAAGTTGTCCATGTTTAATCAAATATAACAAATTAATATAACTTAAAAATTAATACAAACAAAACAATATCATGTAAGAAACTTTCTATAGCCAAACACAATTGAAAAATAACATTATGTAATAGTCAATAATATTATAATTATAAATACATGATTGTACCATCATATCTTAAAAAACTGAATTGGAAGACATTATTAAATAGGAAATAAGTTAAATTGGCCAACATTAAGAGAACTATTGCAAAGCAAACAACAGAAAAAGCGCAATCCCAAGATCAAATTCACTATAGCAAAAAATATCATTGATACAGAAAAAGTAAACAAAATCAGAAATAGGCGAGTACTTCTACTTAGTGAACCCAAATTTCAAGTATCATATTATCAAAATAAGGAGCCTACAATGTACATAACACATTCACTTAATTCTATTTGCATCACAAAACAGATAATAATTCAAATATATATATCCCTGTCAAATTGGATATAATAGGGAGTTTAAGAGAACTATTGCAAAGCAAACAACAGAAAAAGCGCAATCCCAAGATCAAATTCACTATAGCCAAGAAATATCATTGATGCAGAAAAAGTAAACAAAATCAGAAATAGGCGAGTACTTCTACTCAGTGAACCCAAATTTCAAGTATCATATTATCAAAATAAGGAGCCTACAATGTACATAACACATTCACTTAATTCAATTTGCATCATAAAACAGATAATAATTCAAAAATATATATCCCTATCAAACTGGATATAATAGGGAGTTTAAGAGAACTATTGCAAAGCAAATAACAAAAAAAGCGCAATTCCAAGATCAAATTCACTATAGCCCAGAAATATCATTGATGCAGAAAAAGTAAATAGAATCAGAAATAGGCTAGTACTTCTATTCAGTGAACCCAAACTTCAAGTTTTATATTATCAAAATAATGAGCCTACAATGTACATAACAGATTCACTTAATCCAGTTTGCATAACAAAACAGATAATAATTCAAAAATATGTATCCCTATCAAACTAGATATAATAGAGAATTTAAGAGAACTATTGCAAAGCAAACAAGAGAAAAAGCGCAATCCCAAGATCAAATTCACTATAGCCAAGAAATATCATTGATGCAGAAAAAGTAAACAGAATCAGAAATAGGCGAGTACTTCTACTTAGTGAACCCAAACTTCAAGTTTCATATTATCAAAATAAGGAGCCTACAATGTACATAACACATTCACTTAATTCAGTATGCATCACAAAACAGATAATAATTTAAAAATATGTATTTATGTCAAACTGGATATAATAGGGAGTTTAAGAGAACTATTGCAAAGCAAACAAACCTAATGACCTACAAAAAAATTGTAAATGGATAATAAATAATTTAATATATTTTAATTCATCCAACTTGTTTCCTTATCCAACCCAAACCTAATTGCTACCCATCAATTTCACTCTTATCTCTTAAGACACATTTGATACTTTTTTTTAAATACTTATCAATAAAATTAAAAGTCAGATATCATGTTTCTTGATTGAAAATAATTTCGTTCCTTCTAATTTCTATTGAAATAGCATTCCTTAATTAAACTCATACTTATTCCCTTTTAGGGCAAGTGAAAGTTTCTCCACATAAATTATTTTAGGTAAAGGACAACAAAATTAGTTTTTGATTTTGGAAGTTAAACATTTCAAAAAGGAAAAAACTTGTTTATATATCAAAACTATTTGTAGTTATTTATTCTTCAAATTTTTAATTAAAATTAGAGTAAATTATGAAGTTATAAAACCTGCACTAACATTCTTTGATTTTAAATTTATGTACAAAAACCTCCTCTACTAATATAATTGTTAATAGTGCTTACATCCTATGAAGTTTTTCTCATAGAATCTTTCAATATAGCATAACTTAATGTAGTACAAATCACCAAAGGACTAAGATAATGTTTTTGAAAACTTTAACAAGTAAGTTAAGTGTATTTTAAAATTAAAGCCTATGCAGAGAAGGTTTTAGTATGTATTGGAACTAGAGAGGTATTGTAAGTGCAGGTTTTATAATATTTAATAGAGTTCAATATACATTGAAACTAAAAAAGCGGTGTGAGTGTATAACCTCATGTGGATGTAATTTACTCTTAAAAATATGTTAAACTATTCTTTTTTCTAAAATATTTTGTGTGGTTTTACAATTTTTTCTCCACCATACAGACCAATAATCTTATTAAAGATTCAAAACTCGGTGGGTCCAGCAGGCAAAGAAGTCAGTATATTATGTACCAAGGAGTGAGAAAGATAACTTGTCAATAGGACTTAAAAAGAACGTCCAAAGATGTACTCTTAATGACTAGACCTCTCTTAAAAAATTTACTTTGTTGCCAGAGAATGATTTGGTTTATTTGCTTTACTTTATCCTAGGAGATAGCATAAGGGGCTACGATGAAAAATGATAAAACATAGGAAGGACTACCTTTTGTAAGTGTAAGCAAACTCTAATATAGGACAGCCAAACACGAGAATACGTAGGAACATTAGAAAAATGAGGACTTCATTCATCTTAGATTGTAGCTGACATATATACAAAAATACATTAAGAAAAAATATCCTTAACTCAAGGAGGAGCCATACTTGTCCCTACTTACTCCTACCCACTTTTACAAAAGAACATACCATAAATCAAGGGCATCCATACACATTTACTAACCCATGCCAAACTTTTAAACAGTTTTGATTTATATATAAAAATTATATAGATCAATCAATCATAAAAATATATTAAAAACAAAAGTTAGAGTCATAGTCGGTTGGAAATTTTGGAACAACTCAAGCAACCATTTCATCAAGTAAAGACATTAATGATTAAAGAACTTGAGGAAAACCAAAACAATCATTACTTAACCTAGTTATAGAGTTTTGGAAAGTTTAAAACACGGGAAAAAAATTATTATGTTGATAGTATGGTAATGAACTATTAGTTATTCATCAAATGCTTTGAATAAAAAATAGAAAAAATTACATTTTCCTCTAAATTAGAATTAAACTTTACATTCAACTTTACCTTTACAAACGGTCCCTTTCAAATCAAGCTCTCCATATATATGCATCCACTGAATTTTGACCTCTTCATTTTTCAATTCATGATGACTAAAACATGGTATGGCAATGTCAACCAACCCCACTTTTGAAATTGAGACTGTATTTGTCTCACACCTTCCTTTATTTTCCTCTAAATTAGAATTAAACTTTACATTCAACTACCCTATCTAAAATGTGCTTGTGGATTTTATAGCCAATACAACATGTAGCCTTTTTATATTTTGATAAAAAGATGACAACTATGATGATATAATTAAGTTACTTTAATATCATCGATCAGTATACTAGTGACATGTATAGGATTTTATTTCAGCCTCAAACTCACATCTTTCAAACTAATGACATCTATATATAACATTTTGACTTATGGATTAGCCTACGAACAAATAAAAATCCATTCAAAATAATGGTCATATTAAATATTATAAAAACTACTGATAGACTACCATTCATCTGTTTAACCTTTCAAATAATTTTTACCAACCCCCATTACTTAAAAAAATCCATTCAAAACAAGTTTGCTCTGTACATGTGGCTTAAACTCAAATCCAGGACAACATACTTAATTAAGGGATCTAAATATCCACTACTTGTGTAAACTTTTATCGGTTAGATGGTGGCTTTTGATATTCATAAATTCATCCCACTTTTAGCTTCTTTATTAAAAAGTAAAAGCACTCTCACTACCACATATTAAAAGCACTCTTTGCTAAAAGTACATCAAATTAATGAAAGAATCAGAGGTGATTTTAAGGAACAGGAGGGTGAATAATATATTTTCTCAAGAGAGTACAGAAAACTAGATTTAGATTTGGATTATATGGATGAGGGGGGCAGTGATATGGCAGAGTGTTCTTGGTGAAAGTTATAAAACAAGAGTTAGTGTTGCTATATCAAAAGATAAACTGGAGGTATAGTTTAGGAATCATCATCAGTTGAAAAGGCTAGTCAGGCAGTCAGCAGTGTAATTTCATATGTCATGATAGCACATCTGGTTCTATCTAGCCTTGAGGTATATGTTAATTTCATGTTTACGCAGTTATGGCTAGACATCTTATTGAGAAGAATGTAATCATTTTGTGATTTTGATCTTTTTAACCTATATGCTATGGGTAAGCATACTATATTTTGTGGCTGTACTTATTAACCTTTTTTGTCTTCATTCTTTTTGCAAGCAATAAATCCAACAAGAATATAATGATGTCTAACTTCTCCGATGAAGTCTTTACTGACAATATATATGATAATCATGTCTGTAGCCTAAAATAGATATGTTAGGATGTCTAGGTTTATGTTGCCTGATTTGTATGTATCTCTTTAAACTCTACTCTATTTCTTAATCAAAAAAAGAAAGAAAAAAAGATATAAACATTACCTGAGCTCGATGGCCATCTTGAGATGCATCTAATAGTTAGAAAGCTTATGAAAGATGTACTTCTCCATTGAGTTATCCCTATTAAGCGCTTCACTTATAGCTGACTTCCATTTCCAACTTGAAGTTATCTTTAATAAGAAGCGATAATTCTGAAATTTCTATAATAAGAAACTGCTTGGAGCTATCAAATTTTCTCTTCACAACTATCATCCCATACGTGCTTGTACACACATTGTTAGAATGATGTCTTCCCATCATCCAAATATACTTGTTTGAAACCGTTTCTGCTGCTACTAACAACAACCACAAGTTAGAATGATGTCTTCTATGTAGCTTCTGTTGTCATTACTTCTCCTTGCAAAGCCAAGATATTACCTTCCTGAACATGTATATTTGTCTGATCAAGTGATGCATCAAGCCTTACAATCTTTTTTGTTTTCACATTCATTGAGTTTGAGAAATTAAAGAGGTCAAAACAGATTCCTACAAGAAAATACGTATCAACAGCCATTGCTCCTAACTTCATTACAGGTGACATCATCACCCCTTTACCAAGTAGAAACTATGAGTTTATTTTGTAAGTTGTGACATCCTCAGGGAATGACAAGAAAAAAGGGTCGTGCAATAGGTATCCCTGTTACATATACTTCATAAATTAATGTGTAGAAGTAAGGGAGAAGACGATATTGAAGCTCAATACTTACTTTTTTGGCTGCGACAGCAACTAAATCACAAAGATAGAGCTCTTGATGACTAGAACCTATAGCTAAATGATCACTTGCAAAAGGGAAAAATGTGCCTAATTGCATTAAGGCAAAATAAGTGAATTAATTGATATGTAGTTTGTAATATAAAGTGGATATAAAGTCTCACCTTAGAAAGTTCAAAGTATCTCATAGCTTTTATTAAATAAAATAGTTTTATTTTTAACATACTTGGCATTGTCATTGAGCTTGCAGTAGTGGGAATGGGATTATCTTAGAACTATGTGGTAAAGAAATTACAATTGTATATGTTGGTAGTTTTCTGGTCAGAACATACTTGGCATTCGTAATGGGAATGAGAAATTACATGGCAGTTTTCTCTTGAAGTAAAAATATAATGATGTGGGTGTAACTATATTGTGTTGCTTGTCTAAAAGTTTTACAATTGTATGTTGGTTTAACTTATTCCCTATCCATTCTGCAGATTTTATCAGTTTTGCCAGGAGCTCTGTTAGAGAAGCAAATAGTTGTTGCTTGTTCTAACTTGGTATGTTTTTTTTTCTTTTTTTTCCCCTTGTCTTAAGTTAATAAAAGTATTGTAAATATGAATAATATACCCTTTTTAATTGTTTTTTTGTTGTCAATGTTATCTGAACCGTTGAATAATGTTCCTCTTTGATAGCTAATGTACTAATCTGGGCTTGTAAAATGCTTAACAAACTATGTGACTTATGTATATTATATTGGACAAAAAATAGAATTAGCAGGCAAAATCTAAATGTATAGTATAAAGAAAGCTATTGATGTTGAAAATATTTTCGTCTCATAAATATTTTTCTCTTTTAGAATAAGGACCCAAATATCAATCACATTATATTCCATTTAGTTTCTGTATAAATGTAAATCTAATCATGTGTTAATTTTTAAACTTTGTTAATCTTATATAAATATTTGTCAATTTAAATTTTAAGCAAAAACAATTATAAAAAAATGTTATCAGAGTATAGGGTAATTTTGAGTTCTTTAACAACTTGAATGAATTTGATCAACAACGTGAATATAGAGAAAGTGAGAAAAAATTTAAAAGCTTCTTAACCAAAGAGTATGTAATTTTACTTTCCAACACTGATTTATTCCAACACTGATTTAATTTCCAACACTGATTCTCTTCCTCTAATTAGGTTTATTATATAGCTGTTGATACTTGATACCTGGCTGATGTGATAAGTATTAGACACAATGGTGACTAAAAGCCAACTTTGTCTCCCTACAAAATGGTGAAAATAATATTAGTAATCAAATTAAAGAAAAACAGGATCCTTTTGGTTTTGAGAGGATAATGTTTAGCCTATGATTAAGGTATTGTACTGAGATTGGACCACCTCTGTGTCCTTATATATATCCCAAAATGCAACCTCAAGAAGAAAGAAACCTTGACAGCACCCAAAACATGATACTCTATAATCCAGTTTTGCTGCCCTTGCAGAAGGCCCTATATAGGACACCATGTATCCTTCTTATTCTCATATCATCATCATCTCTACCAATTCTCTTATTATTTCTGTGATTGGTGGTATTCAATTTTTCTTCTCTTCAACTTCAAAAGAATTAACTTTAATTTGCTGGTATAATTTGAAGGAGTAAGAAAGTTTATATAATCAGTAAGAATAACCTATAATTTATTATCCTATGATTGACAATTAGTTTGTATATCTCTAGGTGGTTTAAAGTGTGTCATGGGAAAATATGTCACTTCTTTGAGCAGCTCTAAGTAGATATCCTTCTACTTAATTCTGCAGACAACAATATATGAAGCAGATGATTAAGTAAAAATTAAGTAAAAATTATGTTGATTAAGTAAAAGTTTATATAATCAGTAAGGATAACCTATAATTTATTATCCTATGATTGACAATTAGTTTGTAGATCTCTAGGTGGTTTAAAGTGTCATGGGCAAATATGTCACTTCTTTGAGCAGCTCTAAGTAGATATCCTTCTACCCATTTTCAGAGCTCAACTCATTAGGAATTCTAGTTCACAATATTCATTATCAGCAGAAAACATACCTGAACTAGTTGAGTGACTTCAGCCTTCAAAGAAGCATTCGTTGGGAATCTCGAGGCCAAGGATAAAGCAATCCTAGGATCGACAGAGAAGGCAGTCCTAGCATATTCTATCCATTTATATGAGCTAATCTTGAGTCGCAAATTACTTTCCCTAAAATTATACACCAGGTACAACCATACAAGAAAGCTCACGAAAAGAATGATACCATAAATTCATTTTTACAATAGTTAAAATGGTGTATATACTTTGTGTTGCAAATTCAGTAGAATTAACACAAATGACATGTTGCAAATTCAAAGCCATGACATAGCTTTGTCTCCTAAACCAATGGTCCTCCCAAAACCTCAACCAATTACCAATGCCAACATGATGAGAAAAATGAGTAAACGGAATGAAATACCTCAGAAATGAACTTTCAAGGGCTTGCATGTGTAGCACCAATCCTAGAATTAGCATCATATCCATTTTGAGCTGCACTTCTCCTTTGTTTTCAGCTTTCCTGATGGTATGAAAGTTAACATTAATATGATTTGTCCAAATACATTATTCACTCTCTATTTCAATTGCTCACTTCCACTTCAATCAATTTTGTAGGAAATATTATGGATAAAAGTTGGTTGAATGTTGGAAATAGAGCTGATCGAAGATATATACAAGGGGTGGATAATTTTCTTGAGTGGGCATACAGTAAGTTAAGAGCTGGTAGCAAACTTAGGTGCCCATGCAAAAAATGTAGAAACACATTATTCAAAGTGAGACATGAAGTGCGGTTTGACTTGTTGCAAAATGGTTTTTGGCAGTCTTACAAGGTGTGGGATCTTCACGGAGAACCCTTAGTGACGACTTCAACTCTCCCTCATGGTAATAATGTTGAAGAGGATGATATAACTGAAATGATACACAATGCATATGGAGTTGCTAACACAGAGGATATGAATACTCTTGTAGAAAATAACGAAGAGCCAAATTTGCAAGCAAAGAAGTTTTACCAATTATTGGAAGATGCCGAAACAAGTCTATATCCAAATTGTGATAAAGTGTCAAAGTTGTCATTTATTGTTAGACTACTTAATCTGAAGTGTCTTAATCACTGGAGCGATAAATCTGTAGACATATTGTTGGATTTATTTAAAGAAGTATTGCCAGCTGGGGCTCAAATACCAAATTCTTACTATGAGGCCAAGAAAATAATTCAAGACTTAGGGTTAGACTACACCAAAATAGATGCATGTAAAAATGACTGTATTCTTTACAGGAAAGAATATGCTAATGCACAATCGTGCCCTAAGTGCAATTTGTCCAGATGAAAATTAAACGGGCAGAAAGGTAAGAAACAAGCACACAAAGTGTTGCGATATTTTCCAATAAAACCTAGATTGCAAAGATTGTATATGGCAAGACACATTGCTAGAGATATGAGGTGGCATAAAGATAAACGTGTTAATGACGGTGTATTAAGACATCCAGCTGACTCCATTGCTTGGAAATCCTTCGATGAGAAATATCCTAGTTTCTCAGTTGATCCTAGAAATGTTAGGATGGGTTTAGCAAGCGACGGTTTTCAACCATATGGAAACATGAGTGCCAACCATAGTATCTGGCCAGTTATTCTTATACCATACAACTTGGCCCCTTGGAAATGCATGAAACATCCATATTTCATGATGACACTTCTTATTCCAGGCCCTAAGTCTCCAGGAGATGATATAGATGTCTATTTAGAACCAATGATTGAGGAGTTAAAATAATTATAGGAGGTAGGAGCAGAGACATATGATGCTCATTCACAATCAAACTTCAGTATGCGGGCGGCTATCATGTGGACAATAAATGTTTTTCCTGCATATGGCAATCTTTCTGGGTGGTCAACCAAAGGGAAATTGGCATGTCCTTGTTGCCACAAATATACTCATTCTATATCATTGAGAAGCAAATTATGCTATATGGGCCATCGTCGTTTCTTGCCAGCCAATCATCCATGGCGTCGAAATAAAAGGGCCTTTGATGGTAAAGTGGAGAATAAAGTCGCACCTACATATCTGACAGGTGAAAAAGCACTTGAACAATTAGAACTCTTATCAAATGTGACATTTGGGAAAGGTCAAAAGCGAATGCACAACCAATCTAGTGTTGCTTACAATTGGAAGAAGAAGAGCATTTTCTTTCAATTGCCTTATTGGAAAACACATTTGCTTCGACATAATCTCGATGTCATGCACATTGAGAGAAACATTTCAGATAATATTTTGTCTACAGTAATGGGAATGGCTGGAAAGACGAAGGATACAGTGAAGAGTCGATATGATTTAGTGGACTTGGGAATAAGGCTCGGCTTGCATCCTATTGATGATGGAAACAAAATTTTGCTACCGGCAGCATCTTATGTGCTATCACCACAGGAAAAGTTAAAAGTGTGTAAATTTTTGGCCCAATTAAAGGTTCCTGATGCATTTTCATCAAATATTTCGAGGTGTGTCAATGTCGAAGAGAAAAAGATATTTGGATTGAAGTGTCATGATCATCATATATTATTGCAAGAACTATTTCCAGTTGCAATACGTGGGTTGTTGCCTAAGGAGGTGAGTGATCCTATAATAGAGTTGGCACACTTTTTCAAGATTCTTTGCTCAAAGTGTTTAACAATGGAAGATTTGAATTCCATAGAAAAACAAATTGCCATAACCTTGTGCAAACTAGAAACTGTGTTCCCTCCAGCATTCTTCGATGTCATGGTTCATCTACCAGTTCATTTGGCAAGAGAGGCAAGGATTGCTGGACCTGTTCAATACCGATGGATGTATCCAATTGAAAGGTAACAATGTGACATATGTAACATCCTTAATTTCGTTTCTTTTATTGATAAAGGAACATAAAAAAAAATTAATTAAGGAAATAAAATTTATTAGACAATATTTTAGATATCTAAGGAAATATAGTCCTTAGAAATTCTTCACCTTAGGTATATGCATAGAAAATGTTTCTAACATTAAGAGAACAAATAAAGAAGGAAAATCTAATAGGAAAGAAATTAGAAATAACATACTAAAAAGATACAAAATTCTTGGATAAGGAAGATAAATTTTTAGAAACAAGTAAAGGTCTTAAAATTTCAAAGAACATTGAATTAGGGTAATTTTTCCTAATTCAAGAACTATAGTTACTAAGTTTAAAATCTTTACCCATACATTGGGCTTTTACCTATGGACACTTCATATAGAGTTTTTCCACTTCACATAAGTTTCTAGCAAGCCCATTGGATAACCTAAACAAGAAATTAAACATAGACTTGGACTAGGATATAGTAATTTCACAAATAGCCCAAAAATTATGAAAATGTGACCAAGCCCACCAAGAAAGGAAGAATTTTATCCAAAGCAAAGAAAATGGGTAGGAATAAGCCCAAATCCAAGAGGAAAAATAAAATAAAATAAATTATATGATGATATAATAATAAGAATAAAGATTAGGTTACATGGCATTAAGACAAAAAATTTAGCAAGTGGTGTGATTCTACATTCATCATTTAAGCAAGTGGCATGATAATACAAGGTTTTAGGACAAAAACATCTATATCCTACACTCATAATTTTACCAAGTGGTATGATAATACATGGTATTAGGACAAAACATTCATAACCCACACAAATAATATCAACCAAATAATGGAGATTCAAGGGCTAGAAATTTGCCACCTAAAAAGGCAAACCTATCATACTTGTTTAAGACAAAAGAAAATGGAAATGAATCCCTAAATCAAAGGGACCTTGTCCCATATCTTAAGAACATATCATCATAATTTTCAAAATACAAATCTCCTTTTTCCTATGCATATCTTGACTAAGGAAGAGGAAGACAAGACCATAAGTTGTTTGTTTTCCAAAAATTCAACAAAGTGTATCCTAATTGTGATAAGGTAGACCCATGATCATGAAAGGTGAATTATTTGGTGGTCTATATAAGAAAACCCACCCTTACAACATTAGAATTTCGTCCAAGTGAGGGAGAGAAAAAAATAGAAGCAAGGTAGAGTGAGGAAAGGAGAAGAAGAAAGGAAGAAAGAGGAAGGAGAAGTCTAGAAGACTAAGTGCTCCAAGTAAGTTTAATAATATTTCTTTTTGAAGAAAACTTTTGAAACTTATAATATTTATATGAGATTTTGATCTTAGAACTTTTATGATTGGTCATGATGTTGCTATATCATGTTACATATTGATCTTGCATGTGATGTATGTTTGAATACTTAGGTTGGTGTAGATAGTTCTGCATGGTTATGGCTATGGGTGGCAGAATTTTAAGCTTCGGTATTTTAATTTCTGGGAACAATCTATAAGGAATTAAAATAAATGGTTAACATAAGAATTAAAGATATATGTGTCCCGGATTTTTAGCCACTGGAATCATTCCATTTGGAGTCCATATGAGGTAGCTATGGTCTGATTAGTAGTCAAAGGTCAGAAAATGAATCATCAGGGAAGAATATGTTAGGATAGTTTCGGTAATTTAATTTCTGGGAATTATTGGTAGGGAATTAAAATAAATGGTTAACATAAGAATTAAAGATATGTATGTCATGGAATTTTAGCCACTGGAATCATTCCATTTGGAGTCCATATGAGGTAGCTATGGTCTGATTAGTAGGCAAAGGTCAGAAAATGAATCATCAGGGAAGAATATGTTAGGATAGCTTCGGTAATTTAATTTCTGGGAATTATTGGTATTGAATTAAAATAAATGGTTAACATAAGAATTAAAGATATGTATGTCATGGATTTTTAGCCACTGGAATCATTCAATTTGGAGTCCATATGAGGTAGCTATGGTCTGATTAGTAGTCAAAGGTCAGAAAATGAATCATCAGGGAAGAATATGTTAGGATAGTTTCGGTAATTTAATTTCTGGGAATTATTGGTAGGAAATTAAAATAAATGGTTAACATAAGAATTAAATATATGTATGTCATGGATTTTTAGCCACTAGAATCATTCAATTTGGAGTCCACATGTGGTAGATATGGTCCGATTAGTAAGCCAAGGTCAGAAAATGGTTCATCAGGGAAGATTATGTTAGGACAGCTTTTGTATTTTAATTTCTGGGAATTATTTGTATGGAATTAAAATAAATTTTTAACATGAACCTTATATATCTATGTCTCATGGAATATGCCCACTGGAATTATGCAATTTGGAGTTCATATGAGGTAGATATGATCCGATTAGTAAGCAGAGGTCAGAAAATGTTTATTCAGGGAAGAGTATGTTATTAATGTTTTAGTTTTTAAATTTCTGGGAATATTCTGTAGGGAATTAAAATAGCGCGCCAACATAAAAATTATAGATATATAGCTCATGGAATTTTACCAACTGGAATAACTCAATTTGGAGTTCAAATTTGAGAGATATTCTCTAATTAGTTAGTAAAGGTCAAAACCTAAACGAGAAGAAATAATACTAAATTTAAAGGAGTAATAACACCACAATATCATACTATTTTGTTGATATGATTAACATAATAGTTTTAGATAATTGTCTTAGCTTTTCATAGACACTAATATCATCTTAATCGGAGTTAAAATGAGAGAGTTATGCTCTGATTTGTAAGCAAAAGCTGTGTTAAAAGTTAGTAAAACCTATTTTCAATATTTTTCTACCCTAGATGAATTTTTAAGGTAATAATAGAAATCAATTTGAGGAAAAATTCTCTATAAAATTTGTAAGAACATGTGTTGGAAATGATATAAGTAGAAATAAAATGACTAAATGCCTAGACATAAATAAAATGAAAAGAATTATTTTAGTTATTGGAAAAAAATTGTGATTTGTGAAAAGTGCATGTCTAAGGAAAGCTCTGGCAAGGAAAGACTTGGTACTTAAGCGTGTCCATTAGTGACCCACCTCTCTTTTCTGGGAACTTTCCTGGTGCGCTGTTTACAGACTACAATTACTATCCAGTTATCAAGGTATTAGTGTGAAATTTTGACATGGAAATATTTTATAAAGTGAAAATTAGAAAATGATTATATTCATAGCATAATTTCAATTTACCAATGAATTTTGAGAATGATTATGTTTTGATACATTATGGTATGAGAATATAATGAACATACTCGTTATTGGAATCATATTTTCGGCTATTAATATGAAAAGAAAAGAAATGAGCACGGTCACATGGCAATCCGTGTGGTGCACCAGTAGGGGACGCCCTACCAACGGTTATGATTATATTCATGAGAAAAGAAAGAGAAAGTGTGCCATGTCGAACGGAGCGAGATAAGCCCGTACCGAAAAGTAGAGAATACTTACCCTGACCGGGGTATCTTGAAGTAAGAATAAGTTGATAGCCATCATATGAAATTCGAAAAAAAAAATAGTTATTCATGCCATACATGTCATAACTGTATAATTTTCATGTGCATTCACGTGACCTAAAGATATTTTCTGTAGTTTATACAGCTGAACATGACATGATGAACTATAATGGTAAATTATGATTTATTGTTGAACTTACTGGGATTTAATTCTCACTATATTTCCATATCATGTTCAGAAGAATAAATATGCAGATATTCTCTATGACACTTATTATCTCTGTACGTTGGATCGAGGTGCCCTACCTTGGGCAACTTCCAGTTATTTCAGATATAACTGTCGTAGATGTAATTGAGATTCCGGTGGACGTGTCACCCGAACCAGTGTCCCCGGAAATAGTCGATATAAATGATTAGAACTAATATGTATCTTTGTACAAATATTTGTAAAATAATGGTGTGTAGTTTGTAAAATAATAGTGTGTATGGAAACTCAGTATTGTATAAATTAAATAAATATTATATTGAGTTAATTTGTAACGAGGTAATAACTTCATGGTATTTTAAAAAAAAAAATTAAATAAATGGAGTTGTTACAACATATACTTAGGCTTTAGTTTCATTTGTTAGTAGATAACATAGTTATTTCAATTCACATTTACAGGTATCTACATACATTAAAATCATATGTTCGTAATAAAGCTCGTCCCGAGGGCTCAATCGCTGAAGGCTATTTAGCACATGAAAGTCTCACGTTTTGCTCAAGATATTTGAGCAATATCCCAACAAAGTTTAATAAAACTCCAAGGAATGATGATGGGAACATGACAGCTTATGGGGAGTCAATATTTGATCAGAGTGGGCAACCGAGAGGTGCTGCCAAATCAATTACTTTACCTAATAAAGAATTTGATCAAGCCTGTCTATACGTACTACAAAATTGCGAAAAAGTTTGGCCATTCATAGAGTAAGTATACAATATTTTACTAACAATTAAATTGTTACTAGATTAAACTCATTTGATGAAATGATGTGTTGTAGAGAGCACAAAAATGAGCTTCAAGCACGTGTATCAAATGTTGATTCAAGACACATATCAGAGTTTCCTCAATGGTTTAATCATCAAGTAAGTGTCTTTCAATTACGCCTACAATGCAATATGTTATAAGTTGTGTCATAACCTCTAGATGTTTTATAATTTTCAATAGGTTATGAAGCCAGATTCACAGTGGTGAGGAGACAATGAGCTTGTTAGCTTAGCTATGGGTCCTCAAAGAGTTGTATGTAGGTACACAACATTTCTGATAAATGGATTTAGGTTCCATACAAAAGATCGAGAATCTCAAAGAAAAACTCAAAATAGTGGAGTTTTAGTGAAGGGGGATGATTCAAATCCTGAGAAAGAATATTATGGTGTCGTTGAGGATATCTATGAGTTTTTTTACCTGGGAGAAAGGAAAATATATCTTTTTAAGTGTCATTGGTGGGATGTTGCTCACTTAGGAAGAGGATATAAAGTTGACAGATATGGATACACAAGTGTGAATACTAGTTGTTCGTTGAATACAAATGAACCATTTGTCATGGCATCTCAAGTAGAACAAGTATTTTATTTAGATGACACGGTCGATCAAGATTGGCTTGTTATTGTGAAAACAAATCCCCGTGACCTTTTTAACATGCCTCGTCAAGATAATGAGGGTGAATCATTGTCTGCCGAAGATGCTTACCAACAAGAGGAGGTTGAACATAATTTATTTATTCACATTGAGGACACAAATGATATTACAGTGGTGTTATATAAGGATGACATACAACCTCAAAGACTCAGCCATCAGAATGAGGGCATAAGTGCTAGAGAAGATAATTTCATCAATGACAATCAGGAAGATGAGACTGTGGATGAAGAAAGCGATGAAGGAGAATTTTTATCTGGAGACTCAATGTGAAACGTCATGTAGTGTAAAATGTTTACATATGCTTAATTTCTCATTGTTTTATATTATTTGGATGCAGTTATTATATTTTTGTAATCATTTATGTCATATTTAAGTGTGGAAATGACAACATGTTCTATTTATATGCAACAGGTGGGTTTGATGATGGTGGGAAGAGGAAGAGGTGGACGAGGTGGTCGTGGTGGTCGTGGACATAAAGTAGTCGCGCAAGGCCCTTTAAATGAAGATCCTCCACAGCTATCTATACAGTCTCACAATGAAGAGACCCAGGCATTGCCCGCCACACCAACTTCTCGATGTCCGATTAGTAGTGCAGGTATAGATATAGAATACTCAACACGTGTTACTTAAAATTGATAATTGTAAAAATAATAACAAGCATCACTTGATTAACAGCTTCTTGCAGTACATCTAAAAAGGTTAGGGGAAGTTATAAATGCCTTACTGTCGATGAAAAGACAAAAAATGGACAGAAAATTGTAGTTGAAATCTCCGATGAGATCCTTCGAGCCGTAGGAGAAGGATCGAGGGATATCGTCAACTATATTGGGTATATCACACGATGCATATGTCCATTGAAAGTGAGAAAGTGGACCAATATTTGGGAAGGATATGGAGAGAAGGGATTTTGATTAGAGTGAAGGTAACAACTAGTATATTTATCTATCATACTATTGTTAGTATACATTTCCTAGATTTATCACCTTTGGGTTTATTATTATAGGAAAAATTTGAGGTCAGAAGAACTCCAGAGCGACGATTTGATGCATTTATTCATGCCACTGCACAAAGGTCTTACAGAACTTGGAGGACAAAATTGCACGACCACTACTCCTTGTATGACACTGATGAACAAAGACTTGCGAATCTTCCTCCTGGAGTCCACGATGATGATTGGAGGCATTTGATTAGTTATTTTGACTCAGATGAATTTAAGGTAGTTTCTATTAACACATTTTAGTAGCACGTACAATGACAAATGCACTAAGCTCATTTTATGTTAAACGCAGGACAAAAGCTCAACAAATGTACAAAATAGGGCTAAGCAAACAACAAAGCATTCGTGCGGTTCTCGGTCATTTGCAGAAGTTGAGGAATCAACGGTGAAATTTTAGAGTAATATACTTTCATGTATACATTTATGTGCATGATGAGTAACAATAATGTTTTATAATAGAGAAATCCTGAAACTGGAGAGAAGGCACCAATTGATCAAATATGGGAGCTGCAACATACACGTAAGACTAAAGAAGGCAATGTCGTGTGGTCCGATGCAAAATCTCAAGAAGTTCATGTATAATTACTGCAACATTTATTACTATTTAGAAATTGTAATTTATATTTGTATTTTTATTTCAAATGTATGCTTTGTTTAATTGTAGGGTCAACTTCAAGAGATTATAGTCAAGCAATCTCAAGAAGATGCCACGACACGTTTAAGCAATGATGAAATCTTGACTCAAGTACTTGGTCAAAGGTAGGGGTTCTTTCGCGGTAAAGGATACGGTGTGAAACCTCCCTCTAAGAGAGTCACTGATCGAATCACACCTCAAGAAATTCAAGAGCAGAAAAGGAAATTACGTGAAGAAGTTGTTGCGGAGGTACGTGAAGAGATGAGAGTTTGAGAAGAGAGGTTGCAGGCACAGTTTGAAGAAAAGCTACAATCGCAGATGGCTTCTCTTATCGCATCTCTCCAACAGGTATTTCTTGTTAAGATTTGTTTGGTTCAATTACATTATGTAATTTTAACTACAAACTGTAAATCAAATTGATGAATCAATTATGTAGTTTTAAACTTGTTGGTTCAACTGAATCCATCTTCATGTATGCTTTCATATTATTATAAATAATTTTTTTTATCCTAATTTGCTTAAATAATTTTATTGTCTGTGAATAGGGGCAAATTCCGTTAAGTCTTATTGGTAGTGCTGCACCGGGATCTACAGCTAATACAACACAAACATCTCCAAGAGAACCACCAACTTGATTGGTTCATTTCACTTTATTGTTATGTGTGTTGATTTTTATTTACAGACGGTATTTGTCTCAAATATTTGTTAGATTTGAAATCATGTTAATGTATACTAAAGTAGAAAGATATTGTCTTGTCTATATTTGTAATATTTTTGAAAATTGAACATAAGTTTTATTATCGTATTTCTTATAGATCTTTTATATGTCAATTTTCTTGACAAAGAAAGGGAAAATAATAGAAAATATGAACAAAGCCTTCGAGAAAGTTAAGACACTAGTGGGAATGGAGGTGGAAGAAGATGAACAACAAGCTACGGCATTGTAGGAGAGTAACTCATTCGTATATTTATAACTAATTTAGTCATAACTGCACCTGGTCCACCAACTAGGTGTTTGCTTTTATGGAATCTATTGTTAATCTTTTTCTTTTTGATATATTTGGTGACAAAAATATTTTACAAGCAGCAATTGGTATCAGGTATTTTTTTCCCCATTATGATTCTTATAATTAGAACTCTATGCTTCATTATATTGGTTTTTACCTGCATGAAGCATGTACTGGGTGCATTAGTGATAAATTTAAATCTTCGTCTTTTAATTGTTGAGGATAACTAAGGGTTAAAAAGTGTTTCTTTGTTTGAGTTCATGCTCATCCAATAGGGTACTTAACTTACAAGAGTACTTCTGGCCTGCTTTGTTATGATGATTTCTGCTCTTAATATGTCCTTCTACTGGAGTCGTATAAAATTAGGTTGTTGAGGTCATATGCCTGTTGAATAAATTTTCATGTGAAAATATCCTGTCTTTGTATATCTCATGTTCAGTTACAATTGCATTGGGAGTGCAGTTGGAAACTTGTGGAGATTGACGCTGAATTGTTAGACTTGACTTTTGAAACCAGTCATGTTATGTCACTGATAGAACCTGCTAATACTTACATGGTACCAATAAAATTAATTATGTGCACCAGTAATTTGAATTTTGGTTATTGGTTTATGATTGATTTCTTTTGACAAATAATTCTTTTGTTTTAACTGTCTGCTTTGCTGTTTGATATTGGGCTTAACATTCAGGAAGTATATGTTTTTTCCATAATTGATGGCTACTCCCTTGATGTATTTGTGGTGGATGGATGGCTAGTGGAGGTACACTACTACTTATAAAGTGTTTTATGGCATGTGTTGTTCTTTGGAAATCTTTTCAATATTGTATCTTCAACTACTTTCATTTTTTATTATTGAGAAGGGTTTATCTGATAGAGGCATTTGTGCTGTACTGCTGTTGTTTATGTTTGTAATCTCTTAAGTTTAATTTTAGTAAAAAAAAAGTCATAGAATTGAGCTTCTAGATTATTAAGGAACATTGTTATTATATCTTTTGTGACAGGAATCTGTGATCAGTGCAAATGTTGCTGACTACGTAATGTTGTGCTCAGGAAACAGATATTTGTATAAGGCTATGGAAAGAGCTGTAGTGAGAAGTGAGGTACGTTGTGTCTCCTTGACCTTGAATTTTGAAGTTCAGATGTTTGGTTTTATTTATGAAATGCTGAAATTTTAGAGTTTTCTTAAACATAACTTATGAGTATGGATTTTAGGGAAGGAGATACTAACCTGTATGTTTCCTGGTTAAATTTTTTTCATTTTGAGAAAATGATTGAGAGTATGTTCCAACCAAATCTGAATTTGAGCCTAAAATAGAAGTTATAATTTAAATTTACCTCTACCATCATTTGTATGATCTAAACGTATCTAAAAGGGGTGAGAAATTATTCTACTATTATATGTTGTCACCCACTTTTGTTTATATAGCCACTCTTGCTATGTTCTAACTTTTGAGATAGTTTGCAATCAATCACATATGGATTTGATGGTTATGTGGTCAATTTTTAATTTACTTGTGTTTCTCAAATTTGTTTGCACATTAGCATGTTGATTTATCTAGCTAAATATTTTTTTTCATATTCAATATTGTTATAATTAAGGTATCATGTCTTACACTATCTATCTTGTGATGTAGGTTCCTATAAAAAAATTCATGACACATTTGTTCTCTGAACTTATCATGTCCCATAAGATATTGACAACAGCACCAATAGCAAGTGATTTGTACATAATACTACAGAGTTGCAACTTTATTAGTGAAGAGAAGGAATATGTATAAACCTTTAGTTTTCTAAATGCATTGTATATATGAAATTTGTATTGGATTTAGTCTCTTGTTTTATTTTTACAGAACTTGCATGTATTGCGTATCTATTGTATTTAAACTATGTTTAATCTTATTTTTTACTATGCTACAGCCATATTCTTGGCAAGTATGATATTTGTTTGTTTTGTGCTCTTTATGTAATTCAGGGTGTATCTAAACTCACTTTATTTTAAATAAAAAGATCTTTTTTATCTATACATAAATGTTAAAGAAAAATATTTTGGATAATTTTTACTTTTCATTTGATTTTGTTATATATTATTAAATTTTTATGATAAAATATTGTGTGAATATAAAATAAATAAATAAATATAATTTTAAACTATCAATTTTAAAATTGTACAAATTTTAAAAATAAAAAAAATGGATTTACTAGCGACCATAATTTCTGTTGCTATTAAAAAATTATTTTTCGTAGCGACAAATATTGCAACTAAAATCTGTCTTTTAGCAGCGATTTGGAAATGTCGTTACAGAATGGTTTTCGGTGGCGATATCAAAAAGTCGCCACTGAAACCTTTCAGTGGCGACTTTTGTACGTCGCCACTAAAGGGTTTTCTGTGGCGATCTAGAAAGGTCGCCACTGAACACTTTCAATGGCGACTGTAAAAGTCGCCACTGAAACGATTCCGTGGCGACAGAAAAGGTCGCCACTAAAACCTTTTCAGTGGCGACTATACATATCGCCACTGAAACCCTTCAGTGGCGACAATACATGTCGCCACTAAAACCCTTCAGTGGCGACTGAAAAGGTCGCCACTAAAATCTTTTCAGTGGCAACAGAGTATGTCGCCACTGAAACCCTTCAGTGGCGACTAAGGATGTCGCCACTGAAACCCTTCAGTGGCGACCTAAGTCGCCACTGAATCTCCGAAATTCACAAATCGCCACTTTATACCCAATTTTTAGTGGCGATTTTGTATATTTGGATGTTAATTTTTTCTTTTAGTGGCGACTTATTTCGCCACTGATAATATAGTTTCTGTGGCGCATCATATAGTCGCCACTGAAGATATAATTTTTGGTGGCGACTCGTTTTTGTCACCACAAAAACCCTTTAGTGACGGTCGTATTAGTGGCGACTTTTTGGTGGCGAATTGTCGCCACTAAAAGGTATTAGTGGCGATTTTTTAACTTTTAGTGGCGAAAAAAGTCGCCACCGAAAGTTAAATTTCTTGTAGTGAACCGAAGGGAAATAACACCTGGGTCTGGAGCTTTTCTGCAAAAAGCTCGATCGGGTTATTGAAAGGAGTGGACCGAGAGAGCTCTGGAGAAAGCTCTAGGGACTAGAGCTTTTCTGCGGAAAGCTCGGGTATAGGAAAAAAGTTTTTGAGATTTTCTGAGGGAAAGGTTGAGAGGAAAACAATGAAAACCAAGTTTTGGAGATTTTGTGAGGGTAAGGCTGATAGGGAAACAATGAAAACGAGAGAGGGAAACAATGAAAATGGGAGAGGGAAAACAACCGGGAAAGGGAATTTTTTTAAGGGAAAGCAAGTGAGAGGCGATCAAAGGCTGTACATGCTTGCAGTGCAGTGAGGTGACGTTGAGCTAAGTTAGTTTGCAAGTTTTGGTGTAGGTTGCTAGTGTGCCGTTGGAAAATTTAATTAAATAAGAATGATAATTTATTTTTATTATTTTAAAATTATAATGTTATTTATAAAATGAGGTGGGTTTGAAAAAAAATTAGTATTTTCTCTTAATTTCTCTCTCTTTATTTTGTGTCTTCAAAAAACTCTTTTATTATATCTTCTTTTAAATAAATTTAAGATTTTTTTAATTTTTTAATCTGTTTTTTTTAGATGGGTTTAAGAATTTTTAATATTTTTATTTGCTTTTATTAGTAAATTAATATAATGTTTCTCTCCTATTGACTTGTTAGTAATTTTTTTATTTAGACATTTTACGATGTTATAAATCTATAAACCAAAATTGTTAGTTTGGATTCACATTTGTAAATAATTGTATACAAATTTGTGTAGGTAATCTCTAAATGGTGTCTCAAAATGAAGGCGAAAATATCTTTTACGATCAAGTGATAAATAGTTTGAATATTTTATAAATGTGAGTTTAAATTTTTGTGCTGTGAAAAATAAAATTACATATATATATATATATATATATATATATATATATATATATATATTGTAAAATACAACAGCTGATAAAGATATCCATAAAAAAACTAAATATATCTAAAATAAATTTTAAGTGTAGCGATAATTAACATAGTAAAATAGGAGTGAGCCACTTTAAATTAGATAGAAATTAAATTTCTTTTCTTTTCTATCGAAACGATTGAAATATTTTAATTTTTGAAGTCACCAAAACAAAACAGAATTATTGAAATAAAACATAATATTTATTAAGAAATTAGACCATTTTAATTAAAACTATTATATTACGAGATATTTCAATAGAAATATTTTTATTTCGAATTATTTTGATAGAAAAGAACAAAATTAATTTAAAAAATAAAATAAAAAATTGATAATTTGAAAATAGATGAAAGTAACATCACATTACATTCAACACTAAGTTGTTCAAACATGTCTTATTCATCACTCATATTTTCTCTCACAAGTCAAAATATTTTTGTTAATTTCTTGTTCTCTCCTTTTATACTCATGATATTATTTTCTTTTATTATCTTTATTTTAAAGAAAAAATTAAAAAAAATGATAATAAAAGAATTTGAGATCAGAAAAAAAGAAAATAAAGTACTTAAGAGAAATACTTGAAAATAGAGATATAATAATAGTCACATGAAGGTAGAGTAAGATTTAAAGATAGATGTTTCGAAAGAATTAAGAATTATAGAAAGATAGACACACACAAAATATTGTTGTTAAATGCTGTTGAAATTTTATACATTCAATTAAAACACTAATTTGAATTAATTTTAATATAATTTTATATATTTATATTAATAATATTATATTAAAATTATTAAAAATATTATTTGAAATCAATTAAACATTTATTTTTGTGATAATTTTTTATTACTATTTATTTATTTAATTTTAAGAAAATCACGATATAAAATATTTTTATAAACTTATTATAAGTTTAAGCATAATTAGTTATATTTAAATAAGTAGAATAATTATTTTTCTAAATTTTTTTAATAGTTTATTTCTTTCAACTGAAATACTTTTTCAATTTTGTAAAGTGTATAAATCTTGATTATAGATTATTTTAAAGTCACTTCTTTATTATATATTTATTTATTAAAATTATCTGGTAAATTCTACTATGCTCCTTTCATTCTGTTAAGGGATCAATTTATTTTTTTAGTAAAAAAATGAATTTGTATTATTAATTTCTACCAACAGTTTAATTTCAATTGGCGAAAAAAGTATAATTATTTTTTTATTTTTCATATTACTGTACATAAGTTTTTAATTGATTTCAACTTCTGATTTTGAGGAAAATAATGTGGTAATCTAGCACGAAAAAATTAATAACAATTACACTTTATAACAATAAAAAGATAAAATTAGACAAAATTCAATAAAGATAAAACGATCCAAGGATAGAAACAAAAAGGAGATTAAAAGATAACATTAATAAACTTAATAATTTTTTTGCACTTGTTGTCGCCAACATCAGTTCTGATATCTTTCGTTATATTTGATTATTTAAAATAATTTATTATATTATGGTTCAAAACTTCAAATGTAAAGAAAATTATGAAGTCAATTCCTAACAAAAATAAAAAAGGCACAATCACAATGAATAATTTAAGTCTGAAATCATTAAATGTAATTAATCATTTCATCATCCTTTCATTAATTATATAATGACTTTGTAAATTGTTTAATTTAAACACAAACGTTGCTTCTTTTTTGGTTGATTTTATTTAGACATACAATAATTGTGAGAATGATTTAAGTACAATAATTGTGAAGAGATATATGCTCAGGAGGATTCGGAAAAATATATTTGATTTTTTTTAAATTTGTCTTTAATTTATTTCAATAACAATACATTTTTTTCCTTTATCATTTTTTTAAAATTAAATAGTTATTTTGAATTTTCAAAGATATATACATTATTAATTTGATTTTTAGAATTTTACCTTATTAATAAAAAAATTAACTCAAGTTAAAAAAAATTGAATTTATTTTATTAGTAAATATTTAACATATTTTTTTATATTATAACTAAAATTTTATATATTTTAATTAAAAATTTAGTTTTGTTAAATGTGAAAAGAGAAAAAAATGATAAAAATTAATTTTCTTACTTTCTGTGGCGACTTTATGTCGCCACTGAAAGTTTAAGTACATAAATTTCTTACTTTTAGTGGCGACCTTTTGTAGGTCGCCACTGAAAATGTATGTTTAGTGACAACTACAGAAAGTCGCCACTGAAAGTTCGCCTTTTGTGGCAACTATAGAAAGTCGCCACTAAAAATACATTTTCAGTGACGAACTGGTAAAGTTGCCACTAAAAATGCTTTTCAGTGGCGACTTTATATAGTCGCCACAAAAAAGTCACCACGAAAACTTCAATTTCTTGTAGTGTACCATTGTCTTAGATATATGTTCAAGGGATATCGCTTTTATATACATGTTACTTGGATGGGAAGGATCACCATCAGACTCAAGGGTATTGCGCTATGCCATTTTTAAGAGGAATTGTTTAAAAGTCCCAATAGGTAAAAATGATTTGCATGGTTGAAAAGTTATAATAGAAATGAATGAGTAATAATCCATATTTTAAATTAACAATTTTATTTTATTATAGGGTATTATTATCTTGTGGATGTTGGGTTTACAAATTGTGAAGGATTTCTTGCTCTATATAGAGGCTATTGATACAATTGCAGTGAATAGAGACGTGGATACGTACTATCATATAAAGAAGAGTTTTTAATATGAGACACTCAATGGTAATAAATGTGATAGAGAGAACTTTTGGATCATTAAAAATGCATTGGGCTATACTCAGAAGTCAGTCTTTTTACCCAATCAAAATTCAAAACTACATTAGAATTGCTTGTTGTATCTTACACAATTTTATCATAAGAAAAATGTCTACTAACCCAATGGAAGAACAATTAGATGTAGAATTGGAAGTACAACTATAAAATGAGGATGTAGCACATGATGATCCTATTAGTATAATTGAGACTAGTGATGAGTGGTCTACTTAGAGAGAAAACATAGCAACACAAATGTGGAATGAATGACTTGGTAATAGACACATGAGTGGATTTTTTAGTTATTGGTTTGTTATTTGTAATTTTATATTGTCTGGTTGTTTGGTTTATATATTTCTTTGAAGGATTTGAAACATATATAATGTTTGTAATTTATAGTTTCAAGAAATACTTTAAGTGTAATTTTATATTGCTTGTTTATTGGATTTGACACATGTATTATTTGTATTTGGTTTAATTATATATATATATATATATATATATATATATATATATATATATATATATATATATCACTACAAAAAAATAGGTTTTCAGTGACCACTTTTCAATGGCAACCTAAAAAGTCGTCACTAAAAATTAGTTTCAGTGGCGACTATTACGTGTTGTCACTAAAAGTACCATAATTCAGTGAAGATCTTGAATGGTCGTCACTAGAGGCTGGATTTCCCTTATTCAGTGACGACCTAAAAGGTCGTCACTGAAAGCTACAGTAAAAAAAAACTCAGGCTTTTATTCCTTTTCCCACACTTCTAACACGTTCACTGGAAACTTCCTAACTCATCTTGCAAAAGTAGCTCGAGAATTTCTTCCTTTTCCTGTGCTTATCATACTTTCCCTCTGACCACTCTGTCAAAAAGTTTGTTCTGTCTCCCGTGCTAATTTATTGAGCTACGCTGACTACTAAGCTCAAATAATTTTGACTTGCATTTATAGGTATCTACAAACGTTGAAATCATATGTTCGTAATAAAGTTTGTCCTGAAGGCTCAATCGCTTAAGGCTATTTAATTGATGAAAGTTTGATATTTTGCTCAAGATATTTGAGCAATATCCCAACAAAATTCAATAGAGCTACAAGGAATGATGATGCAAATATGACAGCTTCTAGAAGATCAATATTTGGCCAAAGTGGACAATTAAGAAGTGCCGCCAAAGCAACTTTACTAGCTAACAAGGAATTTGATCAAGCGTGTCTATACGTGCTATAAAATAGTGAAAAAAGTTTGGTCGTTCATAGAATACGTATATTATAGTTTGTTGACAATTATTGGTAAACCAAACTCTAATAGATGAAACAACACAATTGTAGAGAACACAAAAGGGAGCTTTAGACACATGCATCAAATGTTGATTCAAGGCACATTAAAGAGTTTTCTAAGTGGTTTAATCACCTAGTAAGTGTCTTTTAATTAGGTCAACTAATGCATTATATTATATGTCACGTCATAACCTTTCGATGATGTTAATTTTTTATAGGTTACGAAGTCAGGTTCACATTGGCAAGAAGACGATGAGCTACTTAGTTTAGCCATTGGTCCTCAAAGAGTAGTATACAGATATACAACAATTTTTGTCAATGGGTTTAGATTTCATACCAGAGACCGTGAAGCTCAAAGAAAAACTCAAAATAGCAGAGTCCTTGTGAGGGGAGATGATTCAGATCCTGAGAAAGAATATTATGGCATCTTCGAGGATATTTATGAGTTTAATTACGTGGGGGATAGGAAAATACATCTCTTTAAGTGTCATTGGTGGGATGTTGCTCATTTAGGAAGGGGATATAAAGTTGACAGATATGGATATATGAGTGTGAATTCTCGTTCTTCCCTGAATACGAACGAGCCATTTGTCATGGCATCTCAAGCAGAACAAGTATTCTATTTGAATGATATTGTCGATCGAGATTGACTTGTTGTGAAAAAAAAGTCCCCGTGACCTTTATAACATGCCTTGTGAAGAGGATGTAGGTGAAGAATTATCTATTGAAGATGCTTACCAACAGGATGAGGTTGAATGTATTGAATTCATTCACAATGATGATCAGAATGACATTACAGTAGTATTATTGTGGGAGGATGTTCAACCTTAAAGTGTTAGTCACCAGAGTGAGGGAAGAAGTGTCAGGGAAGTTGATTTAATCAATGACGATGAAGAAAATTATACCATGGATACAGAAAGTGATGAAGGAGACTTTTTATCTAAAGAATCTATTTGAAGACTTAGTGTTAGCGCATTGTTGCTATATATACATATAATTCACAGCTTTGTATTGAATTCTTTGCACATTTTGTTTTGTATTGAATTCCACATTGTTTTGTATTAAATTCTTTGTACACTTTGTTTTGTATTGAATTCCACATTGTTTGGTATTTAATTGTTTGCATTTTTAGCCTAAGGAGGTGTTTAACTGATAACGTGATTTTTTTATTTGCAGTAAGTTGATATTTAATCATGGCAGGAAGAGGAAAAGGTGGACAAGGTGGTCGTGGGTGCAGACGTGTCACACAGGATAGTTGTAACAACGGAACCCCACTACCGAGCATAGAGCCCTACCATGGGGAGACAGAGGCACAGTTCACCACACCTACTTCTTGGCGTCCAACTAGTAGTGCAGGTATGTAAAGAAATTTTTTTAGCAACAATTAGTTAAAGATCAAGGGATCTCAGCGTTCAATTATGTGCCTAATACCCTAGTCTTTTGTGATTCATAGCTTCTTGCAGTATAAGTTGAAATGTCAAGGGATCATACAAATGTATTACTATAGACTCAAAGACAAAAAATCCAAATTGTGATCCTTGACGATATCCTTCAAGCTGTGAGAGAAGGATCAAGGGAGCTCGTTAATTACATTAGGCACATCGTATGAGGCACTTGTCCTTTGAAAGAGAGGGACTAGACTAAAATTTAAGAACAATATGGAGAACAAATCTTGATGCAAGTGAAGGTAACAACTAGCATAATTGTTTATTGTACACATATCCATATACACTTCTCTAATTTAACATCTTTGAGTTTATTATTGTAGGACAAATTTGAAGTCGGTGCAAGTATGCAGTGATGATTTGATGCATTTATCAATGCCACTTTGCAACAATTATAAAAAAATTGGAGGAGTCGCTTACACGTCTTGTACTCCAAGTACAACACAGATGAGGAGAGACTAGCACATCCATCTCCCACGGTCAATGATGATGAATGGAAGCACTTGGTTAGTTTTTTTTTTGCTCAGATGACTTTAAGGTATTATGTAATACCATATTTAAAGAGCAATCTAATATGAAATGTGTAACACAACTAAATATGAAATGAAATGCAGGGCAAAAGCTCAACAAATGCACAGAACAGGGCCAAGTAAACAACAAAACATACGTGTGGTTCTCGTTCATTTGCAGAAGTTGAAGAATTAACGATGAAACTTTAGAATAACTTATTCTCATATATAACATTATATGAATGTTTTATTCATCATTCGGTGGCAATTATGTTTGATTGTAGAGAAATCTTGAAACTAGAGAGAATGCTCCAATTAACCAGATATAGGAGCTGCAACATACTCGTAAGAATAAAGAAAGGGAAGTTATATGGTCAGATGTAAAGTCTCAGAAAGTTCATGTATATTTAAATTTTATTAATTTATACAAATTGTAATTTATATTCTTCTTGTTATTCTAAATATTTAGTTGCTTTAAACATAGGCCCAATTGAAAGAGATTATAGCCAAGCAATATGAAAAAGACACTCCTAGTCTCAGCAATGAGCAAATGTTGTCACAAGTTCTTGGTCAACGGTCTAGTTATTTTTACGGTAAATGATATGGGGCTAAACCTCCCACTAAGAGAGCTGCTAACCAAATCACTCTCCAACACCTTGAAGAACAAGAGAAGAAAATACGTGAAAAAGTTGCTACAGAATTACACGAGGAAGTGAGATTACGAGAAGAAAGAATGCAAGCATAGTTTGAGGAAAGACTACAGTCACAGACGACCTCTCTAATCACATCTATCCAACAAGTACTAATATACATATACATTTTTTGAATTTAATAATTTATTCATTTGTATACACTATGATTGAAATTGAATTTTACTTTTTTGGTCTCTACCTCTCTTTCCTTTGGGGTTGAGGAATGATGGTCAGTCATGCCTTTTATACAAATATGATGGCTGGTACGTAGCAAAAATCTTAGAGAGATTTGTGAAGAAGTAAATGTATAAATATTTACAAAAGCTACCTATATATGATGACTGATACGTAGCAAAAATCTTATTAGCTTGTCTGGATGTTTTAAAATCTTATTGTTGATGGCTGGTTTTTTATGACTGAATATTGCTCTTAATGACTGGTTTTTTATGACTGGATATTGATCTTCATGGCTGATTTTTTATGACTGGATATTGATCTGCATGGCTGATTTTTTATGACTAGATATTGCTCTTGATGGCTGGTTTTTTATGACTGAATATTGCTCTCCAATTATGTGTTGTGTTTTACAATTACCTTTTCCACTTTCATATGTATATTATCATCTGTTCTTAAACTATTTTGTAATCCTGTGCTTGAGTTTCAATTGACTTGATTAAAGGGGAAGGAAAGGTAAACTTGGAGAACCTATGGTTAAGAACCTGTATTGCTATACTTTGACTGAATATTGCTCTCTAATTATGTGCTGTGTTCTACAATTACCTTTTCCACTTTCATATGTATATTATCATCTGTTCTTAAACTATTTTGTAATCATGTGCTTGAGTTTCAATTGACTTGGTTAAAGGGGAAGGAAAGGTAAACTTGGAGAACCTATGGTTAAGAACATGTATTGCTATTCTTTGACTGAATATTGCTCTCCAATTATGTGTTGTGTTCTACAATTACCTTTTCCACTTTCATATGTATATTATCATCTGTTCTTAAACTATTTTGTAATCATGTGCTTGAGTTTCAACTGACTTGGTTAAAGGGGAAGGAAAGGTAAACTTGGGGAACTTATAGTTAAGAACCTGTATTGCTATACTTGTACATATGATCTACTTCACATCTGTTGGGCTATTTAATTTAATTCTTGTTACTTTTTTGTGTATGCTTATTCAAATGCCAACATGATAAACAAAACAATTAGTAAGGCTAAGAATAGATGAAATAGTCTTTTTTGGGAAATTATATATTTTCTGACAACATCCTTCTATATTGGGTTATTTCTAATCATCTAAAGCTTTGAGGTAAGGGGGAGTATCTTTAATGATCTTTCCCTATAAAAGCTAGCAGCTATGTACCTGGTAAGTGTAAAGCTTAACATATATTAAAGGCATTTGTTGGTTGATCCTACTATAATTTCTTGCAATACGGTTAACAGTTTCAGGAACATATTCAAGTACAAGATTCAAGTATAGCTTCTCTTTGTCAGTTGTTGAAAAGAAACAATGCTTAAGGGCAACAATATTTGGATGAACCAGCATTTGCATAATTTGCAACTCCTTATTTTTGTAGTGCTTGTCTTGGAGAACCTTTTTGATGGCCACAATCTCTCTTGGAATTTGAATAATTTGCAACTCTCTACTTTTCTCAATTACTATTGGATTTTGAATAAGTATACACAAAATAATATGTTGGCATTTAAGGACATTCTATTTTGGGCGTTCATATTTCATTTGTTTTCAAATTTATCAATATTTGTTATATATGGTTTAACAATTGAACTAACTCGAACACCCTGTTCATCCAAGTTAGTGAAGAAGTTTTAAGAAATAAAAGAAGAATCTTAGACATGTATAATAATTTATATGAAGCAGGAGCGATAAGAAATTAGAATATTTTTTATTGTCTACATACAATATGTTGCCTTCCAAAGAAGAGAAGAAAATAAAGTAGGGAAGGTCATGGTAATATTTTGACATGTATGTCTGTTGGCCATGCATGGCTTACAAGTAGGCATTCAATATGTCCCTGCAAGCATTTTCCATCTCTTGAGGAGCTTTTCTTGAGTTAAGTGCAATGCTGGTTTTATATATCTTACATAGTTGTTATGGTTTTTTCTCCCTCGGTTGAGCTTGATACTTGTTAAGTGTCATAAGTGATATTAATTTTGTTGAATTTGGTAATATTTAATAGTTTCATGATTTTCTTCATGTTACCAGTATTTTTTTTTTTCATTAAACTTATCAAGTTATATATTAATTTATTACTGTGATATGAACAGGGACATGTAACAACCTCTTTTTTATTATTATTATTTATTATACAATATAGAACTCACATACACGTCATTAATCAAAATGTACGTACAACAAAATCAAACGCATAAATAACTACATCTTATTTATTCTGGTTGACCAATTCCGGAGATATAGGTGCAAGTGGTTGCACCTTCACCGGAATCTGAACCAACTCGACCATAAACATATTATTTGATTTTGGGATCTGTCCAACATAAAGTAACTTGATCCAACGTACACTAAAAGCCAGAGCCATAGAAAAATCTGCATAACTAATTTTCTGAACATGACATGAAAATATAGTGAGAATTAAATCCCAGTAAGTTTAACAATAAATTATCATCAATATAGCTTATCACGTCATGTTCAGCTGTATAAACTACAGTAAATATCTTTGGTCACATGAATGCTCTATATCTATGTACATGAGAATCGTACAGTAATGACATGTATGACAGGATAAATTATTTTCATAATATCATATGATGACTATTAATTTATTCTCATATCCAGCTACCCCGGTTAGGGTGAATATTTTCTACTCTCTGGTACGGGCTTTTCTCGCTCCGTCCGACATGGCACACTCTCTCTTTCTTTTCTCATTAACATATTCATAACTGTTGGTAGGGCGTCCCCTACTGGTGCACCACACAGATTTGCCATGTGACTGTGCTCATTTCTTTTCTTTTCACAATAATAGCCAAAAATCTGCTTTCAATAACAAGAATGTTCATTAAAGTATAATTATTACCAAAAATCATTGGTAACCATGCCATGAATATAACCATTTCAAATATCACTTTATAAAATATTTCCATGTCAAAATTTCACACTTAAGATGGTAAGAAGTTCATGCAATGGCAATGGCTATGGCATATACTAGTCATTTATTATTTTCATTTATAAGATTCTTTTTTTTTAAATATTAATTTTATTTCTTTATTTTCTTGATGCAGGTTTTCATCCTATCTGACCTTCTCTTACTAATCAGAGTATAACTCCCTCATTTAACTCCTATGACTCCCTCATTTAACTCCTATGTAGGTGATCTTGATATAAATTTAAAGATAAAATAGTTATCTAAAACTTTTATGTTGAACAGTTGAACGAACTATTAAGAAATCATGGTAATATTACTACCTCAAAGAATACGTTATTTCTTCTCGGGTAGGTTCTGACCTCTACCTACTAATCTATCCATATCTCCCTCATAATCATTCCAAATTAAGTTATTCCAGTGGCTACAACTCTGTGACACATATAGCTATAATTCTTATGTTAACCATTTGTTTTAATTCACTACAGAAGGTCCCATAAATTAAAACACAGAAGTTATCCTAACATATTCTTCCCTGATTAACCATTTTCTGACCATTGCTTACTAATCAGACCATATCTACCTCATATGGACTCCAAATTTAGTGATTCCAGTGGCTAAAAATCCGTGACACATATAGCTATAATTCTTATGTTAACTATTTATTTTAATTCCCTAAAGAATGTTTTCAGAAATTAAAACACAGAAGCTATCCTAACATATTCTTCCTTGATTAACCATTTTCTGACAATTGCTTACTAATTGGACCATATCTACCTCATATGGACTCCACATTTAGTGATTTTAGTGGCTAAAAATCCGTGACACATATATCTACGTTTTTCATGTTAACCATTTGTTTTAATTCTTTACCAATTTTTTCCAGAATTTTAAAAACAGAAGCTTAAAAGTTTGCCACCCATAGCCATACCTATGCAGAACTATCTACACCAGCCTAAGTATTCAAACATACATAATATGTAACATGATATAACAACATTCATGACCAATCATTAAAGTTTTAAGATCAAAATCTCATATAAATATTACAAGTTTCAAAAGTTTTCTTCAAAAAGAAATATTGTTAAACTTACCTTGAGCACTTAGTCCTCTAGATTTCTCCTTCCTCTTTCTTCCTCTCCTTTCCTCACTCTACCTTGCTTCTATTTTTCCTTTCTCTCACTTGGACGAAATTCTCATGTTATAAGGGTGGGTTTTGCTTATATAGACTATCAAATAATTTACCTTTCATAATCATGGGTCTATCTTATCACAATTAGGATGCACTTGGTTGAATTTTTAGAAAACAAACAACTTATGTTCTTGTTTTCCTCTTCCTTAGTCAAGATATGCATAGGAAAAGGAGATTTGTATTTTGAAAATTTTGATGATATGTTCTTAAGATAAGGGACAAGGTCTCTTTGATTTAGGGATTCATTTCCTTTTTCTTTTGTCTTAATCAAGTATGATAGGTTTGCCTTTTGAGGTGGCAAAATTCTAACCCTTGAATTTTCCTTGCTTAGCTAAACTTATTTGTGTAGGATAAAGATATTTTGTCATAATGCTATGTATTATTACCCACTTGCTAAAATTATGAGTGTAGGATGTAGATGTTTTGTCCTAATGCCATGTATTATCATACCACTTGCTAAAATTATGAATGTAGGATATCACACCACTTGCTAAATTTTTGTCTTAATACCATGTCACCTAATTTTGATTATACCATTATTCCATCACTTTTTTTTATTTTATTTTTCCTCTTGGGTTTGGACTCATTCTTGCCCATTTTCTTTACTTTGGTTAAATTTCTACCTTTCATAATGGGCTTGTCACATTTTCATGATTTTTGGGCTACCGGTCCAATTTCTATATCTTAGTCCAAGTCTATGTTTTATTTCTTCTTTGGGTTATCCTATTGGCTTGCTAAAAATTCATGTGAAGTAGAAAAACTCTATATGAAGTATCCATAGGTAAAAGCTCAATTTATGGGTGGAGATACTAAACTTAGTAACTTTAACTCTTAAATTAGGAAAAATTACCCTAATCCAATCTTCTTGAAATTTTAATACATTTACTGACTTCACAAAAATTTATCTTTCTTACCCAAGAATTTCACATTTCTTTAGTATATTTATTTTTAATATTTTCTCTTAAATTTTCTCTCTTTACCTATTCCATTAATGTTAGAATATTTCTATGCATATACGTAAGGTAAAGAATTTATAAGGATTATATTTCCTTAAATATCTAAAAATTGTCTAATAAATTTTATTTTCTTACGAGATGTTACAGGACAAATTCCACTGGATCTTATGGGTAGTGCTACACCAAGTTCTACAAATAATGCAATACCAACATCTTCTAGAGAGCCACCAAGTTAATTATTTTTAATTTGTTGATATTATATTATGTATAATATTTTCTATTAACAAACATGTTATATCACTCTCAAGAATAATGTATATTGTTTGAAATTATATATAGAATTTTATTATTCTTGTTCTTGACTTTAATTCATATAACACTATTTTATTTAAATGGCAAATGAAAATATTCAATATATATATATATATATATATATATATATATATATATATTGGATTCAGTGGCGACCAATGTCGTCACTAAATACAATGAACAATTTTCAGTGATTCTTTAAAAAAACATTCAATGACGACTTAAGTATTCACTAAATCTATTTTCAGTGGCGACTTCTTCTAAAAAGGTCAGATCAACGATGATTTTTTTTTTCTCTAAAACAGACATTTTCAGTGACGACGTCTCATAGTCGTCACTGAAACTTATCTTCAGTGACAACTATGGTCGTTACTAAAACACACTTTTCGTGACAACAATAGGAGGTCGCCACTGAAAATATACATTCAGTGACGACTAAAGTCATTACTGAATATTAGGATTCAGTGGTGACTTTGCATGGTTGTCACTGAAAATACTCTTTCAGTGACGAATATTTGTTTTTAGCGACGAAACTTGGGCTATTTAGTGGCGATATAGTCGCCACTGAAAGGTTTTTTCAGTGGCAACTTGATTAAGTCGTCACTGAAAGTTTCAGCGACGGGTTTTTTCGCGACCAGCAAGTGACGACCAAAAGTCGTCACTGAATGTATTCAGTGACAAAATTAGGACTTTTAGTGGCGACTTTAGTCGCCACTAGATCCCTGTTTTGTTGTAGTAATATCTATATTGCATAAAAGATTTGTGATTTATATTTTGGTAATGAGATAAGAATGAAATTTTAGAGCACCATGCAACAAACTAGCAAGAAAAAGAGAGATCGTAGATAATGGTTCAATCAAGAATATGAAGCCCTTCTTGACATTTTGATTGAAGCCGTGAACCAAGGTCAAAGATGTGACAATGGACAATTCAAGGCACATACTTTGAAAACGACTGAGACAAAAATTGAGCACAAGTTTCCTGGATGTGGAATCAAAGTGAAACCACACATTGAGTTGCAAAGAAGAGGTTAAAGACTATTTATGCAATATTTTATGATATGCTAAATCAAAGTAGATTTGGTTGGGATGATGAAATTTTTTTGATTATAGTAGATAGTGATGATGTGTGTATTGAATGTATAAAAGTTAATGTTTATTGTTTTTCCTATCTTATGAATTCTCTTGTTTCACTTTTTATTTATGATTAATCCAAAAGTTTTCATTTTGTGTAGAGTCATCCAAATGCAAAGGATTACATGAATACATCATTCTTACTTTTTGATAAGTTTGCTCTTGCTTTTTGGAAAGATCATACTACTGGTAAAGGAGTCGTTGCCTATACTGATGTTGTTAAGCAACTAGATATGAAACATGAAGAAAATGATTATGATGAGGTTGAAAAAGATTTGACATAATCAACATTTTTAAATTAGTCACAATCTAAAAGAAAGCTTGATTATGTGGAAAGTTAAAGAACAAAAATAAATATATGAGTAAACATAATTGCTAATTGTATAAATGAATTAGGAAAGAGTTTTGAGATGTGGCTAGAAAAATGCTCAGAACGATTGGGTAAAGTTGCATATCACCTTGAAGTTGCCAAATATGTATTTAATGATTCTAGGAGTCCTTTGTATAAGTTGAAGATATTGGATTTAATTGAATAAAAGCATTTTGTTGCAGTAGAAAAAATAATCTCAGTGCCACATCGATTGCATATCTTTTAAGATTCTGATGATGTTGATCGTCTTCCATTTGTAAAATCATTGAAATAGTTGATCTAATAGAGGTTACTTATTTTGGTGACTTTGTTTCTCAAGTTATATGGATTTGATATTGTTTATGATGATGAAACTTATATATATGAATGATGACCTATTTTAATTTGATGAAATTTATAGATGACAATGACTTGAGAACCTATATTTATGACTTAGTTTTTAGTGGTTTCTATCAATGTTACTTATTTTTATTTAAATATATAATTTTTATCAAGTTATATTGTTATATTTGATGAACCTTGTTTATATTGTTTAACTTTTTAGATGGTCATATTGCAACTAAATCAAGTAAAATGTCCATTGTTTATATTGTTTTATTTTCTTATATGATATATTTTAATTTACGGACATTATTTTGTAATTATATTTTTTTATAATTTAGAACTTATACTAATAAATAAAATAGTCAAAATAGATATTAAAATTGATTTTAAATAATTATATATGTAATTCTATCATAAGAGTAATTTTGTCATTTTATATAATTTATATTATATCTTAACATTATTTAGTCTACCTCGAACACAAGATGTGATAGCATAATGTTATCTGAAAGATTATATGGTGCACATCAAATACTTGATAAGATAAGAGCTTATCAAGCCCATATTATATCCTACTCTTATCCAGTCTTTTTATCCTATCTACCCTTATCCTATCCTGACCACCAAATGAGTTCTAAAAGATAAGTGTATCTTTGAAACAAATTCCATCTCTTACATTTCAACACCCCTTTCTCAAAAGCCCAAAATTGAAAGTTCCATTTCAAATACCATAAAAATTTGCACTCAAAATTTCTCTTGTTGCTTTTACTTGGCAGCTATTTTAATATTGAGTAAATTACATTACCTCTTATGCATTCACACTACCTCTAACTTTTGTTTTGGTAAGTAGGACGCTATATCTAGCTTTTGTTCATAAATTTAATGAAAATTATACTATTTTGGCATTAGATGTACCTCTTTTACCAAAAAATCTTTAATAGTCTAATATATGGGACACAAAATCATTAAAAAAAGTCAAATTGATATTTTAATATATGAATAATTCTTATAAGAAAGGGTATAACGGTAATAAGAGGAGTCCTAATATAAATTGGAACTCGGAGAAAATTGAGCACATGTCTTGAAAACTATAAGAAAGAAAAAAGTGAATATAACGAATTCTAGTTTTACATACTTAAAAATCAATTATTAAAACTTGAAATAGAATATATGTGAAAAAAAATGAAAGTATTTGATGTAACTTGTAATATAGAAAATACAATAATTATCTAAAGAAACATTTATACAATGCCTTGTGAGGTACTTAGAAAAATCTATCACTTTCTTGATTTTTCAATTATATTAAATATTGAAAAAATTTAGATTTAGTCCCTTAATTTTACTCTAAATTTCATTTTTGTCCCCAAATTATTTTTTGTTCTATTAATTTCCCTTAACTCATCAAATGACACCTAGTGTGAATGGGGAAGGAGGTGAGGAAGGAGAAAGATATGATAGTTGTTGTGCTTGACAGGAGAAAGAAATAGAGATTTAGTGGAAAAACCCATGGAGTTTTCTTCTATGGGTGACGCAAAAAAAAGTGTGTATGTGGAGATGAAGATGTTTGGAAGAGGATCCTCTACTATGTTAAAAAGCACAATAGAGTGTGTTGTACCTAAAATGATGACGTTTTTGGCACAGCACACAACCCTCCTAAATTTTTTTTTTTAACTTTAGGTTTTTTTGCAAAAAAAAATGCAATTTTTGTGTGTACTTTTTAAAGATAAAATTAAATAATTTTTTTAGTATTTTTTTAAATAGTTTCACAAAAAATAATGTTATTGGATAATGGCATAAAGAAATAAAAAAAATCATACCAAAATTCTTAAAATTTAGTATCAAAATATTTTGAATAAATTAAAATATAAAATTTGATGTTCAAGAATTTTATTTATTAAGAAAGTTATATTTATTTTTATAATATTGACTTTTAAATTTGGCATGGTCTTTTTTTTAACTTGATAAATTTGGATACAACTTTTTTCATTAAATTAAAATAATATTTTGTGTACAATTTTTTCTATCAAATTTAAAAATTCCTATTGCATTATAAGATATATTATTACAAAATAAAAAAAAATTGTCATCCACATTTGATAAAACCCCCCCCCCCCAACTTTTTTTTAAATTTTAGGTTTTTTTTTCAAAAAAAATGCAATTTTTGTGTGTACTTTTTAAAGATAAAATTAAATAATGTTTTTGGAATTTTTTTAAAATAGTTTCACAAAAAATAATTTTATTGGATAATGGCATAAAGAAATAAAAAAATCATACCTTAAAATTTAGTTTTAAAATATTTTGAATAAATTAAAATATAAAATTTGATGTTCAATAATTTTATTTATTAAGAAATTTATATTTATTTTTATAATATCGACTTTTAAATTTGGCATGGTCTTTTTTTTTTAACTTGATAAATTTGGATACAACTTTCATTAAATTAAAATAGTATTTTGAGTACAATTTTTTCTATTAAATTTAAAAATTCCTATTGCATTATGAGATATATTATTACAAAATAAAAAAAAATTTGCAATCCAAATTTAATAAAAAATAAAGTATGTTCAAAATATTAAATCTTGACAATAAATTTATTTACATTTGAAAAAAAACTAAAAAAGTTATATAAATTTATCTTTAAAAAGCACACAAAAAATTGCATTTTTTTATAAAAAAAAACCTAAAATTTTTTTTAAAAAAGTTTTGGGGGGGTGTACTGCACTCAGAACGTCACCGTTCTGGGCATAGTAGAGGATCCTCTCTCAAGATGTTTGGGTGTGAATGAGGGAGAAGTGTATGCAAAAGGAAATCTCTTGGTTGCCTTTTTTTTCCTTCCCTTTTATAAGATCCCATGTAAAAAGTTAGAGAAAAGATTTTTTTTGTCAGGTTAAGTGTGATAGAAACATATGACTGATGAAAAGATATAAAGATGCATTGTGAAATCCATTCATATGGGTTTTTAAGAAGGGTTTGAAATCAAAATAGGATATTTTGTGATGCTTTATGCAAATAATACAAAAATGATATGTCTTAAAAATCTCTCTTTTTTAAGGATATAAAACTCTCTAAACTCAAGGTATAAAATTGATATAATTGTCCATAATAGTTGTGCATTACTACTATAGGCCCACTATCAATTAATACTTTAAGTATGATCTTTGTTATGGCTCACCAAATCATTGCCTTCCTTAACACCCTAAAGTAAAATGCAAATAACGTTAATACGCTGCAAATCATGACATGGTGCCTAAAAGGTAGTGTAGAAAATGTAACAACTTTTTTATTATTATTATACAATATAGAGTTCACAGACACGTCATTAATCAAAACGTACGTACAACATATTAAATACATAAATATCTACATCATATTCTGGTTGACCAATTCCGGAAATACAGGTGCGGGTAGTTGCACCTTCACCGGGATCTGAGCCAATTCGACCACAAACATTTTATTTGATTCTGGGATTTGCCCAACATAAAGTAACTCAATCCAACGTGTACTAAAAGCCAGAGCGATAGAAAAATCTGCATAACTAATTTTCTGAACATGACATGGAAATATAGTGAGAATTAAATCTCAGTAAATTCAACAATAAATCAGCATCAATATAGCTCATTACGTTATGTTCATCTATATAAACTACAGCAAATATCTTTGGTCACATGAATGCACTATATCTATGCACATGAGAATCGTACAATAATGACATGTATGACAGGATTAACTATTTTCATAATATCATATGATGACTATCAATTTATTCTCATATCAAGCTACTCTGGTCAAGGTGAGTATTTTCTACTCTCCGATACGGGTTTTTTTCGCTCCGTCCGACATGGCACATTTTCTCTTTCTTTTCTCATTAGCATAATCATGATCGTTGGTAGGGCGTCCCCTACTGGTACACCACCCGGATTGCCATATGACCATATTCATTTCTTTTCTTTTCACAATCATAGCAAAAAATATGCTTTCAATAACAAGTATGTTCATCAAAATATAATTATTACCAAAAATCATTGGTAATCATGTCATGAATATAACCATTTCAAATATCACTTTATAAAATATTTTCATGTCAAAATTTCATACTTAAGATGGTAAGAAGTTCATACAATGACAATGGCTATAACATATATTAGTCATTTATTATTTTCATTTATAATATTCTTCTTCTTTTTTAAATATTAATTTTATTTCTTTATTTTTATTGATGCAGGTTTTCATCCTATCTGACCTTCTCTTACTAATCAGAGCATAACTCCCTCAATTTAACTTCGATATAGGTGATATTGGTGTCAATTTAAAGATAAAACAATTATCTGAAACTATTATGTTGAATAGTTTAGAAAAATATTAAGAAATCAAGATGATATTACTCCCTCAAATTACAGATTATTTCTTCTCGGGTAGGTTCTGATCTCTACCTACTAATCTGTCCATATCTCCCTCATAAGAATTTCAAATTAAATGATTCCAGTGGTTAAAAATCCGTGACACATATAGCAATAATTTTTATGTTAGTCATTTATTTTAATTCCCTACAGAAGGTTTCTAGAAATTAAAACACAGAAGCTATCTTAAAATATTCTTCCCTGATTAACCAATTTCTGACCACTGCATACTAATCGGACCATATCTGCCTCATTCGGACTCCAAATTGAGTGATGCCAGTGGTTAAAAATCTGTGACACATATATATATAATTCTTATGTTATTCATTTATTTTAATTCCCTACAGAATGCTCCTAGAAATTAAAACACAGAAGCTATCCTAACATATTCTTCCCTAATTAACCATTTTCTGACCACTGTTTACTAATCAGACCATATCTATCTAGTATGGACTCCAAATTGAGTGATTTTAGTGGATACAAATCGGTGATACATATATCTATAATTATTATGTTAAACATTTATTTTAATTCACTACAGAATGTTCCCAAAAATTAAAACACGGAAGCTATCCTAACATATTCTTTCCTGGTTAACCATTTTCTGACCACTGCTTACTAATCGGACCATATCTACCTCATATGGACTCCAAATTGAGTGATTTCAGTGACTAAAAATCCGTGACACATATATCTATAATTCTTATGTTAACCATTTATTTTAATTCCATATATAATGTTCCCAGAAATTAAAACACATAAGCTATCGTAACATATTCTTCCCTGATTAACCATTTTTCGACCATTGTTTACTAATTGGACCATATCTACCTCATATGAACTCCCAATTGAGTGATTTCAGTGGATAAAAATCTGGGATACATAGATCTACATTTTTCATGTTAACTATTTGTTTTAATTCCTTATCAATTCTTCTAAGAATTTTAAAAATATCAGCTTAAAATTTTGCCACCCATAGCCATACCTATGCAGAACTATCTACACCAGCCTAAGTATTCAAATATACATAATATGTAACATGATATAGCAACATCCATGACTAATCATCAAAGTTTTAATATCAAAATCTCATATAAATATTACAAGTTTCAAAACTTTTCTTCAAAAAGAAATATTGTTAAACTTACCTTGCTTCTAATTTTCCTCTCCCTCACTTGGATGAAAATTCTAATGTTATAAGGGTGGGTTTTGCTTATATAGACTATCAAATAATTCACCCTTCATAATCATGGGTCTACCTTATCACAATTAGGATGCACTTGGTTAAATTTTTGGAAAACAAACAACTCATGTTCTTGTCTTCCTCTTCCTTAGTCAAGATATGCATAGGAAAAGGAGATTTATATTTTAAAAATTATGATAATATGTTCTTAAGATAAGGGATAAGGTCCCTTGATTTAGGGATTCATTTCCTTTTTCTTTTGTCTCAATCAATTATGATAGATTTACCTTTTTAGTTGACAAATTTTCAACCCTTGAATCTTCCTTACTTAGCTAAAATTATTTGTGTAGAATAAGGATGTTTTGTCATAATGCTATGTATTATTACCCACTTGCTAAAATTATGAGTGTAGGATGTAAATGTTTTGTCCTAATGCCATGTATTATCATACCACTTGCTAAAATTATGAATGTAAGATATCACACCATTTGCTAAATTTTTGTCTTAATGCCATGTCACATAATTTTGATTACACCATTATTTCATCACTTTATTTTATTTTTATTTTTATTTTTCTTCTTGGGTTTGGGCTCATTCTTGTCCATTTTCTTTACTTTGGTTAAAATTCTATCTTTCATAATGGGCTTAATCACATTTTCATGATTTTTGAGCTACCGATCCAATTTCTATATCCTAGTCCAAGTCTATGTTTTATTTCTTCCTTGGGCTATCCTATTGGCTTACTAAAAATTCATGTGAAGTAGAAAAACTCTATATGAAGTGTCCATAGGTAAAAACTCAATTTATGGGTGGAGATACTAAACTTAATAACTTTAACTCTTAAATTATGAAAAATTACCCTAATCCAATCTTCTTTAAATTTTAATACCTTTATTTACTTCACAAAAATTTATCTTCCTTATCCAAGAATTTCACATTTCTTTAGTATATTTATTTATAATTTTTCCTCTTAGGTTTTCTCTCTTTACCTATTCCATTAATATTAGAACATTTCTATGCATACACGTAAGGTGAAGAATTTTTAAAGATTATATTTCCTTATATATCTAAAAATTGTCTAATAAATTTTATTTCCTTAATTAAATATTTATGTACCTTTATCAATAAAAGAAATGAAATTAAGGATGTTACTTTGAATACATTAAACGAAATTAGGGATGTTACAGAAACAATCCCTAAATTAATTTTTATTCCATTAATATCCCTTAACTCATCAAATAACACCTAGCTAATCCTTCTTACTAACATTGTCAATCATGTGAACCAAAAATGCTAATAAGGAACTTAATTAAGGTTTAACAAGAGCCACATAAATTAAAATTTGCAACATAACCCTTGTTAGTTTTTAAATTTTAGCCCAAACTTCATCCAAAATACTATGTACTAGAAAAAAAACCAAAAATGATATTAGATCTATAGACATGCATCTTTACACTTTGCTCTATTATTCAACATTTCTTAACACTCTCAAATTGTGATCATTCTTTGTTTCTCTTAGGCATCCTCTCTTTGCATTATTGCCAATTCTTTTGGTTATAGAGAGATGGAAGCTGATAAATCACCTTTATTCTTGGGAAACATGGTTCAAAAAATTATTGTACCTTAAGGGGAAAAGGAATAGAGATATATGCAAATGGTGCAAATGGAAGCTGATCACTCACATGGATCTTTTAGAAGGGTTTGAATACAAAATAGAATATTTTATGGTGCTCTATATAAATGGTGAAATAAAGATATTTCCTAAATAGATCTCTCTTTCTCAAGGGTATAGAACTCTTTCAAACTTAAAGTATAAAATTGATACAACTGTCTATAATATCCACACGTTACTAGTGTAGGTATAATACTAATTAATATTTGAAGTTAAGTCTTTCTGTGGACTATCAAACTATCACCTTCTTTAGCAACCCCAAACAAAATGCAAATAATTTAAACACGTTATAAATGATGAAATGGCACCTAAAGGGTACATGTAGAAACAACTTCATATTAAAGGTGTTGTCATAATATCTCTTTGACCATTTGATAACCCTTCTTTAGGAAAAACCATCATTTTTTTATGAATTCTTTTTGTTGAACAATCCATCATTCTAACTCATTCCTCTTCCATTTGTGCACCAAATTCGGTATATATTGACAATAGGATGCAAGCTTAAATTGGGGAAGCTTGTTGATGTATTTAGTGACCCAAAAGATTGTCGATATCAACAAGTTAGTTGCTTACTTGCTTTTAAAGTTGTAGTAGTTGATTTATCTTCCATTTTCATTGTCTAGGGCAATGTTTAAGAGATTTGTATGTTTTTACAATTGATTCATTAGTTTTTTTATTGTTATTTCCCTAGTGCATGGTATTTAGGATGAATTTTAGGTCAAAACTAACAATGATTAAGTGACAATTTTCAATATATATGGCTTTAGGTCAATGCAAACTAGTTGCCCTATTAGCATTTTTTGTTAATTTGCTCAAGGTGTTAGTGAGAGGGACTAACTTAATGCCATTTGATAAATTAAAGGATATAAATAGAACAAAATGACAAAAAATGACTTTATTATTTACTAAAACAAAGGAGGAAACCTCCAATAGCGTAAACAAGCTTAAAGCAACCCTAAACTATAGAAAAACTATCAAAGAAAAGTTGAATAACTAAAAGTGTTCGAAATGGTTTAAAAATTGAAGAATTATCTCGAGACTTAATAAAATTAATTTTTTAAAATAATGGCTTAATATATAACCTAGTGTGAACTCCAATATACTCTATTAAAGGTTCTATTATTTTTGTTTTTCTATAGCTAGAACGTTAAACATGTTGCTATTTCTAAATGCCCATTTTCTAGTTGGCCATTTTGTACAAGTTTGAATAGATTTTAAGGTTTTACAACCAACACCTTAAAAAAGGGAACGATGGAGACTCATGACCTGATTCATGAAAGAAGAAATACTCCATGTTATAACTACTAGTATTACGAGCAAGTAGATGGAGAACATCCACCCTATTATGTTTGTGTGTGTGTGTGTGTGTGTGTGTATATATATATATATATTTCACATCATTACAAATAGTGAAAATAGTCATTTTACAAACCATCCAAATAAGTTTTGATTTAAAAAACCAAAATAAGCATGATTGTGTTATCTTGTATCCATGAGCCTCGCAAAAGTTATTGATGATTAACCTTGTTGAAGAACTTGAATGTTTGACCAAATAGGAATGGAGCTTGCTTGGAGATTGCTATAAATAAAGCAAGTTAGATGCCATTTTGAATTGGACTGTGCCACAAAGACTTTCTAAGAAGTGAATTTAAGCGTCTTTGCATTTTTCTTGAATGAAAATCAGAGTTGTTTGAGTCATATCCTTACATGAAAAATATTCTTCAAAAATTGTTTTCTTCTTCCATTTCTACCATTTGTAGTCTACTATGTTCATCATGATCCTGCTAACTCCAATCTACAATTGATTATTATGAATTAACTTATTCGATTCTTGTCCGACTCTACCTTTTCCTCTAATGATGGCTATGTCCCTAATATTTCCTTCTTTTTGTGGAGTACTTCTTTTGCTAAAGGATTAGCTTTTCTAAAGATGACATCATTTCTATGATGATAAATGCTCTAGCATCTTATAGTATAAGTTTCTGACATACATATTACTAATAACTTCTTGCAACATAGTGTCAACGAAAGATAGGGCAAAGATCTCTCACTACTCCTTCCATTTGCTAGAGTCTTAATGACAAAGATGAGCATGTATAAAGCTTGGTTAGCAAGGAGTTATGGCTTTTCCATTACAAAAGGACAATTGATTGGTACCTAAGGTACAACTATAACATTCAACACAAAAATTCTCCATACATTCACCCTAGTGTTGGTCGGGATCACTTTTTGCCTTTTCAAGATACTTCTCCATGCTATGAAAATTTCTACCAATCTTTTTCGTATTTTGTTTTAAAAAATCCACATAAAAAAAATTACTTATTAATAGATAGTCTCCAAGATTTTTTGTCCATCATAGCTATATTCGCATACTATATATCCCGAAACCCAATCCTCATTGTTTTTTAGCTTTGCAAGGCTTTTGCGAATTAACTAACAAATCTCCTTTCTCCGTCATGACCCCAAAAAAATTAGGAGTATGTAATTAGCATGAGTATTGAGAATAATCTCATCCTGTAAACCTCTAACCTAATTAAACATAATTTGAATATATGTTGTAATATAGCATTATATCATGCAACAAAAACTAAATATTTATACATATTTACATATGAGAGTTTCGCTCTCATCTTTGTAAAAATTCATCTATCATAATTCAACACATTAGCTACACAACTAGAAGTAGGGATTCTGCTTGTGGTAATTAGAGCACTTTAGTGTACAAATATTCAATACAGATTAATAATAAAATAAAGCCTACTAAAACAAGGTGGGGCTCACCGAGAAGTAATATAACCGCTTACTGTGTTGTAAAGGAAAGACTAGTGTTGATATCTTTTCTGAAAAACATGGATAACAATGGAGTGAGATTTAGAACTTAATGAGCGTATAACACACAACATAATAGAATAGGACAAACCAATGGCACAAATTTTTCATAGTGAATTATAGTTCAAGGAAAAAAAATTACAGTAAAGCATATAAAATTAACAATAACTTATACAAATATTTAAATAAATCAAGAATTTCAAGATAGTATGTAAAATAATTAAAGTAATTATCACAGAAAATTTGAAAACTGTTCAAGAAATTTTTTTCATATATAGAAATAAATAGAATAATTTTCAAAAAATAAAAGTACTTAGGAAGATTCAATATCAAAACTATAATCTAATCCTAAGTACATAACAAGGAATGGTAATTACCAAACTAATATGTATCTTGCTTAAATATCTGACAGGCATTTCCCCCAAGAAACTAACAAGCATTCTGAATGATATTTAACATGCATTTAGCCAAACATCCACGTATGTTGGTTGTCACATGATGCTTGCATCACCCTTGTTTGCTAAGGTTTCAAAGTACACTAAGGCTAATATCTAGTGCTGCTAGCTAACAATGTTCCAAAGTGCCTTAAGGCTAACATCCACATGTCAAATTCATTAATCCAAATTATACTCTTGCCAACAGGCACAATATTGAACAGTCTAATCAAACCATATTTTTCATAAAATTTCTCACATTCAAATATAGAATTCATAGTTTCTTATTCATAACAAATAAATCATGAACTATAATATACAAAATACTTTTCTTCAACACATTCAACAACTATGAACCACTTGCACAACATATTCCAAAACCAAAATTATATTTCAATTTCTGCCTTTCACAATCATGATGGAGGATTAAATATATGATGCTTGTCTTATATATCTAAGGGCTCTAAATAAGAGATGTTTGAACAATAATCTAACTTAAATCAATACTAACTAAAAGTAAACAATTATAATACTTAATACATTTACAAAGGCTTTTCAAATAACATATGATATGCTAATCATAATATAGAAATAAGGAAAATAATACAATATGTTATAGCAAGTATTATCTATTCACAAAACAGTGAATTCAAAGTTGGTTAGCTCTTTTACAGCACTTTTCCAACTAGATTTTGATAATATGGACATTAAAATTAAGTTCAAAATATCCAAAAATTTAGGAAATAACTCCAAAATTGTAAAAATTAAATTCTAAGAGGTCAGTCAACGCCAATCAACAAAATAAGGTATTGTTTATCAAGCTACACGTGCCCGGGAAGAGGTTGCTAGTGGGCTTCACGCACCGCCAAGAGTAATGACACATGGGGTGCATATAGTGGCAGTGGTGCTATTTTGACCATGACATTTTGGCTCCCAAAGTTTTTTCACCTCCTAAATCCATTTATAATGTTAGTTTTTTTATTTTGAGCACTTTAAATAGAAGTTTTACAACTCTAAATTCAAATAGATTTTCAGCTAGTTTTGGTGAAACTAATTGACCAAACTTGTAATTCTCGTTATTCTAAATCCGATGGTGCCAGTAGTGTTGCAATCAAGTTTGTCAAGATTTTTCAGTGGAAAAGCTTACTAAACTAATTGATAGGCAAAGTTAGGACAATCTCCAGTGATGATGATATCATCTACATAGATTAATACTAGCAAAGTAGAGTGGTAATTTTTGATAAACAGAGAACTATCACACTTTGAAGTGAGAAATTCAAGAGAAATATGTGTTTAGCTTAATTTTTCAAACCAAGCCAGAAGGGCTTACTTAAGGCCATATAATGACATATATAACTTACAAACTAGTCTTTTGTTAGAAGATTCAAATCCTCGTAGTTGAGATAAGTAGATCTCTTCATTCAAAATGCTATTCAAGAAGGCATTATTGATATCTACATGATGCAATACCCAATTCGCAAGTGCTAGGCTGAGGATAGTCCTCACAATGACAAGCTTAACCACATTATTAAATGTCTTAGTAAAATCACATCCTAATTTCTAATAGAACCTTTTTGCAACTAATATGGCCTTGTACTTCTAAAGTGATCAATTTAGATTGGTCTTTACCTAAATCACTTACTTACACCTAATGATATTTTTGTCTCTAGAAAGTTTAACTAAAGACCAAGTGTTGTCTCTAATCAAGGCATCATACTTCTCTTTCATTGTAGTAAGCCACTTATAACTTTGTAAAGTGACTTTTCATAGATTTGGGTTCTGCAATAGCCATTAATGTTGTAGGTTCCCTTGCCTTAGCATTAGACCTTGTTATCATAGGGTGATGGTTATATGAAGGAGGTAATCTTGCAGTATTTGAGATAGTGTTTGGGTTATAAAGATTTTCTTGTGGCATTCAACCTACATTTATCATTGAAAACCTTCTTCCTTTTTCTTGAGTGTAGCATCTATAACCTTTTTTATACTTTTGATTCTTACATCTTTATAGATAATGAGTAAACGTCCTTTTCTTTGTTATAAATCTGAATTTGAACACAATCTTTCAACTTGATCCTTTATTGATTTGAGTGTCATTATTTTTGGTGAGGTTCATATCAGAGGTTTAAATCAAGAATCACTAGAATCTTGTGATCCATAAAAATATTGCAGATGATAAATACTATAGGCTTGATTATAGTGATGGTAGCAATAAGAAACAGTGTGGCCAAATATACCACACACTTGGCATTGCAGTTATAGCCTTAAGAATATTTGCCTCCTTTATTTCTTCCTTTAGAGAAACCACCTTGAAAAGAACCTCTGAAATTTCCAACATTTTAAAATCTAGCATTCTTAAAACCCCTAATAAACTTAGGAGCATCAACAAAAGGAGTGTTTAAATTTGAAGACTAAAAATGATTGTTACCACCTTGTTTTGGTTAGAAGGCTATTAAACTTAATTCACTTGTACTATAGTATAATTAAGATTTTGCTTAAATTTCTCTAATATTTCTTCTTGTGCCATAAGCAATGCTTCAATACTAGTCATTGTATATGGGTCAAGTCTTCACTCAATCCTTCAAAGATGAATTCAATATGTGTTGAAAATTCAACTAGAGCACCTATAATCTTTAGTAAATGCTCAATCATGGAAAGATTACATTTCTTTGTGGTTCAAAGTTGTTGATGTTGTTGATGAATTTGCATGCATCTATAAAGGTAAAAACTCTAATTTTGTTCAAATATGGTGAGACATATTACTCCCTACAATTCTAGAAGTCATACTATTTGACATTGATGCCAACAACCAAGAGACCAATAATTGGTCTTGTTGCTCCTAGTTCATATACTGTTCATCAATTTTTGCCATGAAGCTGAACTTATTCTTAAGAAAATTTTGCTAGTGCAAATCCTTGAATATGACTCTACAATTTGTATCCTTTAATTGTGGAAAGTACTTGATGTTCCCATAGAAGATCATTGGCATAATCTAACTGCAAAGATTGGAGTTAAAAAATTGATTGGAACAAACCTACTAGATGAAGACGAATCCATGGTTGCAAACAACATATCAATGTTCTTATACCATGTAAGAAGCCATAGTAGAGGAGAAGTACAGAGAAGAAGAGATGATATGCAAAGGAGGACAATGATTTTGTATTACTGTAGTTACAATGTAGATATCTATAGTAAAGAGTACACCCAATGACTAGCTACCACCTGTACATATAGTTAGTAACAAACTAACTAAGCTAACTACTTGTTATTCTCTAATACCCTTACTCACAATTCATCGTTCAATAAGGTAGCACCCTAGGGCATTGCTTATGTGTGTGTTTAGGTGAATGTGAAAGGCATGTTTACAATATCTTTGAGCAAAGAAACCTTAAGCTCTAAATTATACTCTCACATTCTAGGAAAACAGGAAAACTATGATAGAATCAATCTCAGCCAAATTTTGTTATGATCTTTATTACATATGTTTTTGTAAATAGTTAAAAGGTATAGTTATTTTTACTTATATTTAAAAAGTAAAAAATATATATCTTTATCATCACTTTATTATAATTTGTTAGTAAGTTATCATTTTATTGGAGATTAAAAATATAAACTTTAATAACACTACAAGAATAACGGGGTTTAGCGGCGGTTATTTAGTGGCTTTAGCGACGGTTACAACCGTGCTAACTGCCATAACGACGGTTTTGATAACCATCACCGAGACATTGGCCTTGCGACGGTTTGGACCAACCGTGAGGATAGCGTCGTTAAGATAGGGTTTAGCGACGATTATTTTCCGTCTTAACGTCGGTTACTCAATCGTCTCCATGTGTAGATTAACGACGGTTCGTACAACCGTCATAAGTAATTTAGATATAACAACGGTTGTACGAACCGTCGTTATACATTTGGATATAACGACGGTTGTACGAACCGTCGTTATACCTTTCTAATTTTAAATTTTTATTAAAATTTTTTATTTTTCAAGATTATTTATGTTTATATTATTATTACCATATTTAATATTTTCAAATATATATATTTATTCTAATAATTATAAATGACATTATTATTTATTTATTTTTAATTTTTATCTTAAATTTCATAATTTATATTTAAATTTAGTTTAGTTTAATTTTATAATTATTATATTTAATTTTTTAAAATATAATTTCTTGTCTCAAATTGTCTATTTTATAATGTTAACTTTTTTTATCTCTTATATCGTTACATATTAAAAATTTAAAAATAAATAGTATAATGTAAATGACATTCATAAATAAATTATAGAAATAAAATTAATAATGACTTAAACATTAAAACTACAATATACATTTTTGTACAAAAAAAAATAATATACAATAAATATATATCTTCAACCCTTAACTCGGACCCTGAGGACCCTGTGGCATCTGATCTTCTTGATGTCCACTGCCTTTATCACTAGGGACTTGAAAATTAATTTTATTATATAAGCGTTTTGAAATTAAAAATATTAATAATAACAATTATTTATGAAATTCAGAATTTAAATATTACCTTAATATTTGCACTCGGAACAAGTGCAATGTCAGGCGGCACTTGACCCGAAAAGTTCTGGAGTAAGAACGTCATAGCTGCCTCCATCTGTCTCTGTTGAGCTATCATGTCAGCGTCACGAGCCTCTCGCTCCGCCTCTCGTCGCTGGTGCTCCGTCTCTCGTCACTGCTGCTCGACGTCTCGCTCATGTATGGCCGCTTTCAGACGAGCCACTTCATTCTGTAATGCAGTGTATAAAGGCCCAGACCCAAATGATGAGCTCGACCCAACAGAGGAACGTCCAAAGACTTGGGTTGGACAAACACCTAACCCAAATCCTCGAACACGACCCGAGTGCTCTGCAGTTCCCAAGGCTCTCGCAAGTGAATCATCTGTCGAGAGCTCTTGAAAAGAGCTATCCTCCTATTGGATTGAGACAATTTTTTCCTATAAAATGAAAAAGAGACGTTAAATTTTTATTACAATTAACAAATAATCAAATAAAATTTTGAATTAACATAACAATAGCTATATTTTACATACCGCAACTGCTCAAGCCTCATCGTTGATGTATGTTCCGTCAGCCCTTTTATGAGCTGTCGTCCATACATCACCGCGAGTCACTGGGCCCCCAACTTTCGCCTCCTGAATAAATAAATAATTAATAAATTTTTTAAAGAAAAATGTTTTTTATTTAAAAAGGATAAAATTCTTTTAAAATAAAACTCACAAGCTCAGCCCTTCTACGTGCAAAGCTCTTGGATCCAGTTGTATGTGGCATCGTCATACGTCTTCTGTTACGTCTATTTTAAGCAGCCACATCCTAAATAAATGCATAAATAAAATAATTAATCAATGTTTTTGAAAAGAAAATATATATGAAAAAATTAATATAAAAAATTACTTTGGTCCTCGCGTTCAGCCGGTAATTAACGAACGTAGCCCATTGGTCACGTGGAATGCCAGAGGGTACGTCATTCAGCAACTCCTCCCTCGTCCTGGTCCCATCGTACTTGAGCCGAAACATATTATAACGTGCAGCTCTCCACTTGGCTCCAAGTGACTGTAAAATGATCTTCTTGTGGAAGCCCGTCACATTAAAATGTGTCTACAAAAAATAATATAAATCTCAGTTAAACATTAAAAATATTAAAGTATACTTAAGAAGAATTAACATTTCATACCTGCATCGTGTCACGAAACACTCCGGCCTTGTAATCCTCGGGAATGCTCCTCCAATCTTTATATGAGATCGGAAAGAAACAGAAGTTATTTCCAATGGTGCCGAGGAAGACACCAAGGAAACCACCTCCGTCTCCAATGGGCTGGTGGGTGTCGTTACACCGGACAACAACCTTGTGCCCACTAGGTAACGCCCAAACATTGTGGACAGTCATCTTCTGGGCGTCACCTAACCGGTCTCATCTGTTACAATATAAAATAAATGTGTTAACTCAATATTTGGACGCTAATTATTATAAATATAAAAAATATTTTATATTATACTTATAACATCGACTGTCCATAATCTCCTGCGCCTACGCTCCTGCTGAGCAATTTGATGCTCCACCTCAACACCCCCCAACAAATCATTGACGTCCAGGTTGATATCAAAATCGTCATATGGTTCCTGGGCGTCGTAAGAGGGGATTGTGGATGGGGTGGGATCTGACTCCGATGTTGTATCGTCAGATGGGGGTAGTGTGGACGGTCCAGCCTCTGACTCTAGCGCCCTCGAGCCCGGAGGTACTGTGGACTGGACAGTATTATCATCGCAAGGCTGTCCTCCCTCGCTACTAGCCAGGCGAGCAACATGGCCAGCTGATGTCGCCGCACCCGTTCTACCCGCAAATCCAGATTTACCCCTCCACATCGTCACTATGCCTGTCAGAAAAAAATTAATAATATTAATTTCACCTCATAAATTGTTCATTTAAAAATAAGAAAATAATAAAACCATATATCAAAATACATAAAAAGCATAAATTGTTCATAAACAAACTCAAAATATATTCAAGATAATACAGGGTCAAATTAGTATTGTAACAGACATAAATTCACTGTTTCTTCTGGAAATAATCTTTCTAAATTTTGAACGCGCAACGGATCACTATCATATGAAATATTATCATCGTCCTCGCCCATCTCATATAAATCACGAGGCTTCAAATACACAACCATATTCCATTTGTTGTCAACCGCATCTTCTACATAATATACTTGATGCGCTTCGGATGCTTTGATGTACGGCTCGTCATCGTCATTTTCACTGGTATGAATCAACCGTGAAAAATCGACAAATGTCACCCCGAAACCATCCGTGGTAATGCCCCTCGCTGTTGTTGTATTGGCCCACATACATTTGAATAAAGTAACTGTAAAGTGACCGTGATAATTCAATTCTACAATATCCAATAACTTTCCATAATACGGCACTCTACCGTATTGCATATTTCTGTCACTGCTACTTGCATAACTCCTCGTCCTGAAAATACCGTGAACTCCACTATTTTGGATTGTCAACCCTTGGTCTCGCTCTAACGTTCGAAATTTAAATCCATTTATATTGTATGCACTGTATCGGCGTGCTCTATCCAAGGGCCAAATTGCCAGAAATTTTAGTTCAGTTGATAATGTCTCACTACTATCATTTGCTATCTGGGAAAGAAAAATTGAGTCGTGAGTTATGCTCATATTAGATTTTAAATACAAATTGACTAGGTAAATTGTACACTTACACGACGAGTGAACCAGGAAACAAACTCCCTATGAACTTTTTTATCTATCTCAGAAGACGATCGGGTTCTACATCGTAAGCTATGTCTTACCCAATCTCTAAATTCTCTGTAAAAAAGATTGAGTCGTAAATTTAATGATTCATATCCATTAGATAAATATTAATGTAACAGTAAAGTTTGGTGTACTCACTGAAGATAAGATTCGACTTCCGGACAATTTATTAAGACATGCTGATGGGTTTGCAATTTTTCTCGGGGAGAAAGGGTGAAATACTCGAACCCACCAACTGGCCTTCCTACTTGTGGAAACAACGTACCCTCCACCGACGTTGCCACATCAGGTCGATCGTCGACCCGAATAGGACGATTGAACAATGTTTCTACACCCTTCAAATACCTTGAACAAAATATCAAAACTTCTTCAGCAACACATGCCTCGGCTATTGAGCCTTTTGGCCTTGCTTTATTTCGGACGAATGACTTAAGCTTACCCAAGTATCTGTACAATATACGTTAAACCAGGTATGAAAAATTGATAATAAAAAAAACATAAACAAGATAAAATAGATCTGAATTTTTAAATTCTTGTACCTTTCAATAGGATACATCCAACGATATTGAACTGATCCGCCTAACTTGGTTTCTTGGACCAAGTGAACTGTTAAGTGTACCATTACTGTGAAGAAGGAAGGAGGAAATATCATCTCCATATGACACAGCGTCAGAACAATACGATTTTGAAGTTGATCAAGTTCGTTGACATTTAAAGCTCTGGAACAAATATGTCGAAAGAACGAACAGAACTCGATCAAAACTGCAGACACTTGCTGAGGAAGTGCCTTCCTTATGGAAAATGGTAGTAGTTGTTCCATAAGAATATGAAAATTATGACTTTTCAACCCACCAATCTTACGTTGTCTTAAATCAATGCATCTAGAAATATTACTATAATATCCGTCAGGCACAGAGGTGTTTTTCAGTGTTTTGAGAAAGATATCTTTACCTGCATTTGTCAACGTGAACAAAGAAGGCGAATACTTACCATTCTCATCTGGCCAAAGCTCTAACCTAACACCTAACTCCTGTAAATCTCTTCGTGCATTGATGTGGTCTTTTGAACGACCAGTGTCATTTAATAAAGTATACAGAATGTTATCGTAGACATTTTTTTCGATATGCATCAAATCAAGATTATGCCACAATAAATTGTTCGCCCAATATGGAAGTTCAAAGAATATACTCTTTTTTCGCCATTGTTGAGTCCCAGCTGCAACCCCTCCATGACCTCGGGACCTCTGTTCTCGACCTTCATGTTCTCCGTTCTTTCCGAATACAATGTTAATATCATTAATTTGTCTGAAAATATCTACACCGTTCAATTGCAGTGGAGGATTTCTTCTATCTTCTATTCCATCAAACCTGTTACGGGCAAGCCGAAATTTGTGACCCGGATTTAGAAAATGACGATGTCCCATAAAACACAATTTCCGACTATAAGGAAGGCGCACAGGAGTTAAATCAAAATTACAGTGTGGACAAGCCAATCCAGTATGAGTATTCCAACCTAATAAACATCCAAGGCCAGGAAAATCACTGATTGTCCACATGAGAGCAGCATACATATTGAACATGTCACTACTGAATGAATCGTAAGTCCGCACACCGTCGAACCATAGCTCCTTCAATTCTTCAATCAACGATTGCAGAAATACATCTATATCATTTTTCGGTGCCTTTCTACCAGAAATTATCATTGACAGTATAAAAGAACTCTGCTTCATACACATCCAAGGAGGAAGATTGTAAGGGATCAGTACAACTGGCCATATGCTGTAACTTGTACTTAAATTTCTAAATGGATTGAAACCATCGGTAGCAAGGCCCAAACGCACATTTTTAGGATCAGATGCAAATTGAGGATTTAAGATATCAAATCTCTTCCATGCCTCGGAGTCCTTTGGATGCCTCATCATACCGTCACTGTTTGTGTATGTGGAATGCCATCTCATATGTTCGGCAGTCTTAGAAGACATGAACAATCTTTGTAGCCGGGGCTTTAATGAAAAGTATCTGAGAACTTTATTAGCCACCTTCTTCCGCTTCTCTCCTTTTTTCCTCGGTTTCCACCTTGATGCACTGCACTTATTACAAGCATCTTTATTTTCATTTTCTCCCCAGAATAGCATGCAATCATTTTTACAGGCATATATTTTTTTGTAGTTCAACCCCAACTTATTAATAATTTTTTTAGCCTCGTAAAACGAAGTTGGAATCTTTGCATCCGGAAAAACGTCAACCAATATTTGCAGCATCATTGACATAGCCTTGTCGAATATCCCGCATAAACACTTGATGTAGTACAAATTCACCAAAAACGACAATTTGGAGTATTTGTCACACCCTTCATACAATAGTTCTTGCCCATCCTTCAGTAATTCAAAAAAATCTCTCGTGCCTTCGTCCATCCTTTCACCTGACGGTGGAACTGGCATATCAACAGAATCAACACTTTCATGTTCATGATGAATTTCAAATACTTCACAGACCATGTCCTGCACAGGGTCATTTCAGACGATTGGACGTTCTGGAACATCATGTAGTACTATTTGACGTCTTGTAGTAGGATCTTCTGTTACCCTTTCTCCGTGCATACTCCAAAAATCGTAGCCTTGTGGAAAAGGCTTGACGATCAAGTGTTGGCGCACAACCTCCGTAGCTTGCCATTTTTTAAATCTGCACTTTGGACACGGGCAGATTATTTGACCTTCCACACCCGAGTTAGCATTTGCAAAGTCTAAAAATCCTTGTAGACCTTCCAAATACTCTCGGGTGTGTCGAGGTTTATGGATCCAAGTCTTATCCATGACTGAAACCATTATGAAATCAAAAAAATTAATTAATAATTCACTGAATAATGTATTCTTAATGCATAACTTCATAATCTAACACCTTATCGAGGATTAAATAATATACGACAAAGAAAAATTTAATGATTTTTAATTCTATTTAACAATTTAACATTTCTACTTAATTTGTATACTTAAATTTAACTAATTATGTTTAAGTTAAAATAAATATTACAATTTTAACATGGCACTTTAACTGGAAGAGAAACTAAGGCACTGTTTGGTTACTCAGTTTTCTGTTATCATTTTCAATGAAAATAGAAAATAGAGTAGAAAATCTGTTTGGTTAGAATTTTTGAAAATTATTACGTAAAAATAGAGTTCAAAATATCTAGTTTTATTAATAAAATCAGACTTATGTATTTTTAATTGGTTTTATGAATACTTTTGAGTTTTTTTGTCTGATTCTCACCTCATTTTGCTTCATCTCGGTTAACAAAAACAGCAGCAAACCATTTCTACTTGTCTTGTTTTCAAGTATTTTGTCTTTAGCAGCAAAGCATTTTCTTTCGTCTCAATTAACAAAGCAGCATGTACTTTTGTCTTATTTTCAAATTTTTTTTAGTAAAATATTTCTACTTGTCTATCTTTAAATATATTTTACATTTTATTTTTATTTTTTTTAGCAAATATATTTTGCATTCTAAGAATCTTGTTTGTATTTTGTTTCAATAAATGTGTTCTACATTTTGTTTGCTGTTTTTTATCTATAACTTTGGTAAATAAATATTTTATGAATTACATTTTTTTCCACTATTATTTTGAAAACTCAATAAACTCTGAAAAGGTGCAAAACGCGGTCAACTTTCATTTTTGTCTATTTTTTTTGTCGTTTCAATTTTTTAAAAATTCAAACCAAACATGTTTTCATTGTTTTTATTTTTGAAAATACATTTTCACTTTATAAACCAAACATGTTTTCTATATTTTGAAAATTTGAAAATGAAAACTATTTTTAAAAAATGAAAACTGAAAATGAAAATTGAAAATATTTTCTTAAACCAAACATGCCCTAAGTTATCATATTAACATTGTTTCACCTTATGTTGTAATATTTCAGTTTAATTTTATTGTGATAAAAAACTATATTTAAATCTACTATACAATATTTCGTACAATTTTCTATTCACATGTCACTTTAACTGGAAGAGAAATTAAGTTATCATATTTAAATTGTTTTACCTTATAATTATGAACATAAAATTCTAAGTTAATAATTATGACATTCTTCAAAAATAATAATTAATACTTATTTAATTATTCTAATTAACAAATATAAATATTAATTATTTTTTACTATTAATTTGTTTAAATTAACAACAGATATTTAATTTATATAACATAATACATCATTTTCTAAAAACATAATATAATTTCTAATAAACGAAAAGTATAAACTATTTAAATCAAACATACAAATATATCAAAAAAAAAATTCAAAACATTAAACATAATTAATATTAAAATACATACCTTATGTTCAAATAAACAACTCTGAATCACAACTGTCTGTATATAAACGAAATATCTACATACAAAGTTAAAAAACAAATAACGTACTTAATAAATTTAAATAAATTTATAATTTAAATAAAAAATAATTCATAATAGTACAAGTATATAAAAATTTACCTCAAATAAAGCAAATAAATTCGAAACACCAAAATCACAAGAACCTTTCACAGAAAAATACTCACAAGCGTTTGTAAGAAGAAATAGAGAGAAACTGAAGTTGCGTAATGAAAATGAAAGAGGTAAGACAAATTTATAGGAAAAGGCGGGATTTAACGACGGTTTAAAAAAACCGTGGTTAAACCTTAGTTTAATGACGGTTAAAAAAAAACCGTCGTTAAATATGATTTTAACGACGGTTTTCAGACAAACCGTCGTCCAATGGGAGCGTGGTATAACGACGATTATATAAAGCGTCGTTAAACCGGAGCAAATCCCTATAAACGGTCCAATTTCCATCGAATCTTAGGACGGTTAGTTTTAAACCATCGTAAAACCGGTCTATTTTCCCTGGAATGGTCAAATGTCCATAGAATATGATGACGGTTTACCTTTAACCGTCGTTATATAACGACGGTTTATGTTTAACCGCCGTTATATAACGACGGTTGGAATGGAACCGTCGTTATATAACAACGGTTTCGTCGAAACCGTCATTATATCTCCTATTTTTATGACGGTTTATTTAATCGTGGTTAAAACTTGATTTAATGATGGTTTTTTTGACCGTCGCTATTACTCGCTTTTTTTGTAGTGTAAATAAATAATTTAATAAATGATAATCTGGATAAAATTCCAAATCATCAATTTATTATAATTTGTTAGTAAGTTATCATTTTATTGGAGATTAAAAATATAAACTTAAATAAATAATTAATTTAATAAATGATAAATCTGGATAAAATTCCAAAGCATGCATACTACTCATTTTTGTGATATTTTCAATGGCGATAGTGCAGAAATCAAAGAATGAAGTTCATAGATTAATATATATATATATATATCTAAAACACCACTTATCAGCAAATGATAATTTGATCGTATAGCTCTGATAATTACTTATTATATATAAAAAATGTGAAGTAAAATAGCCTTGGAACTCAATTTTTTCTTGATGTCACTTGAAGCTTAATTTTATGTATTGATGGAAAATTATTTACACTGGAATCTTCTTTTTGCTAATAAAAATGCATCGAACGTCAGCCTCCTAAGGAAAATTTCAATAAATCCGCAGGAGGCATTTATTGAGTGAAAAAAAAATAAAAAATCCTTTTATCTGACAACGGACAGTAACGACCATTTTCATAATCAATGAATACAGTTGATATAATGAGTTCTTTTTTTTTTTTTTGTTGGGTCAGCAAATAATTGAATGTTGACTCTTCTAATCTTCTCCTTTTCTTACAATAATGTTTTCATGATTTTACAATTATGCCATTTGTCTTATAATGTACTCTTAGCGACTAACAAAGAAATAAAGAGTGACCCCCCCCCCCCCCCCAACAAAAAAAAGGAAATAATAAAAGAGATGAAGGAAAATTCAGTGTTTACTCTTCCCAGAGGCAATGTATGTCTCACATTTTGGACATATGAGGATCATGGTTTACTCATTACATGATTAGACAAAAAGGGAAACGGCAAGTGTAACAATACTAATGACCGTTTTCCATGACATGTGTGTTCAATGATACGAGGAAGAACATTACTGTTTCTCCCCATGAGTACTTATTATGCATGCCAATTCCTCCAGCAGTTTGACATATTATTGTGCCCATGTAGTTTTACGATTTCCCTCATAAATTAGAATGATTATTATACTAAAATTTTGTACTTCTTTAGATCCTAATGATGGATTAACTTTTTGAAAGAAGAAGAACGACAAGATAACAAAATTCCAATTTGTCTACTAATTAACAGTGCATCAGTATCTAAGTAATATTATTTATAACAATATTTGAAGACAAAAAATTATTGAAATGACTATATCTAATATATTATTTGCAGTAAGCTTCGCTGATTCTTTTTGTTATTAAACTAACTGATGTTAACAATTTTGGAAGTGTTGCGTTGGGATGGATTGCTCAAGTGATATTGTTATGATATTATTTTCTGAGGGTTAAAAGTGAAAAAAAAAAGGAGAATAAAGGGAAAAGAAAAGAAGAGGGAGGAAAGAGGAAAAAGGAAAATTGAAAAAGAGAAGAAAAAAAAAAAAAACAACCAAAACATGAAGAGAGTGAGAGAAAGGAAAAGCCCTCCACTGTAAAAACTAAAAACACAATTCATTTTGCTCCCTTTTCTCTGGTGTCTCCTTTCTCTCACCCTCTCTTCTTCCTCCTCTTTCTACTTCATATAGATCAATTTAAAAGCCATTTGAAATAGATCATGCTTTCTGTCAATTTTGTGAAGCTTATGTTTCTTTAGTGTCTTCTATTAATCACTGACCCCTCTCCTCTTTGCTATCTATTCCTTTCTCTGTGTCGCTCCTTTCCCTTTTGCCCATTATTTTTCTTTTGTAAGTTTGTGGTTTTGTGGGTTGTATTTTGAAGATGAGTGGTGGTGGGCTTAGGGTATCAATTCCCAGCAGTGTGAGGAAGACGATCCAAAACATCAAGGAGATCACAGGTAATCACAGTGAAGAAGAGATTTATGCAATGCTCAAGGAATGTTCTATGGATCCCAACGAGACCGCCCAGAAGCTCCTCCTTCAGGGTATGATTTATTTTCTTTACTTTTGTTGCTTTTAAGTTCCACCTTTTTGTTGCGTAAATTCGATCTTGATCTTAGTCTCTGTGTCCTTGCGATCCTTCTTCTAGACTATATATTTTCTCATCGGGGTTCGTTTTATTTGGAAGTAATTTGTTTTATTTTGTAGTATGGAGTAGGTATATTGTAGGATTGGGTTTGCTATGATGACTTTTACGTTGATAAGCTTTTTGGTTAGGCTAAATTAGAATTTTTAATACCCCTTTGGATTTTTTCAAGGCTTTGTGTATTGTTACCTGGAGAATGCTGTCGACTTCCGTGCACAGATGCATTTGTTTAATTTCTGAAAGTTATGGACTTGACTGTTCGTCTCAGAATAGTTTACATGTTTCAGTCATGTTCAGCCACCACTGTCTAGTTTGTTTATAAACAATAATTTGAGATGCTTTTGTCTTTAAACTTCCACAGTCAATAAATTCCTAGTTCAGCCAATGTTTTATTTTGTTCGATCCTCTTTTGGTTTAAGTGAGGTTTCCAAGGTCATTTTTTTAGATAGAATCGAAGGTCAGTTTTTTTTCTAAGCAAAGAAATTATATTGGGTACTTAAAAGTGATAGAATTTTCTTACTCTGTTTCAGGCAGATGTATAAGTGGGGCTTTTCTTTCCTTTTCTCCCCTTTGTCTTTAGAAGTTTCCTTTTTTCAAAATTCGTAAGTTATTATCCAGAGTTGTTGTTTTAAAGTATCTGATAGTTATTAAGGAGCTGCGATGCCACCAAAACTGGGTCCTTATGAGAGGAGAGGACATTCTCTACTTTGATTGTAGCTTTAGTGAGGAAGGCATTCGACCATGGGTATTATCATTTTTGATGATGATAGAATAATGCTATACTTCATTTTCACTAATCCTAGAGGTTGTTCAAAGTGACTGATCAGTGAATTATAGACCTCTAATCTCTTAGCAAGTGAACTTTGAATAGGACACTTTCTTGGTACTTATGCTTTTAGGCACATGAGAGGAAGATCTAGTTTCTCATCATGTTGTGTCACTGGAAAATTGGTCATTTTTGGACACGCTAGATATTACTTCCAGTCTGTGTAGGAATTTATTTTGTGAGGGTCTGTGTATTTGAGGAATTAAAATTTTCAGTGGTTTAGCAGGAAATCTGATAGTAATTATGTTAGTTTCATTTCACTCATCTTCTTGATTTTATGTACTGAATTACTTTCTACTTAAGCCTCTGTGTCACATGCACGGATCATTTTACATGGAAGCTTCACTGGGTTAATAGAGTGGCTCTACTTTCTTGTTACGTGTTTGTATTTAATAATGTCTATAAAATTGTGTGATGCTGTCAGAAGCATTTGGTATTGGGAGTCATTGGTTGGACTGTTGGAACATGAAGTTCTTACTACAGACCTGTTCTATTTGACATTATAAAGAAAATCTTGTTACTTTTTCCTGTCTTCCTTATTGGAAAAAATTACAAACCAGTGAGTTGTTGCTAACCACTGACTTCAGATTCACACATGGTTGATTTTACATGCATCAGATAGCTGTATGTGAATGATAATGGATCTTCAGGAGTATTGTTTTTGTAATGCTCTTAAGCTGTTGGAAACATGTTATCCCCTTGTGAGTTATTGATTTGAGTGTGACGTTCAAGCTGTCATTATTTTGCATGTGAAGATCCATTCATGTATGATATCTGTGCTAATTGGTTTGAATGCTCTCCTTATTCATGCATGATATCTGTGCTTATTTGTTCTGATGTCAATGATTGGATTTATACTGTCTTTGTTGTTATATATTTATTGTTCTTGCCATATATATGGGTAAAAAAATAACAAAAGTATCTGTTGTACAGACACATTTCACGAGGTCAAAAGAAAAAGGGACAGAAGAAAGGAGGTAAGATATCTTTATTGTGAGTCAGTGATGGACACTGAACTACCAATTGGTTCTACTGGTTGATTATCTGTTGTTTCTATTATTCTTATAGTTGACTAAATTGTAGCATCCATGTTGACCATGCTTCCATGCACTATCATTCAAGAAGTCTATTTGTTTTGTCTAAAACAGTGTTTTATTGTTTAGATAATGTCTTCTAACCATGTTTTAGGCTGTTATGGATTAGATTGTGACATTTTATATCTTTTTCCTGGTTGTTACTAAATGCACTCTGTTATGCATTAGTTGAACAAGGTATTAGTGGACCTCTTATCTTATCTCTTAATAGAATTGTGTTCTTGTGTGAAAATGTTTTTGGTTGCACACTATGATTACCTGTGTTAGGCGATTGTCTTATGATAATCTGTGTTGTTTTTTATTTTGTACTATTATTCTTATTCAAGTTCAGTTTGTTGTTGGAGGAAGCTTTCCTTTCTTTGCTAATTGTTTGTTTCTGGTGGGTAGGGAATATACTTCTTTTCCTTCTTGTAAGGAGAGAGCTGGGGGTTCTTAGGAGTTTCAAAAGTTGTTTGCCTTTTATGTTTTCAAAAATTGTGATTATCATTTATTCTTGTTGACTAATTTTTTATTATTTCTTCTTCCTTTTATTTATAATTCTGCAGAATGTTAACAACAGAGAGTCTGTGGAGTCACGTTGGAGGCCTGGCACCCAATGGTGGGGGGGTAGGGGTGGTCGAGGAAACTTTTCACCTTATCATGTGTCACATGGTGAACAACCATTCTTAAGTATAACTTGTTTGAGTTTCTTTGTTGTTGTCTCCCTCTTTGGGTTCTTTGTGATGAGTTAACCGTATCTATGTTTTGCCATCTCCAATAGTATTTTACTTTGACTACTTTAGATTCTGTATGTTGAGCAATGAGATTAAAAATTGGTGGATGGATATGATCATGGTATAGCATTTGGCTGTTTTCTGACACCTTTTATTTTCAAAAGAATGGTCTTATGTGTGTTGGAAGTTGTTTTCTGGCCTTTTACATATAAGTTTTAGTTTGTATTATTATAGTGTCTGTGGCTGCATTCCTTTTTTATATTATTACTAAAATCTAGATATTGTGAGGGCCATTCAAAACAGCTAAACTGAAACTGTCTTCTATGGACCTTCTCTCAGATGTTGCGGGAAGCAAGAATTCTGAGACAGGCAAAGATAATGGAACCAATCTAGTCTCTGAGAAAAGTGCACCATCATGGTCAGCTTCTCAAGAGACGAAGACCAAAGAAAGAAGTTCAGGAGCTAGGTGACTTGATTAAATAACTTTTTTTTTTCTTTTTCATAACTTAAGTGGTTTCCTTTTATTGCGATTTATTTTTCTACAATTTGAATGTAATATAAGTCCTGGCACATTATGTTCAAAACTTAATAATGATGTGGCTTTGTAGCTCTACACCACCTATTGCCAATGGTCCTGCAACTGTTGCTTCTGGAACTCTTAGTGGTGTGAATCCTTCCCCTTCATCTGCTGGAAGTGAAGGGACAGGTCCATCATCTGGTGGCAACAAGAATTTGGGTAGTACTTTGCCTTCTGATAGTTCAGACATAGGTACCACAATTGCTTTTGGAAGTGGATCAACACCTTCCTCCAGTTAACTGTTCAGTGTTTAGACCTGCATCTTCATCGGTTCTCTGTTTCTCTTCTTCAGATCCAGTGCTGGTTCCATCTAATGGTTTACAATTTTCTGGTTCTGTTGGTGCAAGACGTGAAATGGGAAGCCAACACCCGCCAGGTGAATATTCTGCTGCTAACCGGGCTGATAACAAATCTAGTTAGGACATTTGACATTTTGCTATTTAAATAATTTGTTGGTTTTTTTTTTTTTAAATTGTAATTAACTAACAAAATTTCTGGCCCTAATAATGTATGCCAGCTTTGGAGGCTGGTAGCTCTTCTGTGCAAGGAAAGCTTCCAGGCAAATCCCAGGGAGTGGCAAAGAATCACCTTAATGAGTTGTCGCCATCTTCAATGACAATAACTCGTGGGAGCTCCTCAACTAATCGCCCTTCATCTAATTATAATAGCTGGCCACAACAACTAATTGGTCCTCAAAAAGGTAACTCATCCCTGTGGTTTGACTAGTAAACATTTGTCTCCTACATATTCCCTATTCTCTGGTGTTTCTTATTTCTATGCAATCACTACCTTTAACTTGACATTCATGTGGATAGATGGATATATTTTATGTGTGTATTTCTAGGCTTTGTTCTTATATTTCTATTGTGTGTTTATCCCCCTTTGTTAGATCTACACACACTCTTGAGTTTCTGGAAATTTCTTTCATATTTATCTGACCAGTCAAACTTTATTCCTTTACTTGTCAACCTCATCAAAGAAGCAGTTATTTTTGAAAATTTTTTAACGAATTTGCGGTAATAGTTTGTTAAACCAAGAAAACTGCGAATCTCTGTGATTGTGGTAGAGCGTGGCCATTGCTGCACTGATTCTATTTTTTTAGGATCAACTTGAATACCATCTTTGGTAACCATATGTTTTAGGTAAGTAATATTACTAAGTCAAAATTCACATTTTGAAAACTTAGCATACAATTGGTGTTCTCTTAGGGTTTACAAAGTTATTTTTAAATGTTGCTCATGCTCTTCTGAACTCCTTGAATATACTAGGATATTATCTATAAAAACAAGAATAAACTGATCCAAAAAAGGTTTAAATACTCTATTTATCAAATCCATGAATGCAGTTGGGGCATTTGTTGAGTCAAATGGCATTATTAAGAACTCAGTGTCCATACCGAGTCTTGAAAAAAGTTTTCGAAATGTCTTCCTTCCTTATCCTCAATTGAGATATCAAATCAATTTTTAAAAAACATTGGACACTTTGTAGTTGGTCAAATAAATCATCTATACGAAGTAATGGATACTTATTACAGACTGTAACCTTATTCAGCTGTCTGTAATAAATATATAGCCGTAACGATCCTCCTTTCTTTTTTACAAATAAGACTGAAGTACCCTAAGGAGAAGTGTTAGGGCGAATAAATCTTTTGTCTAACAAGTTTTGTAACTGATTTTTTAATTCTTTAAGTTCGGTTGGTGCCATTCTATATGAGGTATAGATAGTGGTTGGATTTCTAAAAGTAAATTAATATCAAACTCAATTTTTTCGTTCTGAGAGTAACCTGGCAATTCTTTAGAAAATACATTAGAAAAGTCCTTAACCTCCGGAACCTGCTCTATGATGGTGTACTTCGTATCAACATCTTTGATCACTGCTAAATACCTTTGGTATCCTTTTTGTAATAGTTTATGAACTGTTAAAGCAGGGATTAAATTACTGGGTATCTTACTACGATCTCCTTGGATAAAAAAAAAAGATTTTCCGAGAATATTAAACTTAATCACCTTAAGGTGACAATCTAAAATAGCATGGCATGATGATAACTAATCCATTACCAGTATCACATCAAAGTCTATTATATCTAAAACTATCAAATCTACAAGAGTCTCTTTATCTTCTATCAAAATTTTACACGATTTATACACATCATTTACTAGTAAGAATTCTCCCAATAGAGTAGCAATCATAAAAAAATAATATAAACTAGTAGGATCTCTACCTAATTTGTTAGTAGAGTAGGGTGATATATAAGAATGAGTAGAATCAGATCAAACTGTACATATGCTTTATGGGAACATACTAATATTGTAACTGGCATCACTGCATTTGAGGTCTGAGCATCTTGCCATGTCAAGGTAAAGACTCGAATTTATTCTCGGCCTCGACTTCTTGATCCTCTACCAGTACCACCACTACTTGCTTAAATTGAAGCTGCTCTATTTGGTCGTGCTGATACAGATTCAGAGTGTGAAGTTGACTGTACTAATGCTTGACTCAAGTTTCGTAATTGTGAACAATTTTTCATCAAATGACCTACTTGTCCACACTTAAAATATGAAATTGGACCGGTAGCCCAAAAATAGAAGTAAGGTAGAGTGAGGAAAGGAGAGGAAGAAAGGAAGAAAGAGGAAGAAGAAGTCTAGGGGACTAAGTGTTCTAGGTAAATTTAACAATATTTCTTTTTGAAGAAAAATTTTGAAACTTGTAATATTTATATGGGATTTTGATCTTAGAACTTTGATGATTGGTCATGGATGTTGCTATATCATGTTACATATTATGTATGTTTGAATATTTAGGTTGGTGTAGATAGTTCTGCATGGGTATAGCTATAGGTAGCAGAATTTTAAGCTTCTGTGTTTTAATTTCTGGGAACATTCTATAGGGAATCTAAACAAATGGTTAACATAACAAATGTATATTTATGTCTCACAGATTTTTAGCCACTGGAATCATTCAATTTAGAATTCTTATGAGGTAAATATGTTCCGATTAGTAAACAAAGGTCAGAAAATGGTTAATCAAGGAAGAATATGGTAGGATAGTTTTGGTGTTTTAATTTCTGAGAACATTCTATAAGGAATTAAAATAAATGGTTAACATATGAATTATATATATGTGTGTCACGGATTTTTAGCCACTGGAATCATTCAATTTAGAGTTCATATGAGGTAGATATGGTCCGATTAGTAAACAAAGGTCAGAAAATGGTTAATTAGGGAAGAATATGTTAGGATAGTTTCGGTGTTTTAATTTCTGAGAACATTCTATAAAAAATTAAAATAAATGGTTAACATATGAATTATAGATATATGTGTCACGGATTTTTAGCCACTGGAATCACTTAATTTGGAATTCTTTTGAGGGAGGTATGGACAGATTAGTAGGTAGAGGTCAGAACCTACCCGAGAAGAAATAACCTGTACTTTGAGGGAGTAATATCACCATGATCTCTTAATATTTCATTCAACTGTTCAACATAATAGTTTTAGATAATTGTTTTATCTTTAAATTGACACCAAGATCACCTAAATCGTAGTTAAATTGAGGGAGTTATCCTCTGATTAGTAAGAGAAGGTCAGATAGGATGAAAAATTGCATAAAAAAAATAAAGGAATAAAATTAATATTTAAAAAAGAAGAAAAATTTTATAAATGAAAATAATAAATGACTAGTATATGCTATAGCCATTGCCAATGCATAAACTTCTTACCATTCTAAGTGTGTAATTTTGACATGAAAATATTTTGATGAAATATTATGGTATTTGAGTATAATGAACATACTTGTTATTGCAAATCATATTTTTGGCTATTAATGTAAAAAGAAAAGAAATAAGTACGGTCACTTGGCAATTCGTGTGGTGCACCAGTAGGGGACGCCCTATCAACGGTAATGATCATGTTAACGAGAAAAGAAAGAAAAAGTGGGCCATGTCGGATGGAGCGAGAAAAGCCCGTATCGGAGAGTAGAAAATACTCACCCTGACTGGGGTAGTTTGATATGAAAATAAATTGATAGTCATTATATGATATTTGGAAAATAATTAATCTTGTCATACATGTCATTACTGTATGATTTTTAGGTGCATAGATATAGTGCATTCATGTGACCAAAGATATTTACTATAGTTTATACAACTGAACATGACGTGATAAACTATATTGATGATGATTTATTGTTGAACTTACTGAGATTTAATTCTCACTATATTTTCATGTCATGTTCAGAAAATTAGTTATGCAGATTTTTCTATAACTCTGACTTTTAGTGCACGTTGGATCGAGTTATTCTATGATGGGCGGATCCTAAATAAAATGTTTGTGGGCTAGTTGGCACAGATCTCGGTGAAGGTGCAACCACCCGCACCCGAATCTCCGGAATTTGTCAACCAGAATAAATAAGATGTAGATATTTATGTGTTTGAAATGTTGTACGTACGTACATTTTGATTAATGATGTGTATGTGAACTTTATATTGTATAATAATAATAAAAAAAAAAGGTTGTTACAAATGTCACCTCAATCTTTGTAAATTTGTCCTCTTGCTTAGCTGTTCTTCCTAATTTTTGCGTTTTAGGAGTATTTTCTGGTAGCTAGTTATCTCTTCTGCCTTGTTCTATTATAAATTCAGCTAATGTTTCTAAACTCCTATGTATGTCAGCAATCATATCAACTGTTCTATCATATGGCTCCTGAGAGAGTTCTACACTCTCCTTAGAGACTCTATCAGATACATGAACCTATTCATCATGTCTTGGGTTTTCGTATCTCGTGCATGCCTTCTGCCTCTGCCTTTGTCTCTGCCTCTTTCTCTTCCTTTAGGTCGGCCTCTACCACGGTCTCTTTGTATTGGAATTGTAGATTGTGCAAACTTCTGTAGAGGGTTCACGATCTACAACTTTTCTAACAACTACTCTAGTTCTTGGCGGCATTATAGGCTATAGAAAACAAAATACCTTTTTAAAAATATCATAATATTTAGTTGGCCTTATATTAGGAACTTTAACAAACTTGGAATGGAAAGTAAATTGAAATCCTATAAAATCACTCAGCAGCATCTGAAGTATAAATATATTCGGCTCATATCCATACTAAAGTCCTACTAAAGAATCCTTTGCTCTAATAACTACAGGAAAACCTAATGTTTTGATACCAACTTGTCACGTCCCCATTTTAAGGGAACGCGATTGTTACGAGTAGCAGATAACTTTAACGCTATTCTATTACATACTTGTTTCAAGTATATCACATATCAGGATTAATAACATATGTTAGTTCTCCAATATAACAAAATATATAAGCCAAGTCTTTATACACATATTACAGCAGAAGTAGGAATCCTGTCTGTGGCGTTCAAATATACTTTAGAGTACAAGTACATTGTAAATCAAAATCTACGAGTCCTGAAAACAAAATAGGTTAATCAGAGAATATGTCGCCTAGTTGATTACCTATCTGAAGGGAAATGACCAAACTCTGTACTTTTATCTGAAAAAAAATATAAATATCGTATAGTGAGTTTGACAACTCAGTGAGCAGATAATACTTCCTATAACCTCTTAAGTCAACATATGAATGTACTCATATTTTAAAATTTATCATAGAAAATACAGTTCAAAAGTACATCTATATGAGACTTGCATTTCAAATATTCTCATAAAAAGGATATTCAGATATCCAAAATCATATACTGTACTGTATGATCATTAAACAAATGTTATTATACATCAAAATATTTCACATAAAAATATTAGGAAAATCCTATATCAGAATCACCATATTAGAGTTCAAGCCCTTCCGTTTAGTAGTGTAAGATTTGCTTATATTTAGCATCTCAACTAAGGTTTGCCCTACCACCATTTAAGAAGACACGTGAAGAGACTCTAATATGAGCAATTTTTCAAGTACACAGTAATAGAGGGCAAATCACATATCATATAGTCGGCATCTCGCTTAGATAAGAGACATCTCGTTTTCTTTCACATATCATATCCTGTGTATTAGCTGTCACACAATGCTAGCACCACCCTTGCTAGCTGAGGTGTTAAGGTGCACTATGGCTAATATCGTCTGCTATTAGCAAACAGTGTTTTCAAAAGGATTCTTTCATAAAAATTATATTTGCATATATGCCATATCGTTCTAAATAGAGATTTTAGTATAATACATAATTTTCAATCTCAGTACAATTTTATCAGAAATTTCCCGAGTAATCACATATACATACTTTTTTCTAAGGCAATCTTATAGATTTACATATCAACGCTACATGCAAAATATATTTCATTTACTATATAATGAGAAATACAATTTAAAATCAAATATTCAATGAGTTTAAAATCTATTTTCAAAATTATACTCTTTTTAAACTATATACCATATTGTAACAATTCAGATAATTTAATTTATTTCAGAGACATATAAAAGTATATAATGAGACATATAAAAGTATAAATAACTTGTAAACATAATCAATTATCCATTTAAAGTTCAAGAAGAGCATATGGTAAGTCATAGAAAGAATTATCTACTTATAAGGTAAGACTCTAAGTTGGTCAGTCCTAAAATGCACTTTTTTAATTTAAATTTGACCAAATAGACTTTAAAATCGAGTCTGGAGGGTTCAAAAATCTAAAAAATGACTTTAGAATCTCGAAATTTGACATCTGAGGACTTGGTCAATTGATGGATATTATTTACGATCAGATTTACTATTCACCGCTGAAATCACTATTCATATCGGCTGGATTTATTGTTCATGATGCACAAAAAGTTGTCAGATGGTTGAAAAATTTCATATTCTGAAGTTTATCTATTTTTTGAATCTATCTAATTTATCAGATTTTCAATTTGAAAACTCTAAATAGAGGTTTTAGAATTTATTTATTTTTTATAAATTTTCTACTTCTGATTTGCGGTGATTCTACGGCCAATTTGAAAAATTATTCAGTCAAAATCGTAGTACTCTCCGTCTTGAATCCAGTGGTACCCTCAATTTTGAGATCGGATGCTCGAAAGTACTTCAGATCTAGAGAGAAAAAAAATACTATTTATTCGTCTGAAAACTTTCTGTCTCTTTTTTTTGTAATAAATGATGGAGGACAATTAGCAATTTGCTAATTGTTAGAGGAAATCCTTACAAATTTCATTATTTATATTTTGATCTCAAAATTTTTAAGTAATTACAATTTAACCCAAAAAATATTAATAAGTTTTTATTTTCATCCCTAAAACCTTTCAATTACATCTCTATTCTTTTATTTTTTTTAATAATCCATGCATAAATGAAAATTACTAAATTTTATAAGTGTTACAAACCTCCTTCATTGTTCCCAGAACTCTCTCTTGCACCTTCAATGGCCTCTTTGTTGGACAGTCTTTTTTTTTTTTTTTTTTAAATAAATGATGCCTTTAAGTACCAAAGTGGCATTAATGAAAACTGTTTTTGCAAAGTGTTCTCCGCCTTTTTGTTGTTTTGAGAACCCAAAACAGGTTCAGATTGTTCCTGTTTTCCTGTTTTTAAAACATGTAACAAAACTATATTTATCAAACAAATTTTTTTGTTTTATTTAAAAAAAAAACAGAAAATAGTTTTTTAAAATTGCTATCAAACAGATCCTAAAATTCTGTAATTTTAATCCGTAGGTTAAAGCTGATGTACTAGTCCACAGGTAAGTCTTTATAGACAGCCCCATAATTTAGAATTTAGAAGGCTTGAATTGCGTATGGTTTCTCTAATATTTATGAAATTATTTTTCAGTTTTACCTTGTTAGAGCTTGTCTTTTTGGAATAGTTATTTGGCACTACTTGATATCATCTATTATAAAGGCAGAAGTTTTAACTTGCTTGGGATATGATATTGGCATATACTTGTGTAATGTGTAGAATTGTAGCATGATCGCATTTATGTCTTAAATCTCCAATGCCTTATTATCACTTGTCTCAATGCTCATTTTTTTGTTCATTATAATGTCAGTTATTACATGATTGTAATGATTATGTCATTATCTGGTTAATGATTGTATTTTGAGTGGCTTATTAGCTATGTTGAAATTTAAAATATTTGAGGGTTCATGTTTGTATAGATGCCTTGCATGCGCATAAATATGTTTCTTTGGGCAAGGACAATTATTTTTCTTTCCTTGCTGCAGTCGTTTATGATGACTGATTGACTTCCTCTATATTTAATTGTCTCTAACAGCTGGTTCTAATAAGGAGTGGAAACCCAAGCCAACAAATACAGTTAATCAGGGTTCTGGACCAGCAAGTTCATCTGAAGCTCCTGCTATTTTGGCCGAAGATACTGGGAAGTTACAGTCTGTGTCTTGTGTCCTTGATCCTGAAGAAGCTTCTTTAAAAATGCAGAGGAAGCTGGAGGATTTACATCTTCCACAACGTCAACATGTGATACTTCCAAACCATATTTATGTTCCTGATTCTGAGAGGACTAAATTTAGTTTTGGGAGTTTGGGAACCACTTTTGAAGTCAATACAAGCTATACCAGTGGTCCAGATAGTGATAAGAGTTCTACACCTCTTTCTGAAACATCACAGGCTATTGAAGAAACCACAGAACAGCAGGCCTCAAGGTTGTAATGCTTAATGTGGGCATTGAAATTATAGTTTGTCTAAAGCTTGGAATCTGGTTTTGACTCTTCTCTTATTATTATTTTTGATTGAATGGCGATTATAGTAAAAACTAAGAATATACTGATATATGTAATTTCAATGAAAGGATGGTTTGTGAGGACATAACATTTTATACCTGCTTGGCAGGTTGTGACTTATTTCATGACTAGGTAATATAACTAGCTAATAATTAGTCATTGTCAATGCTAAATTTTGCTGACTTTTGAGAAATGAATCTTTTCCCTAGGTAATGGGAATATCTATGACTGACCAAACTAAGTAGTATTTAATTGCTTCCACTTGCTCTGGTTGCTATACTGCTGCTTATGAAGATCCTAAATATAAGTTGATCATAATTTTTTTTTGGATGTCTTTTATTCTTTACTTTTGCTATTGGAACAAGTAACTAGTGTTTTCTATATACATTTCCAGCCGCATATCCCTGTTATATTCTGTAGCACTGGTACTGTGGAAAATATTTTTACTGAATTTTTAAAATTTTGATCTTACAAGACGTGTTATTTCAGCAGTCAAAATGCTGGTGTTACTGCTGAGATGGGAGGTTATCCTGACAATCTGCAAACACCCACTAATGTACCTGAGAACCTGTCATCTAGTGCTATTCAGGAGTACAATGAATCCAAGCAAGACGCTGCTTTGCCATCTGGAGGTCATCAATACTCGGCAGTGCATACTTCTCCAAGCTACAGTTTTGGTTTTGTGCCCTCGATGGTGGGATCTCAGCTTGCGCCATTTGATAACGCTGAGTCTCAAGCTCGTGATATTTCTCGGCTTCCAAGCTTTGTTGTGAGCCCTTGGACCTACATTTATATGTTTTTTGTATAAATTGTTTACTTTGCATTCTTGAATTTGATTGTTCAAATAATTAAATTTGCATGTTACTCTAGGTCCATCAACCATTTGATCCAACTAGTTATTATGCCCAGTTTTATCGCTCAGGTGCTGATGGTGATGGCCGTCTTTCTCCTTTTCCCTCAGCTGGGGTTTCAGCTAAGTACGGTGGCAATGTTACAGTGCTTCCTGCACCAAATTCTCAGTCTCCTCAAGAGGTTTGTATTTGATAGCATATATATTTATTTGCACTTAAAAAGAAATGTCTTCTTTTATATGACATTCTTTCTATTTATATTTTATTTCTGAAGAAACCATACAAAATGATATTTTAAAAATTTGAACATTCTATCATAATATTTATTTTCATTCCTTAATTTTATTTCTGTGTTCTTTTCTCTTATTTTGAACATTAATTTGATCTCTATTTGTATCAGCTAAATATTTCACCACTCACTTTGACTCCTTAGGTGGCTTTTGGTATGTAGGTATTCTAATTTCCCGTGTAATTGGAAACCTATATATAAAACATTTGAGATGAATACAAAAATCTTTTTTTTTTGTAATCCTTGTTCGGAGGATGAAGCTCATGATTGTGCTGCTCTGCTAGGATAATCCTAGCCAGAGACAAAGGTCGTGAGTGGAGCGCTGTTGGTTTCTCTCCAACGTGCTGTTTGCTCCATCAAGGGGCTCTGGTAAGTGGTTTGTTTCTATTATGTTCTTTGGAGATCAATGTTTAGAGGTGGTTTCTGTTTGTAAGGAATCTGTTTTTTATCATCATGGGTGGTGTTAAGAAATTTATTATGGAAGCAAAGGCTTTTGACGTTGCCTTAGAAGAGGGGGGAGCGTGCTTTAGGCTGATTATCCTTGAGTGCCGAAGGGTTGCTATCCCATTCCATTATGCTGGGCAAAGAAACTTCTAGGTGGTTGTTGCCAGTGTTGCAGAATTTGGGCGAGTTTCAATGAGATGTCTTTTTGGAGGTATAGGGAGGATGAGGTGTTTTTCTTCTGAGAAAAGGCAAAATTCTAGCGGTCTGTTTCTTGCCATTACTGGATTTTTGAGAGGAGGGAGGCATAATGTTGTTTATATTCCATCCCGTGCTTTCGTAAAAGGTTGGGGGAAGTTTGGGTCTGTGATTAATGATTTCCTATATCCAGACAAAGGCTTTGTTTCGAACAAAGGAGGGGGAGCCTCTGTGGTATCTCCAAACATCAGTTCTGCAGTGGTGGTTTGCCAGAGCCATACTCCAGTTGAAGCTGTTGGTGTTATTGATGTTAGAAAGGAGTAGCAAAACGGTTGGAATAAACATGTAATCAAGGAGAAGCCTTATTTTTTGGAGGTTCAGTTACTATTTTTTGAAATCCAAACTTTGTGGAGTCTGTTATCACAATATCAATGCTGGTTTTGGATAATTTAAACAGCAGGGGGAGTGGGCTTCAGCTGTGACTAGTTCAGGGCCAAGGTAAATTGGGTGCTATTGCAACAGAGTAAGTGTTTTTCAAAGGTTAGGCCCAAAGCAATATCAGAGTCTTTCCCAAGTGCAGAAAGATTTGGGTGCCGAAGACCAAGTTTGCAGATCCTCTGTTACACGCGCAAACTCCAGTGAAGTATCCCACGATTTGCCCCTTTTAGCATGCACAGAGGGGGCTGATGAAGGGGTCTGGGTGGTCAGGTGTGATCATCTCAGACTTATAGGTTGTTTTCAAGGTAACAGGGGGCTGGTTGGGGCGAAAGAGAGACTGTGCACATAGGAAGCTCAAAATCGGGAAGGGGGGGGGGGGGGGGAAGATGGCCTCGGCTGGGAATCAAAGGGATTTGTTTTATCACTACGACTGGCCGTTCTGGCTGAGCATGTTCAATGAGATAATTTGGGGTTTGAAGATGTTTCTGAAATAAAACAAAATAATGTGGGTTCAAGTGCTGTTAGGCCAGCTCTAAGTGAAGACTCAGATTCTGAATTTGTTGAGTTTTTAAAGGAGGATGAGTTTGAGGAGGACAAAGGGGATTTGTTTATTGAGGAAATGTAGAAGCAATACTTCTCAAATAATCCTAATAAGGAAATGCCTTATCTTTGATCAGGATTATGGTATCTCACAGCTTTTTGAGGAGAACACGTTCAAGAGATAATGTTATTTATGAGCCTCAGACTTGCCAACATGGTGTTGTGGATCTTTTGGCTAGTGCTGATAACCAAACAAATGTTTCGTTTGGAATAGGGAGTGATTTGTCAAATTCTGTTATTCCTTGTTCTCTTTTTGTTCGAGGTTCTCTGCGTGGAATAGGAAACCAGTTTTCCAAAATAGGGAGAGAAGATAAGTCTTTTTCTGAAGCATCCCCCTGATAATTCTTGTTCTCATGTTTTTGAAAAGCTGAATGCGTTGACAGGTGGACAAGATTTGAATCATCATTGCAATGATGGCATGTTACCCATTCCAAATGAGTTATTTCTGATTAGATTGTTGACCAGAAGCTGAAGGAAAATGCCATATCTTTAAAACGTGTAGGCAATGAGAGGGATGACCAAGACCCCCAAGCCTTAATTGATGCTACAGAGGTGAGTTTAGCTGATGAGAAAGGCGTTCATTTGAAGATGAATTTTCCTAAAACTTATTCCTGAAGGAGGAAGGGTCTGGAAAAGAATTACAGAGTTTGACATTTAGGATAAACTATGGAGGAGTAAAGGGAAGGCGGGTGTGCAAGGTGAATCCATGAAGCTTTTCAGTTGGAACTTGGGAAGCCAGGTAAAACGGAAGAAAATAAAAGAGGTTATTTCCAAAGCATTGCATGATATTGTTATGATGGTTTGCTTGTGAGAAGCTTGTGGGAATCTAGACATAAGGATTGGGTTTGTTTCCCTTCTGTTGGGGCATCCTGGGGGAAGTTGGTAATTTGGGATACTAAGGTAGACTCGATCATGGTTCTTTCTCGGTTTCTATTTTATTGGACTTCAAGGGGAGGGTTCAATGGTGGATCTCCTTGGTTTACGGTCCTTTCAAACCTTAGATCTGATCTTTGTTTTGGGAGGAGCTTAGTTACATTCAATGTTTTTGTGCCTGCTTTTGGTGTGTTAGGGGCCACTTCAATGCTGTAAGGTTCTCTAATGAAAAGTTGGGATCAGATTGGGTTATTGCTACTATGAGGGGTTTTGATAATTTTATTTGGGATTGCTGTCCAATGCTCAATACACTTGGTTAGTGGTTAGAGGGAATACTATTTCTTCTCAGTTGGATAGGTTTTTGTGTATTGCTACTTGGCAGGATGCTTTTCCAAAGTTAAAGCAAGAAGTGAGGACTCACTTAGTTTCAGATAATTTCCCAATTGTTTTGGAGTCTTGCAAGGTGAGATGGGGTCCCACTCCTTTTTGCTTTGAAAATATGTGGTTGAGTCACCCGTCTTTTTTCCCCTTCATGAAAGAGGTCTGGGAGGAACCGAGGGTGGAGGGTGGAGGTGGGGAGGGCTTTAAATTTATGAGAAAGTTTATAGTTTTAAAGGAGAAGATTAAAGTCTGGAATCAGGATGTTTTTGGAAGTTATAAGCTTAGAAAGGATGAGATTCTCAGATAGTTGGAATCCTTAGATAAGTTGGAGGCAAAAGAGATGTTATCCTTGGAGTTGTGAGGTGAAATGGATTCTTTAAGGAATGAGTTTGAAGAGGTGATTTTACGAGAAGAAATTAGCTGGAGGTAGAAATCAAGAATTCAATGGGCCAAGGACGGCTGTGCGAACACAAAGAAATGGAGCTTGAGGATGGGAGTTTGGGTAGGGACATTGGGACTTTTGCAAAGGAAGTTACTAGTTTTTTTCTCTACTCTTTATTCAGATGAAAGTTCTTGCAAACCTTTTTTGAAAGGTTTGGACTGGTGTCCCATTTTAGCTGATATGGTGATAGAAACCACAGTTATTAAACAGAATAAAGGGCAATGTTGAGTTGTTATTAGGTGAGGACACATGGCATAGTATAATAGGAGTAATTAGTTAGAATTTTAGTTATAAATAGAGAGAGGGAGAGTGAGGGACGGCATGGAAAAAATGGATTTGGGAATGGGGCCGCTGGCTGCCTAGTGCCTGGAGTGCTATGTTTTCTTGTTTTCCTTGCTGTGTGTTCATCTTTTTTTCTTTTCTTTTGTATTGTTTTCTTACTATGTTGATCCCTTCATCCTTTTCTAGTGAACAACCCTGGTTTATTTTGTTATTTTCTCTAGTATTTAAGTATTGATTCTAGTAACCCATCTGCAATACCACCATTCAAGGGAGAAAACCATATCAAGGCCGAGGCAACAAGAAGAGAGGAATGGGGGCGCTACTGCTACTGCGATGAGAAAAATAATTCCACCCATCGTTGCCAGGTTTTACTAATGGTCGAAGAAATAGATGATGCTAGGAGGTCCTAGGTATGGACGCGCAACTCAACGATGATTGAAGAAGGCTTTCATCGGCGTATAACTGAGGCAGGGGAAACCAGAAATGGCAGGCTTAGATGTTGTTATGGAAGCTACAAGAAAAACAGCCATAGGCATTACTGTTGCCATCACTAAATATAGGTCTTGTCCGTCGAAGAAACAGAACACCCGAAGAGTGAAACGCAAGAATCTGAGTCAGGGAAAGAGGAACGCGAGGTGATGTTTGAGGCGGACAGTAGCGGAGGTAGCGAGAGGGAACAAGATGATGAGGATAAGCCAAAATTTTATGGGAAGGAGTTATTGCATGCTGCAACAGAGAACATGGACGTTGGGAAGGTGCCGGTCAACAGAAGGGAAGGGGGAAAAAAGAATATAAAAGATGAGATAGGAGGTGAAGATGGCGAGTTCCAGTTCAAAAGAGAGAGGCATGCGAAACCAGAAACAGAGGCCGAGAAGAAGATGGAATCCGAAGGAATGGAAAGTGAAGAAAGTGCAGAGGCTAAAATCGGGAAGAAGGAAGGCAAGGGAGATGAGGAATGGAAGGAAGATGCTGCAAAAGGGGCGGACGTTGCTGCTGGAATGGGTTTTGGGGAACCTGCAGCAGCAATGGAGGTCTGGAGGCTGCCATTCAACGAAGGGGATGATGGGTTGGGGATTGAAGGTGATTTGGAAGGAGACACGGAGAAGGAAGAGGTGGTGGTTGCTAAAATAGATCTGGGAGAGAGCCTTGATGTGTTGCAGTTCTGTGACCTTCATTTGGCGCCATTCAACAGAGGAGATGCTGGGAAAGAGGCAAAACTGCCTGGAACTGGTTTGGGGGAACGTGCAATAGCGCTGAATTTCTGGAGGGGGCCATACAACAAAGGGGAAGGTGGATTGGTAAGAGGCCACATGCAGAAAAAATATCTAAGGTATATTGGGGTTGGATTTGAGGTGTTTGGGCCTCAAACACTTATGACCCAAGCTTTTAAAACAGAAGAGATAAATTGGGCTAAAGCAAAGGAATGGTCTGAATATTTTTTAAATTCTATTGGGCCTAATTTTAATCATGGGCTTATTGGAAAATTCACTGAGAACTTATGGAGTTGGAGGTTGGACCATATCAATGAAGTCCAAATGAATATAGACCAAGTGCACAAAAGATACTTGGAAGAAGTTACAGTTGTGCCTAAAGTATTTGGACCTCAAATAATTATCCCTAATTGGATCCAGATCACTAAAAAAGAAGAGACAAATTTGGATCAAGCAAAAGCAGGCCCTGGATATTTTATTAATTCACTTGGGCCTAATTGGAGTTATGGACTAATGGGAAATGGTGGACTGGACCAAAGCTTTGCAAGCAGCAATAGAATGGAAGTTTCATTGGCTGAAAAAGAAAAAGAGGATGAAGATCAAAGAAAAAAGAAGAAGAAACAACTTTATGGGAAGAGATCACCTATTCTTACCTCTACCACTCACCTTGAGGGCAAGGTGAAACTTCGAGGGCGGAGTAATGATGGAAACCACAGTTATTAAACAGAATAAAGGGCAATTTTGAGTTATTAGGTGAGGACACATGGCATAGTATAATAGGAGTAATTAGTTAAAATTTTAGTCATAAATAGAGAGAGAGAGGAGTGAGGGACGGCATGGAAAAAATGGATTTGGGAATGGGGCTGCTGGCTGTCTAGTGCCTGGAGTGCTATGTTTTCTTGTTTTCCTTGCTGTGTGTTCATCTTTTTTTCTTTTCTTTTGAATTGTTTTCTTACTGTGTTGATCCCTTCATCCTTTTCTAGTGAACAACCCTGGTTTATTTTGTTATTTTCTCTAGTATTGATTCTAGCATTCCTCTACTACTTTCTTAGTAAATTTCAGATGGAGATCTAGGTCTCCATCATATGGCTGGTTGGTTGGAGAGGGCTTTTGAAGAGAAAAAGATTCGGAGAGCAGTTTGGAAAAAATGGAAAAGGATAAAGCTCCCTAATGGTTTCACTTTGGCTTTCTTCTAGGGCTGTTTGGATGTTGTCAAAAGGGGTCTCTTAAAGGTGTTTGATGTGTTTTTTTGTAATGGAAAGGTAGCAGTGAGTATGAACTCTACTTTGTTAATTTGGTGCCTAAGAAGTATAGGTTTAATTTGGTGCCTAGTCCCCCACAAAGTGGCGAACCACGGTTCGAATCTTTGCTGGGAGAGGTGCCCACATTTCGTGCCCGACGTGCCTCGAGCAGGATTGCCTTCACTAAGTGAAGGAGACCTGTGGGAAACCAAAAGAAAAATTAAGGTGAGAGATTATATAGACCTATTAGTTTGGTCACCAGTGTGTATAGGATCATTACCAAGGTTCTCTTTGCTAGACTTTGTGAAGTGCTTTTGGATAGAGTCTCAGAAAATCAAAGTGCTTTCATCCTAGGAAGGCAAATTTTGGATGCTGCCTTAATGGCTAATAACGTTGTGGAAGATGTAAAGAGACAAAGGGCCTGAGACTTAGTTTTAAAACTGGATTTTGAGAAGGTTTATGATAGGGTGAACTGGGGGTTTTAGATAATGTGCTTGATGGGAAGGGATTTGGAGAGAGATGGTGGAGGTGGATTATGGGGTACCTTTCTACTGCCCCCTTTTCTATGATTGTTAATAGTAAACCTAAGTATTGGTTTAGAGGCCAGCGAGGAGTGGGACAAGGAGATCCCCTTTTCCCTTTCTTGTTCTAGTGGTGGGTGTTGGTTAGAGCTGTTGATAGGGGTTTGATCAAGGGGCTGACAGTTGGGTTTGAGGATATAACCATTTCTCACTTGCAATTTGCTGATGATACTATACTGTTTCTAAAGGATGATAGGCAGAGCTTCATGCATGTTCTTTATATCCTTCAGTTCTTTGAGTTGATTTTAGGTTTGAAGATCAATTTGACTAAGAGTGGTTTTGCAGGGATTAATATTGAGAGTCACAGTCTTTCTTCTTTTGCTACTTTGGTTGGTCAGGTGTTGCAGTGGCCTCTTGTTTACTTGGGTTGGCCCTTGGGAGATAATCCACAGGCTACATCCTTTTGGGATCCAGTTGTCCAAAAGATTTCTAAGCGATTGGATAATTGAAAAGGGGCCTTCTTTTCTTTAGGTTCCATATCACTCTCATTAAATCTTGTTTGTCCAGAATTCCTATTTATTTTATGTCTCTTTTCATGAGGCCAGTAGGAGTGGCTCACCAGGTTGAGAGGATTATGAGGAACTTCCTTTGGTCAGGTCCTGGTGCAGACAATAGAGTGCATTTAGTTAGCTGGAAGGTTTGTTGCAGGCCTAAGAATGAATATGTCTTGGTCTTGGTAATTTGTTGTCCAAGAACATTGCCTTGTCAGCTAATTGGTTATGGCGTGGTCAATCTTATGGCATAAGCTTATTAGAAACAAGTATGGCTTATATCTGAATGGTTGGGATGCAACATTGTGGTGAATGGTACTCATGTGAGTACTTGGAAATTTATTTCTCAAGGATATTTATCTTTTATACCACTTATTTCTTTAAAATTAGGGGATGGTTCAAAAATTAGATTTTGGGATGATACTTGGGAGGGAAACATTCCTTTTATTATGGCATATCCTCAGCTTTATCAACTTTCTACTGTGCATAAGTCTCCAATACAAAGTTTTCTTAATTTCCAGAATTCTAATCATTCTTGGAATTTTCACTTTTTAAAAATCTGAATGATAGAGAGAGAAGCGAATTTTAATCTCTTTTTCTTTGCTCAATTTTACTCTCTCTTCTAATCATGATATGAGAATTTTGGAACCTTGATTCTTCGGGAGTTTTTTCTTATAAATCCTTTTTTTAGTTCCTTACTCATTCTCCTACAAAGGAGAGATTTGTTTTTGATAAGCCAATTTGGAAATCTAAAGCTCCTTCCAAAGTCAAATATTTTGTTTGGACAACAATTTTTAATAGGATTAACATTAATGACATGTTGCAGGTTCAATGGCTCCATATAGTTCTCTCTCTTGATATGTGTGCTATGTGTATATTTGACTCAGAATGTATCTTATTTCTTTCTATATTGTTCCACCTGGAGTTACTTGTGGAATAAGCTCTTTGGTATTTTTGGTGAGAGTTGAGTATGTCCTAGTTCGTTGGGTTAGCTTCTTCAAATTCATTTTCAAGGATTTGGTAATAAGAAGGCTAATGGAACCTTGTGGCAATGTGCAGTTAATGGGATTCTGTGGTTTGTGTGGCTGGAAGGGAATGCTCGCATCTTTAAGGGACTGTCTTTGCCTTTAAATCTATTATGGGACAGAATTGTTCACATGGCTTCTCTTTGCTGTTCAGCACATTGTGTTTTTTTTTAAAGGAATCTCTGTTTCGGATATACAGAGAGATTGCACAGCTCTTTTACAATAATTTGTCTCCTTTAAGGTTTTGTTTACTTTGTCTTTGCTTTGTTCTTTTGCTTTTTAGGTGTGAAGATTTCTTATCGTTCTATCATTTATACGGTTTTCCCTTTCTCTTTCTAATACAATTTCTTTTTCTATTAAAAAAAATCTGTTTTTATATTATTTGGATCATATGAGACAAATTTTAAAATTTTCATATTTACTATAGTCAAATATTTAAAAAATAGATTTCGTAGTGTTTGGAAAATTAAAATCCCTTTGTACCAAACGCCGCCTTATAATATTGTCTGAAAAATGTCACTTACTGGAAATTATATGTTTTCTATAGTCTATTTCTTGGTTGTCTTTTGGATGCTTACATCACGTAGTTAAAGAAGATATCTAATATTCAATTGTTGGATTTTTTTTTTTATGCTTTTATAGTTTTGTGGCTTTAACTGCCAAAAATATTTGGCATTTTTTTTTATTTGTTTGATGTTTTTATTTAAGTTTTCTTTGTTTTGGTGAAAGTTGAAATTTTGTTAGCACCTCCTATATTTGACCCTGGACTGAGTTTTCTTTTGTTAAGCCTTCATCTGAACCTCTTCCTTCCTATTCAGCTTCTGTCAAAGGGTGAATATTGAAATTTTTGTTATTTGGTGGCATTGATAGATCATAGGAGTAGGAGTTAAAGTGGGAGGAATGAAAATTGAAAGTATTTGGACGTAATGTGTGTTTGTCTAGATGCATCTCTCGTTTTCATTCCTCTCATTTTCACTCCTAGTAAGCTCACTGCTCACCCTTAGGGTAATTAGACATTACAATTCTGGGATAAATCTGACCTTGTTCACTGGTTGTTGCTATGTTCATATGAAAAGGAGCTTCGGGAACTGATTTGTTCTAGAGTGCATCTGACATCAGAGAAGTGAAGTTTCCAGCACTGATTGTGTAGTGCTCAACACTGAGCAATGAGTATAGACAAAATTATTATAATAATTGTGTTTGATTTATCTTGATTAAGGGGGCTCAATATTATTTCAAAATCACTATTTCTATCTGGAAAAAAAAGGGAAATGGCAATAAGCAAGCAGAACATAAAATAGCCCTTCAAGTTGAAGAAGTTTAAAAAATAACTCTTTCATCACCTAATTCTAGTCTGCGATACCCTGAGTCAATAGATGCATTACTAAATTATAAATGGAGCACCAAATAGGCATTTCTTGTCTGTGGCAGTCAATTAGAAAGTTATCACTTATCATGAGGTGCTATGTTGCACCCATAATGATACTGATGAAATATTATGTTATTTATTTGGAGTGTGCACATGGTAATTCAGCTTTCTTTCAGTTTAGAAATATACTATATGGATGCGAGCACTCTTTCTGTGTTGGTTATGCCCTTTTTTCTTGGAACTTAACTGGCTTTGTGAGCTTGTCGTTTCCTGGTGTACTGATGCTGGCAAGAACTGACTTTTTAATGTTATAATAAGAACAATAATGGAGTTTTACATTATTTTCTTCATGTAATATTGTATCGTTTTTATTTAGAAATCCTGAGAAAGGAGCCCAGTTTCTTAATGCTTTGTGTTTTATACATTTTTTTCTATATTAATGATTTATGATAATATGGTTTTTCTGAAAATCTATGCTATTCTATGTTTGCAGGGAGGTGTCCTGTCTACAGCAGGACCAAGTGGTGTTACTCAAGCTGCTGGGCTGATGCAAAGCTCCATAGCTGTTACTCAGCAACCTGTTCCTGTCTTTCGACCCCCAAGTGGTGTTCATATATCCCATTACCCTCCAAATTACATTCCTTATGGTCACTATTTTCCCCCATTTTATGTCCCACCAGCCATCCACCAGTTTTTGGGTAATGGTGCATTTCCTCAGCAACCTCAGGCTAGCACTGTATATCCACCTCCCCAGGCAGCCGCTGCAACGGGGATGAAATATCCTCTTCCACAATACAAACCTGGAATCAATGCTGCAAATCCAAGTCACATTGTAATGCCGAGTGCCTATGGAGCCTATGGTTCCTCTCCGGCTGGTTATAATCCTGGTTCTGTGGCAACTGCAGGGAATTCAACCTCTAATGAGGATTTAGGTCCCTCCCAGTTTAAGGAAAGTAATGTATACATCAGTGGCCAGCAGGTTTGTTCCATTTGACTTTACCATTTAGTTTGGTTATTAAGGTTAACTATGCTGTTATATATCCTAGTGGCATTTTATTTCACTTAATACTTGGGAAGAAAAAGAGCACGTCCACACCCCCAACTTCAATTAACTTCAGCAGATTGACCCCATCTTCTGTAACACTCAAGAAAAGCACCTGCATCAATCTGCTGTGATGCTTTAATTATATCTATATTCACGGGGTACCATAAAACCAATTTCTGTACTGCCTTTTAACTGCAGACCGAAGGAACGGCAGTCTGGGTGGCTGCACCTGGCCGAGAAATATCCAGTTTGCCTACTAGTTCTTTCTACAACCTTGCACCTCAGGGTCAGCATGTGACTTTTGCCCCATCACAGGCTGGCCATGGCACCTTTGCTGGCATGTATCACCCTGCACAAGCAGTGACAGCTACAACGGTTCATCCACTGCTGCAACAGTCTCAGACCGTGGCTGGAGCAGTTGATATGGTAGGACCTGGAGGCAGTGTTTATCAGCAGCCTCAGCATGCACAGATCAATTGGCCAAGTAACTACTGAGACAGGCTTGGACATCCTCCTGACAGCTAAACAATTGAGTCCTATTTGGGGAAGAATTTTTGGGAAACTCCAAAATATGGTTGGAGTATCATGAGGAAGACAAGGCAATTGGGTGCAATTGAGTGTAAGAAGCAGGAATATTCGCCAATCACATCTTCTGATTGCTTGGGTTGAGGACATGAAAGGTTTAGTCCACCTGTAACCATTTAAAGTTAGATGAGGTAGAAACATATGCAGGTCTTCTCTTTTTTGTTCCTGCTATTTTGTGTTACCTTATAAACCCTTTTAATAGCTCCAAGCCTTTACCCTCTCTTTTATTGAGGGCCTTAAACTCTATTAATAGTACTGTCGAGTGGTGAGAAATGTTGTCCATTCTTTCTTTTCGTTTCAGTTTATAGGGTTTGGAAGGTATAGGTTCGTGGGGAAAGTTCTTTTGCCGTTTCTTGTCTTTTACCTGTAAAGTGAATTTTGATACCAAGAAAATTATTTACTGAAGATATTATGTTGCTTTGGCAAAGCAAACTGATTTGCATCAGTTAACTGATGCATCCGCATTGCTTGTCATGGTTAGCAAAAGTGTATTCCCCTGCTAGTGCTGTGACACGATTCAGTAAGCTATAGACTTTGTTATTATGTAATTGGATTGTTAGCTGCACTGCCAACAAATAGTTTATAATATTTTTGTGGGGGCAATATGTAAACTTTTGTAAAAATAAAAAAAATTACCATATATATTAATTGAAAAAAAAAATCTTTGTGGGGGCAATTGCCCCCACAGATATGCACGTAGATCCGCCTCTGGTTGCCATTGCCTCTACCATTGATTGTATTGCCACCAGTTCCATTGTTACTCCAATTATGGTAAAAAAAAAGTTTAAAATATAGAAAAAAATTAAAAACAAATTTGTATATACAATAGTATTGCATGTAAAAACCAAATGTTTGTTGCTCATTTTTATGAGCTAGACTTTGTACTTGGTGATTTCTTGAGCATAACTCCAATCATTAATTGTTTTTATTTATTTATTTGTATACAATGGGAGAGTCTCAATTTATGAGGAAACTATGCCAGATTTTTATTAAAATATCATTAGAGTGAGGAGAGAAGTACTTAAGAAGTTGATTTTATCGATAACAATGAAGAAGATGAGACGATGGACGAAGAAAGTGAAGAAAGAAAATTTTTATCTAAAGATTTTACGTGAAATACCAGAGTGTAAAGTGTTTGTATAATACTTGATTATTGGTAAGTTTAATTTAATTTAATTTTCATACAATACTTGATTATTGTTAAGTATAATAATTTAATTTAATATTCACACAATGCTTGATTTAATTTAATGTGTCGTTATTCATGGATGATTTATAGCTAAATGATCCATGCATTTATTATTTGTAATGTTTGGTGATATTAAAGTCTTTATGGTATGAAAAGATGAATTGACAACGTCATTTGATGATTTGCAACATGTTAGTTTGAAGATGGTAGGAAGAAGAAAAGGTAGATGAGGTGATTGTGGGTATAGAGGTGCTACACAGGATAATTCTAATGAAGCAACTTCACAATTATGTATATAATCACAAGGACATAACGAAGAGACCCAAACACATCCCACCACTCCTTCTCAGCTTCTAATTAGATGTGCAAGTATGTAAATGAAATACTTTACATGTGTTTAGTTAATATTTACTATCATATGACTAATACACTGGATCTTCTTGTAGCACATCAAAGAATGTGAAGGGAACCTACAAATGTCTTATGGTGGACACAAAAACAAAGAATGAAAAAATCCAAGTAATCATCGCCAATGATATCCTCAGAGCCGATGGAGAAGCATAGAGGAATTTCATAAATTATATTGGTTATATGATACGATACACTGCTTCTTTGACAATAAAGGAATGAGTAGAGATCTGAGAACAATGTGGATTACAAATCCTGTTGAAAGTTAAAGTAATGATTAGTATTATTGTTTAACACATTTATTATATTTAAGTAGAGTTTAAATTGTTAACATAGCTGTGTATTATTGTTAAAGGAAAAATTTGATGTTGGTGTAAATTTGGAATTTCAATTTGATGCCTACGTTAATGCCATTGCATAAAGACTGTACAAAAATTAGAGGAGTTTCTTGCATAAAATATACAAGTAGTACAATATTGATGATGCAAGACTAGCAAATCCACTTGCCGAGCTCAATGATGATGATTAGAGGCATTTGGTGAACTATTTTGACTTAAATAATTTTAAAGTATTATGTAACATGTTTGAATAGTATTTTCATAGAAATTGTGTAACAAAATTGTCTCGCCCCTAATTTAAGGGAATGCGATCAGCATGATTAATAAACAATCCTTATCCAAAACATTTTTCATAAAATATTTTAACATATTATACATTAGATTTAATGAAAACAAAATCATGCATATATAAGTTTTTCATGTACAACCAAATATACAGGCATAGCTATATGTCAATATATTATAGCAAAAATAAGTATCCTGCTTGTGGCATTTGAAGCACACACTAGAGTACAATGTACAATACAAACCATAAAATATGAGCCCTTGAAGCAAAGTGGACTCACCCAGAGAATATGCAACCTAATTGTTTACTTAATCGCAAAGAAAATACCGTACCCCATATCCTTATATGAAAAATATTGAAATATTATGTATTGAGTTTGACAACCCAATGAGCAGATAAAACTTACTATAATCATAAGAAGCCATCATATGAATATACTTTTATGTAAAATTTATTTATCTGTTTGTTTATTTTTCAAGGTAAAGGAAAAAAATCATAAATACAAAGTGATTGTTCTTATTTAAATTCTCAATTTAAAAAGTACCATGAAGTTCAAAAAAAGTAGTACAACATGTCGATAAAAAAATGTTTACTTATGCAATTAGAAAAAAGGTCCATATATACCTCAATACATATATTTTACGTTTAGGAGAATTCTCAATCAGAACCATTATTTAATCCTAAGCACGCAGTAATAAAGAGCAAACACAAGTTAGATAGTTAGCTGGCATTTTACCTAACAATAATATGAGGCATTCCACCACTCTTTTGCAATAACACATCTTGTGTGTTGGTCGTTACACAAGGATATCAACACCCATGCTGGTTGAGATTTTAAGGTGCACTAGGGCTAGCATATTGCTAGCAAATAGTGTTTTTGAATAGGATTCCTCCCAAAGAAATATATTGCATGAAAATAGTGTGTCATCCAAAACAAAAAAGACTTTCTAAGTTTAATTCTTTTGTCAAACAATTTTCAATCAAAGCTAAATACATATCCACATCTTTTCCCAAAGGCAACAATATATATGTATCAATACCACTCGTCCAAAATATACTATTTTTAATAAGTGTAATAATTCACTAGTTCAATAAAGAGTTCTCATTTTCAACTACATGGTTTATAGCAATTAAATCATAAATGCCTTATAACAAAACATTTTCCTTTTCACATACAAAAACTAAGAGTTGTTTAAAAATATTTTCTAACCCAATTATGCTTGAATCGATCTTTTCAAATATGGTGGGAAATTTATATACAACTATATATTCAAGGGATTCTAAATTCAAAGAGATTTAGACATTGGAATCTCATCATGTTCACAACAAAGCTATTTTTGAAAAATATATCAACTAGTAAGCATTTATGATAGTTTATCCATTCTCAAGCTCTAAAAATAGTAAAAAGAAATTATATTTTGGACTAAATTCACATTTAAAGTTTAAGAAGAGTTTAAAATAAGTCATAACAAGTATTATCTACTCACAAAGCAATGGTTTTCAAGTTGGACAGTCTCAAAATGCATGTTTCTAAGCAGAATTTGAAAAAATATATATCAAAATTGAGTTCAAAAGATCCAAAAATTTAGAAAATGACTTTATAATCATAAAACTTAGTCTTTGAGAGCTCATCCAACACAACAGGGCACCAGGACACACACTACATATGCCACTATAGGGGCTGTGCTTGAGATTCATGTGCTGAAGAGAGAGAAAGTGCATGAGGGTGCGTGAGACTTTTATAGGTATGATTTGAACCTAAACTTTGAGTTTTCAAGGTTTTTCCACCTCCTGAATCTATCTACAGTGTTAATTTTTTATTTTGAGAACTCTAACTAGGAGTTTCAGAGCTCACCTTTCTAGGGGCTTTTCTCCTCCATTCTTTGGCCAATTTTTGACTAGTTTGTGAGAAACCAATAAGACAAATTTTTAGATCTCAAATTTTGAATCTGTTGATGGTGGTGGTGTTGAAATTCGAGGTTTGAAAGTTACAAAAATTTTAGAAAGAAAATATGGACTTTTAGAAAGAGAAAATAGAGATATAGGGAGAAGTCCAAGTTCTGCACACCTCTTCTGCAGTTGTTGACATACAAATCATATGGAGAACTAAATAGAAAAAAATTAATTATTGGGGGATGCCCTATAATATTTTTTATTTATATTTTGACCCTTAAATTTTTAAGAAATTACATTTTGGCCCCAAAACTTTAATCATTATATTTTTCTTGTAAATCTTCATAACTAGGTGATGAGTAAGTAAAATCTATAATCCAATAATACTTTTCTCTAACTTACAATAATTATTTCTTCAGTTTAGAGTTTTTCTTTAATTTAGGGTTTTTTTTATTTAGGGTCATTACAAAAACTAATTACGAAGTTAACTATAGGGTTAAAGTTCAACAAATGCACATAACAGAATAAATCAAACAATGAAACATGCATTAGATCCTTGATCATTTGTTGAAGTTGAAGAATTAATGGTGAGATTTAACAATTACCTACTACCATATATAAACTTGTGTTCACGGCTTACTTAAAGTTGAGATGTTTTATTGTAGAGAAATCCCAAAATGGGAGATAAGGCATTGATTTACTAGATCTAGGAGCTACAACATAGTTGTAAGGGTAAAGATGGGGATGTTATATGGTTTAATGCAACGTCCAAAGAAATTCATCTATACTTTAATTTTATGAATTTTTTAAAAGTAAGATTTATATTATTGTTTTTACTCTAAATCTTACTCTAGATTTTGCTCAATAAATACGTAGGGCCAACTGCAAAAGATTATAGCTAAGCAATTTTAAGAAGACAATCATGGTCTGAGCAACAACAAGATCTAGACCCTAGTTTTTGGTTAAAGGATTGGGGTATTTTAATGGCAAAAGATATGGAGTTAAACCTCTCTCTAAGAGGCCCACAGACCAAATAACTCCTATAACACCTTCAGGAGCAAAAGAAAAAAATATGTGAAGAAGTTACTATGGAACTACTTGAGGAGCTGAGGTTACGAGAAGAAGCAATATGTGAGAGCCAAGATTATGAGAAGAGATAATGAAAGCAATGCTACAAGAGACATTGCAAACACATTTGTAGGCATAATTAGAGGAAAGGCTATAGTCACAAATGACTTCTTTAATCACTATCTGTAACATGTATTTTCCTTGACTATGCTGGGAATATATACGGATCTGATGCTAAAGCTTAAGCTTTTGATCTTTGCATTGCTATCACATTATTTGCAAGTTACTACATATTCTGCTGCACTATGTAGCATTTAGATCACTAACTGAAATTGATTTAGACATAGATATCATTTCTAGTTGTATTGTTTAAGAGGAGGCTACTTAATAATATGAACAATTTTAAGTCAAGTGCATATTGGCTACTAGCCATTGCTTTATAATGTTAATTATTTTGCTTTGGGTGATTTTATTTTTGGGAATTTTTTGTTTGATAGTACAATTCCAGCCTTTTAGCTATTTGTGTTCTCCTTTCCATAACTGCTGCAAAATAGACCACACAGTTCAATGTAAGTTCTAAGTTACAAAACATATGGTTTTCTACTTTTCTTTTTTTCATGTCAAACTTAAGTTAAATGAATGTGTTCGTTGCTGGAAATTTCTTTGTTTCTCAATATCTATGTAAGAGGTCTTAAATTGGTTTGTGTTCTTTTCTTTTCTTTAGTTTTTCTATCTATATGTTGTTTTTAGTAGAAAATGTGACAATAGTAGAAATATATATCTATGTAAGAGGTCTTAAACTTGTTTTCTATATATATATATGTGTAGCTTCTCTAGTACTTCATTGCAATTTCTCTAGTGTTGATGACATTGATGTGGTGTTGTTCCAATCATGAACCGTGACTTGATTTGTTGTTAAAATATAACTTTGCTTTTAAATGTTATGTGCAATATGTGCTCAATAAACTCTTTCCAAATTTACTTATCTTTTTTACTTTTAGGCTTCTATAAGATGCTAAACATACTGTATATGTGTTAACTCTGGAGCTTTTTTGTGCTTTGTATCTACTGATAGCATATGGAAAAGTAGAATTGTTGGTTTTCTCTAATCATGGAAAATTGAATGCAACTTAGAATAGAGGAGCTAGAGAATTATGAAGAATCAAAATTTGGATTTTATTGTTTGCTATTGGATTCATCCATACAACTATGAATGAGATTATTGGAAAGTTTGCATTTTTTTATAATTAAAAGCTCAATGTTGATCATTTGCATAATTTTACATGTGTTTGTTCTAAATCTAAGTTCTTAGCTATTAAAAAAATGCACGAATAATGTTTGCCACTTTGGCTTCTTGCTTATTGAATAATGTTATTTTCCAAATTTGTTTGGTTTCATGATATGATGTTACATTCATACGTTTTTGGCTATAATGTTTTTGGCTATTGAATAATGTTGTCTTCTAATTCTGTTTGGCTATATAAAGTTCTATTACATGATATTATTTTTTTTTGCATTATTTTTCAAGCTATATTAATTTGTTACTCTAAATTAAACAAGGACAATTTCTAATGACCCTCCTAAGTAGTGCTACACCAAGCTCTACAGTTAATACAACAAGTACTGTAGCACCAACATCGCCAAAAGAAGCATTAGGTTGATTGTTTTTTGTCAATATTTTAATGTATCTATTGTTTTTTTTATTAAATGGAATAATGTTAGTGCATAATATTTGTTACATTTGATATTATGTTAATATTATCATCTTATCAGTCATTTTGTTTATTTTGATTTATGTCTAAGGTTTTAATTACTACATTATAAAATGAAAATTCTAAAAAAAAAACTAAACAAGGTAATGTTAATTAGCCACGAATTATTTTAGGAAAAATGTACATCAACATAGATTTAGTGGCAAATAGTGGTGACCTAACCGCCACTGAATCCCCTTGAATGAACATGAATATTAAAGGATTCATTGGTGACTTCATCGATATTAAATGTGTTTAGGTTAGCATGAAATATGGTTGTCAATCACCACCAAAAGTATTTTCAGTGGTGACTACTATCACCATTGAAAGTACCTTTTTGAGTGTCAACTATAGCACTTTACATGGCAATACTCATTGGTCTCGGTAATAACTTTAATCACCACTTAAAATGACTTTTAATTGCGACTTAAAAAATTGTCACCTAAATCTCTCAGTGTCAGGGTTATTAACAACAATCTGGTGACAATTAAAAGTCAATGTTGAAAGTCTATAGTAATGAGATATTCCAAAGGAAAAAGGTGAGATTTTTCCATTGTAAGATTGAGGTTTCCATTGAAGAGATGTTCTGGTGGTTTACCAAGAAGGATAACATTATCATGTTCAAGCAACAGTTTGTTATCAGTGACTTAACTAAGTTGACGCTTAAGGTACTAATATCTACTAGCATGGGGGAACAATGGTATCTACACTGCAAAGAAAATAGGTATTTGCCTTCTATTACAAGAGATTCTAGGGTTTAGTATAAAAATATTGCATAAAAAAAAACTCATGGTATTTTAACCAAAAAATATTTACTGAAAGATTACAACTATTATTATTACTATTACTATATTATCCTGCTGTCACATGGCAACGGTGTAATTTTTTAAATTTAAAAAACAAGGTTTCCCCCTACAGGTGGGGGGAAATCCTACCAACCTAATGATAGGACTTCGCCCCAACTGTAAAGTAAAATCCAGTTAGTTTCTTTTAAATAAAAAATTAATTAATTTTTTTAAGGATATATTGTTATTATAATTCCACTTTTATTAAACTTTATTTATTTGTGCTTCCTTCATCATCTACGTACTTAAGGTAGGACAAAACATAGAACCAAAAGTGCAAGGATACACAAATTTACTATCCTAAAAAAATTAATTTTTAATGAAATATTATAATAAAATTAATTTATATTAGTTATAGTTTTTCACTTCGAAATTACGATTTGTTGCTTGTAGATATCGACACACTATCAAACAACATTTGTTTGTCCTTACGCAAAATAAAAATAAAAATAAAGAATGTTCTTTGTATTTGTTATTATATGTGCATGTCTCTCTGTAATTTCTTTAATTTTTTTTTTTTTGCTTATATCAACATTGTAAGTTAAGTTTGTTGAATATTTAAAATTTTTCTTTATCAGATTTTATGTTGTCGAACCTTCCTCAAAATTAAAAAATTAAAAGAGGCTACACCTACACTAATTTTATCTCTAAGGTTAACATTTATTTATTTTTAGTGCAATATTTCCGTACTAAACCCATAGATTCTACTGTTTTCAAATTTATTGATAATTATGAAGGAAGGACCATTTTCCTTGTTGCAGGTGGACATTAACTGGTGGTAGGAATGGGATTATAAGGGAGATAAAGGAAAGTGTTTCTTTTCCAATGCTAGCCTAACCTTGACGTAGATTTGTTTAGCAATCAAGGAGGACTTTACTACTACAAGCATTCTTATTAGGATAAGAGTTGTATCTGTTTGGGTTTTTTTTGAGCCATAAATTGTAATAATTTAAAAGTGAAAGTCTAAAGATACATTTGTATATAAAAAATATTTTATGTGTATTTCTTTCTATAGCCTTCTTCCCATAAAAAAAAAGGAGGTTTTAAATTTGATGGGTGGTTACAATAACCTTTCTATACTACATTTTTCACATAGAGACACATTTTCACATAAAGAGATACCATGTAGAAAGATAACCATGGTATATTTAAATATTAAATTAATAAAAATGGGCTACACATATCTATATTTTTAATATAACTAACATTCTCTCACTTGACCCATTGAACACTTAATATGTACCAATTTAATATTGATGCATCCTTAAAATCTCCCAAAGATGCAATATCTCTATACCTAAACAAAAGAGTTTAAATTGCATGAATCATAGCGGTAAGTCCTTTAAAACAAATATTACCTACCATATATTACAATACAACTAAATTCATTTGAATGAGTGATGGAGATCAAAGTGCTGTCAAACCTATTCCAAACTGTTCCCAAGATCTTTTGCAAGGGATAGACAGTCCAATGACTAAGAGCAAAGCAAAGCGGGCCAAAGAAGCTTTATTGAGCTTGATCTTGGATGTACAGGCTAAAGAGGAAGTTATTAGGTCAACTCAAAATATCAAGTGGGTCACACTTTACAGTCTTGAGGATGGCATTAAATAGAGCTTGTTGGATCTTGAAGACAACTAGCTCAAATCTGCATGTCTAAAGATGTATTATGGGCTTTTATGTTATATGTTTTATTTTAGATATTATTAGTATTTTGGGCCCATTATTTATGGCCAAATATTAGTTTATGATGGGCTAATTTTTATTAGTTTAGTTGGGTCAAATAACTAGGTTGTTTGGGCCATATTCTTTTCAAAGTCCAATTAGGAGTTTTAGGGTTTTCTACTAAGTTTAGGATTGTTTGACTATATAAAGGTCCTCTATGTTCATGTAGTGGTTTTTTGATGATTAATAAAGATTGAATTTTCTCCTAAAGTGAGAGCTTCCCTTAGTTCTTGGACAAAGAACTGAATCCGATCTTATCGAGTTAGCTCGTGGTGATCAAACATCCATTGAATTTTTAAGATGATCCTTGCTTTCGCCAAACACTATGTTTCTTGGTTTAGGGAAACACATCATTTGGTATAAGAGTTTTGGCTCCTTGAAATTTGGTTGGTATCCTATCTTTTCTTTTCTATTTGTTTTCTAGAGTCTTTCTTCTTCTTCTTCTAGCTTTCTTTAGGTTAAATTAGAGTTTTAGTTCTAGTTAATGTTCTTCTAATTCCTCCCAAAAAAAGAAGATAGAGTTCTTGTTCTAGTTAATTTCTTTTTCCTACTTATAGTCTAATTCTTAAAAAAAAAAGAGTCATAGTCCTAGTCAAATTTAGTGTCTTCTTCCAAAAAAAAATTGTAAAAAAAAAAGAAACAGAGTCTTAGTCCTAGTCCAATTTGGTCTCTTCTTCCAAAAAAAAAGTTCGCTCAAAAAAAAAAAGTGAGCAGAAGTTCATTCAAAAAAGAAGAGAATTTCATTTTAAAAAAAGAAGTAGCCCAAAAAAAAATATAGCATACTTGATTTTTTTATCCCTCATTTTTTTTCAAATTCAGTTTTTAGGGTTGTCATCGTCTGAAAATTTGTTCTTATCATTCTTAATTCACTTGTTCATTTTGATAAGCTTGTTGATCAGGTTCTTGTTTAAGAGTTTTAAGGGAAAGAGATAAAATTGAGTGCAAACACATAAAGGTTGTGAGACAAACATGAGTAGTGAAAGAGATCAACCTGAAATTGACCTTAAACTCTTCATGAAGGCGATTTAGGACCAGTTTAAGTTATTGAATATGAGGCTGGATAACCTTGAGTCACCATCCAAGCCTAAGCCTACCAAATAGTTTGAGTTTGATGAGGAAGAAGGGAAAGATTCAAATAGTGAAAGATTTGGGTCAAGAAAGGAAAAGAGGACAGCACCTAGGCATGATAGCGGCTTAGGAAGCATCAAAATGACTATTCCTACATTCCAAGGTAAGAGTGACCCTAAAATTTATTTAGAGTGGGAGAGGAAGGTGGAACATGTGTTTGAGTGTCATGCTTATTCTGAGGAGAAAAAGGTGAAGTTAGTTGCTATGGAGTTTACTGACTATGCTAGTATTTGGTGGAATCAGTTAGTAATTAATAGGCGAAGAAGTGGTGAGAGACCTATTCGGTTATGGGAAGAGATGAAGGTTGTGATGAGAAAACGATTTGTTCCTAGCCATTACTATAGAGACTTGTTCAGAAAAGTACAAAATTTGCATAAAGGATCTATGAGTGTAGAGGATTACTACAATGAGATGGAGATGGCCATGATGAAAGCTAATATTGAGGAGGATAGGGAGGCTACAATGGCAAGGTTTATAGGCAGTTTGAGAAAAGAAATTGCAGATGTAGTGGATATGCACCATTATGTAGAGATGGAGGATTTACTGCATAAAGAAATTAAAGTTGAGAAGCAGTTAAAGGTTAGAACATCTTCTAAATTTGGCTCAATTTCTAAAACTCCATGGAAACTGAATTGGCAAGACAACCATAAGGTTGCTACTAGGCCGAAAGAAGAGGGCAAGTGGAGAAATTCAGTTACAGCCCCTAATCCCAAAGCCAAAGATGATACTTTTACTTCCTTTAGATCACGAGATACAAAATGTTTTAGATGTCACAGGTTGGATCATATTGCATCACAGTGTCCTAACAAGAGAGCCATTATTCTTCTTGATGATGGAGGTATGGAGAGTGAGCACTCTAGTAAAGATGAGATGCCACCATTGGAGGATTGCAGTGATATGGAGATTGGTGTACCAGTGCATGGAGAAGTATTGGTTACTCGACGTGCTCTTAATATGCAGCCTAATGATGATGTTGATGATAAACAACGTGAGCACATCTTCCAGACCAGGTGCCACGTGAATAACAAGGTATGTAGCTTGATTATTGATAGTGGGAGTTGCACTAATGTAACTAGTACCTTGATGGTTGATAAATTGAGTTTACCAAAATTAATACATCCTAAGCCATATGGGCTAAGATGGTTGAATGATAGGGGAGATATATGGGTGACCAATTAGGTTCGCATATCTTTCTCTATTATTGGGAACTACAAAGATGAGGTGCTTTGTGATATAGTACCAATGCATGCTGGACACTTGCTGTTGGGACGTCCATGGCAATTTGATAGGAGGGTTAATTATGATGGCTACAAGAATCGATATACATTGACCATGCATAATCAAAATTTTATTCTAACACCCTTAAAGTCAGCTGAGGCTTTTGTTGATCAAGTGAGGATTACAAAAGAGTGTAAGTTGAGAGAAACAAAAGAAAAAGAGAAAATAAAGAGTATGACCAAAATTAAGAGTGAGAGAAAAGAAAGAGAGGCTGAGAGATGTGAGCAAGGAAAAGAGAAGAAAGATAGTAAAGCCAAAATTGAGAGTGAGAGAAAAGAGAGAGATGTTAAGGTATGTGAGCAAAAGAAGAAAGAGAGTAAGGCCAAAATTGAGATATGTGAGAAAAAAAGAAATAGAATTGTGAGCTAGAGAAAGAAAAAAATAAAAGAGTGAGTGCTTTTGCATTAAAAAGTGAGGTGAAGAGTGCTTTGGTATGCAAGTCAAACCTCTTTGTGCTAATGTACAAGGATATTTATTTTACTAACACTAATAACCTTTCTTTGCCTAATATAGTTGTGTCTTTGATACAAGAATTCATAGCATTGAAATATCCTACTTATTATAAGGAGTTATATGCATTGATGAGGACTTTGCGAACTTGGCAGAATTATCTTTGGTTGAGAGAATTCATTATTCATTCAGATCATAAGAGTTTAAAATTCTTGAAGTTCCAAGGTAAGTTGCATAAGAGACATGCTAAGTGGTTAGAATTTATTGAGACATTTCCTTATGTGATTAAGTATAAAACTGGAAAGAAAAATGTGCTAGCTTATGCATTGTCTAGAAGATATGCGTTATTGACATCCTTACATGTTAAGATGCTTGGTTTTGAATATATTAGAGACATGTATGCTAATGATGTTGATTTTGGATCTGCTTGGAATTTGTGTGTTAAGCGTGCTATTGATGGTTTCTATAGACATAAAGGTTACTTGTTTGAAAAGAATAAACTTTGTGTGCCTAAGTGTTCTATGCTTGACTTGTTAATTAAGGAGAGTCATGGTGGAGGTTTAATGGGACATTTCAGAGTGATTAAAATCTTAGAAATTCTGCATGAACATTTTTATTGGCCTCGCATGAAACACGATGTCATTTTATTTTGTGCTAAGTGTGTGGCATGTAAACAAGTTAAGTCTAAGGTTATGCCATATGGTCTTTATACTCCATTACTTGTACCTACACAACCTTGACATGATATTTCTATGGATTTTGTGATAGGGTCACTGAGGTCTCAAAGTGGTAAAGATAGTATTTTTGTGGTTGTTGATAGATTTAGTAAAATGACTCATTTCATTGCATGTGCTAAAACCAATGATGCAACACACACAACTAATATGTTCTTTAAAGAAGTAGTGCGTTTGCATGGGTTTCCTAGAACAATAGTAAGTGATAGATATGTTAAGTTCTTAAGTTATTTTTGGCGTACTTTATGGGTAAGATTAGGGATTAAACTTTTATTTTCTACTGTTGCACACCCTCAAACAGATGGACAAAATAAGGTAGTTAATATGACACTTACTACACTTTTACGTGCTATTATGTCTAAAAACTTGAAATATTGGGAAATAGTTTTGCCACATGTTGAGTTTGCTTACAATAGATCTGTGCATTCTATACTGCTTATAGTCCTTTTGAGATTGTCTATGGCTTTAATCCTCTAACACCTTTGGATATTACCTTTGTCTACTAATGAGTTTGTTAACTTGGATGGTAAGCAAAAGGCTGAATATGTAAAGGATTTGCATACTAAAGTTTGAGCTAACATTGAGAAGAAGAATAAGCAATATGCAACGCAAGCCAACAAGAGCCGAACTAAAATTATATTTGAACCTGGTGATTGGGTTTGGGTACATATATGCAAAGAGCAGTTCCCTGCTCAAAGGAAGTCAAAGTTGCATCCTAGGGGAGATGGACCTTTTCAAGTATTGGAGCGAATCAATGACAATGCCTACAAGATTGATTTACCTAGTGAGTATGGCAATATTAGTACTACATTCAATGTTGCTGACTTGTCTTTATTTGATGTAGGTGATACCTTTGATTCGAGAATGAATCCTTTCGAGGAGGGAGGGAATGATGGAGATCAAGGTGCTGTCAAACCTATTCCAAACCGTTCCTAAGATCCTTTGCAAGGGATAGGCGGTCCAATGACTAGGAGCAAAGCAAAGCGGGCCAAAGAAGTTTTATTGGGCTTGATCTTGGATGTGCAGGCTAAAGAGGAAGTTATTGGGCCAATTCAAGACATTAAGTGGGTCATACTTTATAGCCTTGAGGATGGCATTAAATAGAGTTTGTTGGATCTTGAAGACAACTAGCCCAAATTTGCATGTCTAAAGATGTATTATGGGCTTTTATGTTATATGTTTTATTTTAGATATTATTAGTATTTTGGGCCCATTATTTATGGCCAAATATTAGTTTATGATGGGCTAATTTTTATTAGTTTAGTTGGGTCAAATAACTAGGTTGTTTAGGCCATATTCTTTTCAAAGTCCAATTAGAAGTTTTAGGGTTTTCTAATAGGTTTAGGATTGTTTGACTATATAAAGGTCCTCTATGTTCATGTAATGCATAGATTTTTTGATGATTAATAAAAATTGAGTTTTCTCTTAAAGTGAGATCTTCCCTTAGTTCTTGGGCAAAGAACTGAATTCGATCTTATCGAGTTAACTCGTGGCGATCAAACATCCATTGAATTTTCAAGACGATCCTTGCTTTCGCCAAACACTCTGTTTCTTGGTTTAGGGAAACACATCAATGAGAATTATATATAGTACATATCTTTATGAATGAACTTTCAAATGCTCATTCAAGGTCATCAAAACATATATTGTCATTCTGTTAAACTTCATGTATATAACTAAATAAGATAAGACATATAAAATTAATGGATTCTTTTAAAATGACAAAATGTGATACAAACACATAAAGGCATCTCAATCATATAGGATTATATAATAGAACTTGATCTCATATGCTTAACATGTTCCTTATAAGCAACAAGTGGTAAACCCTTTTGTCATGGATTTATAGTAATCAATCTAGTGCTGATGAGTTATAAAACCACTTTTTTTGCTTTGACATGTTCCCTAATATCTATATACTTAATGTCAAAGTACTTACTACGACTTTTGCTCTTTTGTTCTTGGTTAAAAACACTATTATGGAATTATTGCAATAAATCTTCAATGGCTTAGCAATTAGGTCAACAATTGCAAGCCCAAAAGTAAAACTCCTCAACGATATAGCATGTGATGTTACTTCAAAGCATAATAAAAACTTTGCTTCAGTGGTAAAAGTAGTAATCAAATATTGCTTTACACTTCTCCAAGAAATGACCCTTCCAGTTAATAAGAAAATATATCTTGATGTTGACCTTCTTAAGTTAAGGCAGCTAGCAAAGTCAAAATCTAAATATCAACCACTTCAAAATGGTTAGATAATCTATATGTATGCCAGTAGTCCTTAGTTTTCTAAAGGTATTGCATAACTTTATTTTTAGCTTTCCAATGGTCCAAAACAAGGTCACTTTAACATATGCCCAACATTTCAACTGCATATGTAATGTCAGGTTTTGTGCAATCTTGAGCATATATTAAACTTCTAATTGAAAAATTATAAGGAATGTTTTCATTTTTTCTCTCTCTAAAAATTTCTTGGGTTTTGTTCCAAGTTGAATTTGTCACCTTTAACAACACTTACAGCAATTGATGAACAATTCTTTATACAACAATCTCTCTCAAACTTTATTGATATAGGCATCTTGAGACAATTCTAATGTGCCTCAGGATTTAGCTCTTTCAATCTTTATGTACTAGCTTTAAAATAAAGAAAAACTCTAAATAAATGAAAGCTATAAATTAAAGAAAAATTATGAATGTAAGCGAGAATTATGATAAATGGAGATAAGTATCGTTAAAAATATGTTTATTTATTAAATTGTTTGAGGAATTATGAAGGTAATATGAGAATTTAAGTTTTGGGGCCAAAATATAATTTCCTAAAAGTTTAGGGGTTAAAATGTAAATAACAAAATTTGCAAGGATATCCTCCAACAATTAGCAAATTGCTAATTGGTCCTCCATTATTATTTTAAAAAAAAGGAAGAAGAGACGGAGAGAGTTTCAGGTGAATGAATAGGGAGAGTGAAGAGTACTTTTTTTTTCTTTTTTTTTCTCTAGATCTGATGTACCTTTGAGCCTCCGATCTTACAATTAAGAGTACCACTGGATTCAGGATGGAGAGTACTACAATTTTAGCCGAACAATTTTTCAAATTAGACGCAAATTGAAAGTAGAAAATCTTAGAAAAAGGTAAACTCTAAAACTCTTATTTAGAGACCTCAAATTAAAAATCTAACACCATAGATGGATTTAGGAGCTAGACAAACCTTAGGATAGGAAATTTTTCGACCATCTGATAACTTTTTGTGCGTCATGAACAGGAAATCCGACTGGTATGAATAATGATTTCTAGTGATAAATAATAAATTCAACTATAAATAGTACTCATTAGTTGACCAAGCTACCGGATGACAAATTTTGTGATTTTGGAGTCATTTCTTAGGTTTTTGGACCTTCCAATCTCGTTTTTAAGGTTTATTTAGTCAAATTTAAATTGAAAAGGTGCATTTTGGGACTGGCCAATCTGAAACCTTACCCTGTGAGTAGATAATTCTTTCTATGACTTACCCTATGCTCTTCTTAAACTTTAAATAGATAATTGATTATGTTTACAAGTTATTTATACTTTTATATGTCTCTAAAATTGATTAAATTATCTGAATTGTTTACAATCTGATATATAGTTCAAGAAGAGTATAGTTTTAAAAATGAATTTTTGAACTCATTGAATATGTGATTTTAAATTGTATTTCTCATTATATGGTAAAGGAAATATATTATGCATGTGGTATTGATATGTAAAGCTATAAGATTGCCTTGGAAACGGGCATGTATATGTGATTACCCTGATTGAGAAGTTTTTAACAGAAGTATTGTACTGAGATTGAAAATTTTGTATTATATTAGAACCTTTGTTTTGAACGATATGACATATATGTAAATATGATTTTTGTGGACAAATCCTTTTGAAAACACTATTTGCTAATAGTAGGCGACGTTAGCCCTGGTGCACCTTGATACCTCAGCTAGCAAGGGTGGCGCTAGCCTCGTGTGATGGCCAACACACGGGATATGATATGTGAAAGAGAACGAGATGCCTCATATTTGAGTGAGATGCTGACTATATGATATATGATCTGCCCTCCCTTGCTTTGTGCTTGGAAAATTGCCCATATTAGAGTCCCTCCGTGTGTCCTCTTGAATGGTGGTAGGAGAAACCTTGGCTGAGATGCTAAGTATAAGCAAATTCTACACTAACAAAGTACGAAAGTGCTTGAACTCTGATATGGTGGTTCTGATATGGGATCCTCCTAATGTTTTCATGTAAAATATTTTGATGTATAACAACATTTGTTAAACGATGATACAGTACAGTATATGGTTTTGGATATCTAAATATCATTTGTTTGAGAATATTTGAAATGTGAGTCCCATATGGATGTACTTCTGAATTGTCTTTTCTATGTGACAAATTTTAAAATATGAGTATATCTATATGTTGACCTAAGAGGTCATAGGAGGTATTATCTGCTCACTGAGTTGTCAAACTTACTACACGATACTTACATTTTTTTTTTCAGATAAGGATATAGAGTTTGGTCCTACAGCTATGTGATCAACTAGGTGTCATATTCTCTAGGTGACCCTACGTTGCTTCCAAGGCTCAAAATGTTTAAATTATTTTGTACTTGTACTCTAGAGTATGCTCTGAACGCCACAGGCAGAATCCCTGCTTTTGTTGTAATATGTGTATAAAGATTTGGCTTGTATATTTGGTTATATTAGAGAACTTGTAAACGTATGTTATTAATCCTAATATATAATATACTTGAAGTAAGTATGCAATAGAATAACGTTAAAGATATCTGCTAGTTGTGACAATTGTGTTCCTTTAAATTGGGGGCGTGACACTTTATTTCTATGACATAAGATGCTTCATCCATATCTTTCATACCAAATTGGTTAAGATATGTCACATCCCAGATTTTCCAAACATGTGACCGATACAAAGGTGAATGTTAACTTACCTCGTAAGCCTAACCTAATAGAATGAAATGTCAAAAATTGAAAACCATTTCATTTAAAGCTATACAATCTCAAAACACTTTTTTAAAAAACTTTTCTTTCCAAACAAACCTGATTAAATATTAGAAAATTAGATACCAGAAAACTAATAAGATATCAAAAAGGATATAAGTTATCACAAACACATTTATTCATAATTACAAACTTTATTCTTATTTGATTACAAAGCCAAGTTATCATATAACAAATATATCATATACACATTGGAAGAAAGATCCTACTTATGGTAATTTGGTGCAAACTCTAGAATACAAATACAATATAGAAAAACTAAACAAATGAAACCCATTAAAACAAATTGGGCTCACCTAGAGTATCCTACCGTACAAGTCACGTGCTTGCTTTGGATCCTATCTAGGAAACATAGAACAGAGGAGAAAGAGTCTTGCAAATTAGTTATTAGATAGCATATACTATATATGAATAGGACAAACAACACATGCACAAACCCTCAAATTCAAATATGAAAGATATCAACTTACTCTTTGACCAAACTCTTACTAGAACTTTCTTAAGTAAATTCAAATTGAATCCATCATTTACACACACCATATCTAGAAGTTAGATTAACAGATTTCAGAAGCTAACATTATAACCAAAACCATATCAAGATCCTTAAGGGGGCGTTTGGTATAAGACAAAGTTTTTTGTTCCTGAGAATCATCTTTCCTGGGAAACATGATTGATGGGAATTATAATTCTCAGGAATATGCAAAATATGTTTAGTTGGACTTTAAGATTGACGGGAATATTGAAATAATATTTTCTAAAAAACTTCTATTTTTCTGTTTGGTTATACTTAAGTTTCCTGGGAATCTTTAGTAATTTTCCAAAAATACCCCTTAGCTTTTTTTAAAAAAATTCTCTTATCTGTTTGTTTTTTTAATAAAAAATTAAATATGAAAAAATAAAATAAATTAAAAAATAGCTATAGTTGTCCTCTCAAAATAATAAGGTGTTTTCTCTATGACAAAAGATGTGTAAAGTTTAAAAAATATATAATGTTACATATATAATTATATGATAGTACTATATTACAAAATGAGAAATAATATATACATAGTATGATGTTAATACCTCAAGTATAATAATTTATACAAAATAGTTATACACAAAATGGATAGTTGAAAATGTATAAAAAATGGTAGAGATGAAGGGTAAAATTGTCTTTTTATTTTTTAGTAGAATTCCCACCTTCATGGGAAACTTGGATCCTACCCCCCTACATGGGAAAATTTTGGTGGGAATCTATCTTAAAAATCATTCCCAGGAATCCATATTTTCTAGGAATCCTGTTTTAAAATTTAGAAACCAAACATGGAAATTTAACTTTTCCAAGTTTAGTTTCCTAAGAATCCAAAAAAATTCTCCCTACCAAACAACTCCTTGAACTCACTTCTTTACAAAGAATCCTCAATCCAGAAATTCAAAACAAAGGCAAAACATATATGAATTTCAACAAACCCTTTTCAATTCGTACACTTAAATCCTTTATGTAACTAAAAACCATCAAATCAGAGTGCTCATTTTCTAACTTATTTGACTAAAACCCTTAATAAAACATCATCTACTAATTGCAATTCTTTTATTAACCTACAAATGCCTAGTTTATTATAATTTAGTGATGAATTTTTCCTAAATGTCTTATTGTTAGTCTTAGTTACGAATTATCTTAGTGTTATCTTTATTATTATAAAAATTTGTTAAATAACTTATGTTAAGGAAAAATAGTTTTATTAATTTAAAAGATATTATTATTAGAAAAGAAAGTGAAAGAAAATAAATGTTTTGTTTGAAATGGATTTAGTAAAATCAAAATTTTTCTTTAAAACTCCAAATCATATAAGAAAGGTTGTAAAAGAAAAACAAGCCAGTGCTATAAAAAAAGTATTTCAACTTTTCAAAAACAATTGTCAAAAGTCTAATTGAAGTATAGGCTCACATTTATCCTAATTGAAACCATATTATGTAAATGAACATTTCAAGGTTTGAATCTAAAGTTAAAAACACATAAATATGAAAATAATAAAATTAGCTTAAGTATTTTAAAACAATTAGTTTAAAGGTTTTGAAATAATTGAATGTTTCAAGTAAACATTTAAAACCTTCATAAATTGATTTCCTTAGTTTAATTAAACTAAAATATGAGATTAGAAAGATTTTAATGAAGTTTTTGGAGAATTGTTATGATGAAGATCAAGGTGCTGTTAAACCTATTCCAAACCGTTCCCAAGATCCTTTGCAAGGGATAGGCGGTCCAATGACTAGGAGCAAAGTAAATCGGGCCAAAGAAGCTTTATTGGGCTTGATCTTGGATGTGTAGGCTAAAGAGAAAGTTATTGGGCAAAGTCAAAACATCAAGTGGGTCATACTTTGCAGCCTTGAGGATGACATTAAATAAAGCTTGTTGGATCTTTAAGACAGTTAGCCCAAATCTGCATGGACTAAAGATGTATTATGGGCTTTATGTTATATGCTTTCTTTAGGGATATTATTAGTATTTTGGGCCCATTATTTATGGCCAAATATTAGTTTAATTATGAGTTTATTTTTGTTAGTTTAGTTAGGCCAAATACCTAGTATTGTTTGGGCCAAATTCTTTTCAAAGTCCAATTAGGAGTTTTAGGGTTTTCTACTAGTTTTAGGTTTGTTTAACTATATAAGGGTTCTTTATGTTCATGTAATTCAGAGATTATTATGATTAATAATGATTGAATTTTCTCCTAAAGTGAGAGCTTCCCTTGGTTCTTGGGCAAAGAACTAAATTCGATTTTATCGAAGCACCTCGTGGCGATCAAACATCTATTGAATTTTCAAGACGATCCTTGCTTCTGCCAAACACTCCGTTTCTTAGTTTAAGGAAACACATCATTTGGTATCAGAGATTTGACTCCTTGAAATTTGGTTGGTGTCCTATCTTTTCTTTTCTATTTGTTTTCTAGAGTCTTTCTTCTTCTTCTTCTACCTTTCTTTAGGTCAAATTAGAGTTCTAGTTCTAGTTAATGTTCTTCTAATTCCTTCCAAAAAAGAGAGTTATAGTTCTAGTCAATTTCCTTTTTCTACTTATGGTCTAATTCCTTCACACACAAAAAAGTTATAGTCCTAGTGCAATTTAGTTCTTCTTCCAAAAATTAAAATTTCGTAAAAAAAGAGAGTAGAATATCGCTCAAAAAAAAGTGAGCAAAAGTTATTCAAAAAAAAAAGAAATTCGTTCAAAAAGAAGAAGAAGGAAGCCAAAAAATAGCATACTTGATTTTTCTATCCCTCATTTTTTCAAATTCAGTTCCTAGGGTTGTCATCGTTTGAAAATTTGTTCTTATCATTCTTAATTCACTTGTTTCCTTTTATAAACTTGTTGATCAGGTTCTTGTTTAAGAGCTTTAAGGGAAAGAGGTAAAATTGAGTGCAAACACATGAGGTTTGTGAGACAAACATGAGTAGTGAAAGAGATCAACCTGAAATTGACCTTAAACTCTTCATGAAGGCGATTCAGGATCAGTTTAAGTTGCTGAATATGAGGCTGGATAACCTTGAGTCTCTATCTAAGCCTAAGCCTACCAAACAGCTCGGGTTTGATGAGGAAGAAGGGGAAGATTCTGATGGTGAAGGATTCGAGTCAAGAAAAGAAAGGAGGATAGCTTCTAAGCATGGTGATAATGGCTTAGGAAGCATCAAAATGACTATTCCTATATTCTAAGGTAAGAGTGACCCTGAACTTTATTTAGAGTGGGAGAGGAAGGTGGAACATGTGTTTGAAGTGTCATGCTTATTCTGAGGAGAAAAAGGTGAAGCTAGCTACTGTGGAGTTTACTGACTATACTAGTATTTGGTGGGATCAATTAGCAATTAATAGGCAAAGAAGTGGTGAGAGACCTATTCAATCATGGGAAGAGATGAAGATTGTGATGAGAAAATGGTTTGTTCCTAGCCATTACTATAGAGACTTGTTCAGAAAATTACAAAATCTGCATAAAGGATCCGTGAGTATAGAGGATTACTACAATGAGATGGAGATGACCATGATTAAAGCCAATCTTGAGGAGGATAAGGAGGCTATAATAGCAAGGTTTATAGGAAGTTTGAGGAAAGAACTGCAGATGTAGTGGATATGCACCATTATGTAGAGATGGAGGATTTACTGCATAAAGCAATTAAAGTTGAGAAGCAGTTAAAGTTTAGAACATCTTCTAAATTTGGCTCCATTCCTAAAACTCCATGGAAGCCGAATTGGTAAGACAACCATAAGGCTACTACTAGGCAGAGGGAAAATGGAGAAATTCAGTTACAACCCCTAATCCCAAGGCCAAAGATGATACTTCTACTTCCTTTAAAGCATGAGATACAAAATATTTTAGATGTCACGTGTAAACCCACCAATTTACGGGCACATAAAAAAACATTGTTTTTTGCAATCAGATATTTTCCATAACATGCATGTCATTATTCTTTGTTATGGAAATAGATACATATAGATTCTCTCATGTATATACATTATACAAACCAAGTTATAAATGTCAAAGTAACAATAGAAGCAGAGATCCTGCTTGTGGCATTTAGAGCACACTCTAGAATACAAATACAGTATAATTCAAAATTATGAGTCTTGAAAGCAACGTAAACTCACTCACAGAATATGTCACCTAACTGATCACCTATCTGCAGGATCAGACTCTGTATTCTTATCTAAAAAATGTGGAAATATCGTGTAGTGAGTTTGACAACTCAGTGAGCAGATAATACCTCCTATGACCTCTTAGGTCAGCATATGGATGTACTCATGTTTTAAAATTTGTCACATAGAAAATACAGTTCAGAAGTACATCCATATAGGACCCGTATTTTAAATATTCTCAAATAAAAGGATATTTAGATATCCAAAACCATATTCAACATTGTATGATCATTAAACAAATATTGTTATGCTCAACTATATAAGCTATAGTAAAATATTAAGCTTTTGAGATAAAGTCATAACTTTTGTTGATGCATAATTAACATACTATATATGCACTGAAAATCTATTCTTTTTTCATAATGCTCGAGCATGTTACAGATCTCAATACACTCAATTCACTCATTTGTTATACGTATAGTGACCGATCGACTATAGTCACAATAGTGATAAGGGAATGTGAGTTCATCACCCATCTACCTCCTCACATTACCACTGTCACCCAGTTGGAGCAGCCCTCCCTTAGCTCACTTAGGCTATTAGGGCATCCCTACTCGGTACCATCTCAAGCCATACAACCCGTCGATATTCGTCCATACATATAAATACATATATATAAATGCATATTCATTAAATGCAATGTATAATTATCAAACAACTCGCCATGAGCTTTACGCTTGCCATTCAATCATAATCTACAATGTCTTATGCACATAATATTCACTTTACAAAATAATGATAAATACATTTAGAACCATAAATTTAATGAGTTTCAAAATCTATTTGCAAAACCATATTCTTATTGAACTATGTGCCAGTTAGTAAGAAAAACAAATATTTTAACACATTTTAAAAACTTATAATAGCATAAATAATTTGTAAATAGAATCAATTATACGTTTTAAGTTCAAGAAGAACATTGGGTAAGTTATAGAAAGGATTATCTACTCACAGGTCAGAGCTCCAAATTAGACATCCTCAAATACACTTTTTCAATTGAAATTTGATCAATTAGACATCAAAAATGTGTTCGGAGGGTCCAAAAACTTAGGAAATGACTCCAGAATCGCGAAATTTGGCCTTCGAAAGTTTGGTCAACACTGGTCAATTGTTAGGTACTATTCATGGTCAGAAATACTATTTACCGTTAGAAATCACTAATCATATTGCCCGAATTTACTATTCACGACAGATAAAAAGTTGTTAGATGGCTGAAAAATTACATATCCTATGGTTTATCTATCTCCTGAATCCATCTACGATGTTAGATTTTCAATTTGAGGATTTTAAATAAGAGTTTCAGAGTTTACTTTTTTCTAAAATTTTCTACTTCCGATCTACCGCGATTCTACGGCTGATTTGAAAAATCATTCAACCAATATCGTAGTACTCTTCGTTATGAATTCACTGGTACCCTTAGTTTTAAAATCGGAGGTTTAAAAGTACTCCAGATTTAAAGAGAGAAAATGAAGAGAGATGAATACTATTCATCGATTACGAGATTTCGCAGTTCACGCTTTATCTCTCCCTTTTTCTTTTTTTTTAATAATATTATTATTTAAGAATTAAATATTTTAAATTTATTATTATTATTTTGATTATATACATATAAATACTATTTTTCATCCTAAAATATTGCAAAAATTTCTAAAAAATTATATTATAGCAAAACTTTAGTTGCACTCTTAAATCATGACTTTTCTTGATAAAAATTTTAATAAAAAAATTACAAAATAAATATATTTATGCATAATAAAAGAAATAATATTTCTAAAATAACAAAATAATAATAATTAGAAGTAGATATAATTATCTTAAGCAAAACAAAAATCACTTTAATTAAAAATATATTTGTTTATAGTAAAACATTATTATTTAAAAATTATAGGATATTACATCACGGGTTGTGGCATATTGTATCACAGTAACCTAACAAGAGAGCCATTATTCTTCTTAATGATGGAGGTATGGAGAGTGAACATTCTAGTTAAAATGAGATGCCACCATTGGCGGATTGCAATGATATGGAGATTGGTGAACCAGTGCATGAAGAAGTATTGGTTACTTGACGTGCTCTTAATATGCATCCTAATGATGATGTTGATGATGAACAACATGAGCACATCTTCCAGACTAGGTGCCACGTGAATAACAAGGTATGTTGCTTGATTATTGATAGTGGGAGTTGTACTAATGTAGCTAGTACCTTGATGGTTGGTAAATTGGGTTTACCCACATTGAAACATCCTAAGCCATATAGGTTAAGATGGTTGAATGATAGAGGAGATGTATGGGTGACAAATCATGTTCGAGTATCTTTCTCTATTTGTAACTATAAAGATGAGGTGCTTTGTGATATAGTATCAATCCATGCTGGACACTTGCTGTTAGGACGTCCATGGCAATTTGATAGAAGGATCAATTATGATGGCTACATGAATTGATATACATTGATCATGCATAATTGAACTTTTATTCTAACACCCCTAAAGCCAGCTGAGGCTTTTACTGATCAAGTGAGGATTACAAAAGAGTGTAAGTTGAGAGAAACAAAAGAAAAAGAGAAAAAATAAAGTATGACCAAAATTGAGAGTGAGAGAAAAGAGAGAGAGGTTGAGATATGTGAGCAAAAAGAGAAAGAGAGTTGTGAGGTAGAGAAAGAGAAAAGTAAAAGAGTGAGTGCTTTTGCACTAAAAAGTGAGGTGAATAGTGCTTTGATGTGCAAACCCAATCTCCTTGTACTTATGTACAAGGATATTTATTTTACTAACACTCCTAACCTTTCTTTGCCTAGTATGGTTGTGTCTTTGATATAAGAATTCACTGATATTTTTCCTGAGGAGATTCCACATGACTACCACCTTTGAGAGGAATTGAGCACTAGATAGACTTTGTCCCTAGATCATCCATCCCTAACCGACTTGCCTATCGAGCTAATCCTGAGGAGACGAAGGAAATTCAGAGGGAAGTAGATGAGTTAGTCCAGAAGGGATTCATGAGGGAGAGTCTTAGTCCCTATTCAGTACTTGTTATTCTTGTGCCTAAGAAAGATGGGACTTAGCGCATGTGCGTGGATTGTAAAGCCATCAACAAAATCACTGTGAAGTATAGGCATCCAATTCCTAGATTAGATGACATGCTTGATGAGTTGTATGGTTTTAGTGTTTTTACTAAAATTGATTTAAAGAATGGCTACTATCAAATTTGCATGAAAGAGGGAGATGAGTGGAAAATTGCTTTTAACACTAAGTATGGTTTATATGAGTGGTTAATGATGCCCTTTGGGTTGACCAATGCACCTAATACCTTTATGAGATTAATGAACCATGTCTTACGTGCTTTCATTGGAAAATTTATGGTAGTTTACTTTGATGATATTTTAGTTTATAGTCGAAATCTTGATGAATATGTATTGCATTTGCGTGCTATTTTTGATGTGCTGAGGGAGCATAAATTGTATGCTAACATGAAAAAGTGCACGTTCTGTTCTAATTCTGTGGTGTTTCTTGGTTTTGTTGTTAATTCTCATGGAATTAGTGTGGATGAGGATAAGGTTAAGGCAATCTGAGATTCGCCTACACCTAGGAATGCAAATGATGTTAGGAGTTTCCATGGTTTAGCAAGTTTCTATAGGCAGTTTGTAAAGAATTTCAATACTATTACTGCACCCCTAAATGAACTCGTTAAAAAGAATGTTGTCTTTAAATGGGATGATATACATGAGAAGTCATTTAAAATTTTAAAGGATCTTTTGACTAACGCACCCTTACTGTCATTACCTAACTTTGATAAAGCTTTTGAAATTAAATGTAATGCTTCTAGAATTGGTATAGGTGCTGTTTTGATGCAGGATTCTAAACCGATTACATACTTCAGTGAGAAGCTAAATGGGGCAGCGCTGAACTATCCTACTTATGATAAGGAGTTATATACATTGGTGAGGACTTTGCAAACTTGGCAACATTATCTATGGCCAAGGGAGTTCATTATCCATTTAGATAATGAGAGCTTGAAATTCTTGAAGTCCTAAGGTAAGTTGCATAAGAGGCATGCTAAGTGGTTAGAATTCATTGAGACATTTCTTTATGTGATTAAGTATAAAAATGGAAAGGAAAATGTGGTAGCTGATGCATTGTCTAGAAGATATGCATTATTGACATTCTTGCATGTTGAGTTGCTTGGTTTTGAATACATTAAAGACTTGTATGCTAATTATGTTGATTTTAGATCTGCGTAAAATTCTTGTGATAAGCGTGTTATTGATGGTTTCTATAGACATAAAGGTTACTTGTTTAAAAAGAATAAACTTTGTGTGCCTAAGTGTTCTATGCGTGACTTGTTAATTAAAGAGAGTCATGGTAGAGGTTTAATGAGACATTTTGGTGTGACTAAAACCTTAGAAATTCTGTATGAACATTTTTATTGGCCTCGCATAAAACATGATGTCATTTCATTTTATGCTAAGTGCATGGCATGTAAACAAACTAAGTCTAAGGTTATGACATATGGTCTTTATACTCCATTACCTATACCTACACAGCCTTAGCAGGATATTTCTATAGATTTTGTGATAGGGTTACCGAGGTCTCAAAGTGGTCAAGATAGTGTTTTTGTGGTTGTTGATAGGTTTAGAAAAATGGCTCATTTCATTGCATGTGTTAAAATCAATGATGCAACACACATAGCTAATTTGTTCTTTAAAGAAGTAGTGCATTTGCATGGGTTTCCTAGAACAATAGTAAGTGATAGAGATGTTAAGTTCTTACGTCATTTTTGCCGTACTTTATGGGGTAGATTAGGGACTAAACTTCTACTTTCTACTATTACACACCCTCAAACAGATAGGCAACCAGAGGTAGTTAATAGGACACTTACTACATTTTTACGTGATATTATGTCTGAAAACTTGAAGCATTAGGAAAGAGCTTTGCCATATGTTGATTTTGCTTACAATAGATCTGTGCATTCTACTACTGCTTATAGTCCTTTTGAGATTGTCTATGGCTTTAATCCTTTAACACTTTTGGATATTCTACCTTTGTCTACTAATTAGTTTTTTAACTTAGATGGTAAGAACAAGGCTGAATATGTAAAGGATTTGCATGCTAAGGTTCAAGCTAACATTGAGAGAAAGAATAAGCAATATGCAACGCAAGCCAACAAGAGCCAAACTAAAATTATACTTGAACCTGGTGATTGGGTTTGGGTACATATGCGCAAAGAGTGGTTCCCGACTCAAAGAAAGTCTAAGTCATATCTTAGGGGAGATGGACATTTTCAAGTCTTGGAGGGAATCAATGACAATGCCTATAAGATTGATTTACCTAGTGAGTATGGCAATATTAATGTTACATTCAATATTGCTGACTTGTCTTTATTAGATGTAGGTGATACCTTTGATTCGGGGAGGGAGTGAATGATGAAGATCAAGGTGTTGTCAAACCTATTCCAAACCGTTCCCAAGATCCTTTGCAAGGGATAGGCAATCCAATGACTAGGAACAAAGCAAAGCAGGCCAAAGAAGCTTTATTGGGCTTGATCTTGGATGTGCAGGATAAAGAGAAAGATATTGGGCCAAGTCAGGACATCAAGTGGATCACACTTTGCAACCATGAGGATGGCATTAAATAGAGTTTGTTGGATCTTGAAGACAGTTAGCCCAAATCTGCATGGACTAAAAATGTATTATAGGTTTTATATTATATGCTTTCTTTAAGGGTATTATTAGTATTTTGGTCCATTCTTTATAGTCAAATATTAGTTTAATTATGGGTTTATTTTTGTTAGTTTAGTTGGACCAAATAGCTAGTGTTGTTTGAGCTAAATTCTTTTCAAAGTCCAATTAAGAGTTTTAGGGTTTTTTACTAGTTTTAGGATTGTTTGACTATATAAGGGTTCTTTATGTTTATGTAATTCATAGATTATTATGATTAATAAAGATTAATTTTTCTCCTAAATTGAGAGCTTCCCTTGGTTTTTGGGAAAAGAAGTGAATCCGATCTTATCGAGGTAACTCATGGCGATCAAATGTCCATTAAATTTTGAAGACGATCCTTGCTTCTGCCAAACACTCCGTTTCTTGGCTTAAGGAAACACATTTTGTTAATTTAATTATATTTCTTATTTATCAAATTATTCACTTATGCATGGCCCTAAAGTAGGTAATACGAATCTCATTCAACTAGAAATACTAACCTGAAACTTCTTCTAATAAACATCCTATTCATAACTTATTCACCGAGAAAAACCATAACTCTCCATCATTTGGAACCTATACTAGTCTAGTCCTTAAAATATTCTTTTAGAATCAAAATGGAAACCTCAAATATATCATATATCGGAATTTATTATTAGTACTCTCAAAACATATTATATCTGGAAATCAAACCTCAAAAACTACCTACACTGTCTAACTCAACTCAACTGAAAGAATTAGTTTAATCTCATAAATCCTAATGGAATTAAGACAACCTTATAAAAATATAGAAAGCATAATAAAATATTTTACTGATTATAAAATATTTTAAAATAAAGTAAATAAAATGTCTATAATAAAATAAATAAACCAAACAGTAGATAAATAAGTAAAGAAAACATAAAATAAAATAAATAAGGTAAGACAAATAATACAATTACACAAGTAGATAAATAGTAAACCAAAAGAACAACTTGTAATAATTAACACATATCAAATAAACAAGCACATAAATAAGCCAATGCAATACCAATTTACTGTAAATAAAGTAAATAATTGTACTTTTAAAATCATACATTTGAAAGGATTCTAATTCATAACCATAATAGAAATATCCCAAGCACGAAGCAAGGAAAAGGTAATCACCATCAGAGTCAGAAGTTGCATACCAAAGTTGTCCTAAGCACATAGCTAGGAATGGGTAATCGCTATCAGATTCAATGTTAGAGGTAAATGGGCATTCCATGACTGGTTATAGGAGGAGACATTCCTCAACTCGTTAAATAGAACAATTCCATAAACAAGAAATTCCATGTGTGTTAATACACACACGAGCTAGCAATTTCCCTGCTAATGAGGGTTTCAAGGAGCACAAAGGCTAATTTTCACTACCGCTAGCTGATAATTTTTCCGAATAGACTCCTTAGAAAAACTGTTTTCTAATAATAAAAACCATTCTTTTGATCAAAATCCTTATATTAGATCCATATCCAATCTTTTTGAATATAACCTTTAGGCCTTAACAAGTGCTTAAGTCAAATAAACCAAAATCATAATTTTTCCAAAGTGTCTCCATACTTTCTTTTCTAATCAAAAAATATTTCAAGTAGCCTTTCAAACCCGTACATAATATTTCAAACATTCAAATACATATGTTGAATACTTAGCTTATTCAAAAAGTTATAAACCATATAAGTATACCTAAGCATACACTTATATATGCATATATACATGCATTCATATAAGAATCCAATAGAACAATAAATCATGTTTTTGAAAAAAAAATTTCAATAATCAAAGTTCAAAGAAAAATCCAATTTCCACATAACATTACAATTAAACCATAAAACATACTCGTACGAATTCACAATTCAAAACCAGCCAAATTGCTACTCTTTAATTCTCAAAAGAAAAACTCACACTAGGTGTTTGTCTCGTATCTTAAGACTATACTACAAAGTCATTAGAAATGCAATGTCAGAAAAAAGACCTATACTAACCAATAAACATATATCCTTTCAAACTTATCCAAAATAATCACAAAACACCTAAAACACAATTTCATAGTTCAAAATGATAATTAAAATCAAAGTACATTACATTATATCTACTCACATGGTTTCGATCTTAGAATAAACTAGCTCTTTCAGCTAGTTTTCGAAACCAAACCGATTATACAAACATTGAATCCGTGCTCAATGATTCAAAGGGGTCAGAAAACTCATCTGCAAGTGTTTGCTATTTATGATGCAATTCATCGAAGCAAAAATAATGTTATTTGATCGCAAAACTTCGATTCCTAAGGTTTTGCTACCTGCTATGTCTATCTATGATGTTATTTTTGTGAATAGAGGCTTCAAAACATACTTATTTGAAACTTACCTTATTTTCTCTAGTGGCTCTCTAGTGAGCTTTTGAGAAACCAATCGATCCAAGCTGTTCTCCTTTCAGTGCTCGATCCAACAATGTGCTTGGTATCTTAAATAGTGGTCTAGAATGAGAGGAACCTTAAAGAGAGTGTGAAACTCTTAGAGAGAGAAAGAGACTAGAAAAGGGAAGAACATTTGGGAGAGAAAGAGAAATAAAGAGAAAAGCTATGAATATGAGTTAAATAAACCAAGGGGTAATTTTGTCAGTTCACTTGTTATGCTCATAGAAACTGATTTTCATGTGTGCTGCTCTTGTTGTCACACTGGTGACTAGATCGTGTCGTGACAATAATGCTTTTGGATCTCTAAAATTGCTACTCATACACATGCCATCTTGACAGTGCCAAGCCCACGTCGTGACAGTTCTGCTGGAGATTTTTTGTGTGGCTAAAAACTTCAAAATTTTCAACTTATTTCTATTTAAACCAAAAATGATAACTCATAAAACAAAAAAAAGTATATATTAAAGGTAAAATATGGTCTTTTAATAACAAAACAAAGTTTTATAAAATGTAACATAATTATTTTAGGCAAAAACATAAATCAAAGTAGATAAAACATGATTGTTTAAAACCAAGAAGTATTACAAGAGAAATTACTTAACCTCATGAAATAAACCTAAATTACTTAAAACAAGTAAAATATCATCAATATATAGGACTAAGAAAGTTATTTTACTCGTACTGACCTCATGGTATATACATTGATCCATACTATTTTTGTAAAATTAAATGAAGAAATAACATTATGGAATTTTAAATACCACTGACAAGATGTTTGTTTTAGTCAATATATAGATTTCTTAAGTTTGCAAACTAAGTAATCATTGCCTTTTAAAATGAAATCTTTTAGTTATTTCGTGTAAACTTATTCCTCTAGATCTCAATTGATGAATGTTGTTTTTACATCCATTCGATGTAACTCCATATCAAAATGAGTTACCAATGCCATGATTATCCAAAATGAATCCTTCTTTAAAATATGAGAAAAGGTATCATGATAATCAATTCATTCTTATTAAGTGAATCCTTTGACTACAAATCTTACCTTATATATTTCAATATTGCCTAAAGAGTCTCTTTTAGTTTTAAAACCCCATTTATATCCAATGGCATTTTCCCCATTTAGGCAATGCAACAAGATCTCATACTTGGTTGTTAGCAATTCAATTAAACTCATCCTTCGTGGCATCATATCACAATGTAGATTTATATCCACTCAAAGCTCGTGAAAACATAATAGGGTCATCTTCAACACCAATGTCCATGTTAGATTCTTATAGGTACATAACATAATCTGAAGAAATTGCAAGTTTCTTCACTCTTGAAGATTTTCTTAATGTTTCCCCAACATCCTCATCTTGAGTAACTGGATCTACAAGAGTATCCTTATAATAAAGTAGTCCTTCAATCATTGGATGTCCTTAAGTATTCAAATCCTAATGATTTAAATGAAAAACAACCAATCTATGAGGAGATGTAGGAATAGAACCAAGTCTATTACGCTCATCAAAAACTAAGTTTTGAGGTTTGGCTACTCTAACTAATCTCACCATTCTCAAGGAACCGTGCATTCTTAGATTCTAAAATTTTTGTTGTACAAGATAGACAATAAAATATATATCCCTTAGACTTTTTTACATAGCTAATGAAATATATACTTTCTATTCTTGAGTTTAACTTTATCTCATGTGGATTGTAGATCCTAACCTTAGCTGGGCGTCTTCAAATATGTACACGCCTTAAACTAGATTTCCTATCTTTTCATAACTTAAATGCATTTTTTGAATTTCCTTGTTTGGAAACCTATTTAGTACATATACCATAATTTTTAGAGTTTCACTCTATAAAGACAACGGGAGATTAGAGTTAGTAATCATACTTCCACCAAGTCCATTAATGTTTAGTTTCTCCTTTCAGTCATACCATTTTGTGATGGTAAACTAGGCATTTTGTATTGTACCACAATACTTTGTTCCTCAATAAACCATGCAAATGGACTTGATAACTGTCCATTTTTAGTATATTTACCATAATATTTACTACCTCTATCTGACTTCACAATCTTAATTTTTTTTTGCCTAATTATTTCTCTACTTTTGCTTTATAGACCTTAAAAGAATCTAGTGCTTTACTTGTATTATAAAGCAAATAAAGATACATATATAGTCTATTGTCATCAATAAAGGTAATAAAATATTTTTGACCATTAAAACATGCATTATAAGTTCCTAAAATATCAATGTGTATAATATCCAATACATTAGAATTTCTCCAGGCACCTTACTTGGGCTTGTTAGTTTATTCTGCTTAAATGAAATCTATACAAGCACCAAAATTAGTAAATTCTAGAACCTCAAGGAATTCATCATTTATCAATATCTTAATTCTATCAATGGAGATATCACCTAATCTCCTATGCCATAATATGGAGGATTTCTCATTTATAACACCACACTTAATGCCAACATTATTATCATGTAAAGCTGTAAAGATACAATCAAGCGTAGAATATAAATGAAGTTTAAACAATCCATTATCCATAATACCTTTGCCAACAAGAATATTGTCTTTATACAATGTAAAGTAGTATCAATGAAATTGAAACTAAAACCACAAGTTGGAGGTCTTGAAACTAAAATAAGGTTTCTTGAAAAGGATAAAACATAAAAGGTTTTTTCAAAGTCTAATACAAATCCAAAAATAAGAACAAGTCTATAGGTCTTAACCACCTCAATGTGTGAACGCATTTTGTTTCCTAAATAGATGGAACATTCACTTTTTGTTGATTTCTTGTGGTTTTAAAACCCTATATGGTATTGGAAACATAGATTATAGAACCAGAATCAATCCAACAAGTGTTATATGAAACATGAACCATATTAAATTCAAAACACACTAGGGAATGAGATTACCTTTTTTTCAAGCCAATTATTGAATTTGGGACATGTATTCTTTATATGTCCTTTTTTCTTGCAAAAGAAGCATTTGACATCGTGCTTATTAACTTGATTAAGAGGCACTTTGCCTTTCATTTTTTTAGATGATTTCTTGTCATGAGTCGCCAAAATGTGTACTTTCAATCCTTTCTTAATTTAATCTCCCTTCCTTTTGTATACATATGGTCAAAAATTCATTAATTGACCATTTTTTCTTGTGTGTGTTATAAGAGATCTTAAAGGGCTTAATTTTAGAAGGGAGTGAGGTAAGGATGAAGTGAATAAAAAATGATTAAGATATCTTAGTCTTTAAAGATTTCAATTGAGATGTTATGTCCCACATCTTTATAATATGCTCACGCACACCATTGTTGCCATTAGATCTCATGGAACAAATTTTTTTTATTAGGGTGCTTGCTAATACCTTGCCAGAAGTCACAACTAATCATGAATAGTTATGAGATATTTTTTCACTTTAACACAATTAGGGGTAGATCCACAAGTACTTTTCCTAATGTACGACATAATAAACATCAAACTAAAGCAATTGTATCGCTCCCAAAGATCATATGATGTTTTCTTAACTTAGGTGCTTGATTCTATAGAATTTAGTGCTTAATACACTCAACATGCTAAATCAAGGTCCACGCACCCCAATGCAAGGAGAATTTTATTCTTCCAATCATAATAGTTATAACCAATTAAAGGAACAATATTTAAGGAATCAAAAGTTAGGATAGATAAAGTTTGAACTATAACAAAAAAAATTAAACAACAAGCTTACTAAACATGATATAAAACTAGATATGGAATATTTATCCATTTAAATTAATCCAAATAAATAAATCAACACATAACTATAATCTTTTATGTGGGTTTAGATTATAACACGCAAGTGATTTAGTTACTTTATGATGGAATTAGCATAGTATCTATAAATAATTATCTAAGCACATGGGCAACTTGTATTTAAATATATCAAATGTTAATATCCCATCCTAATTAATAAGTTAATTATAATTACTACATTGTGGGTTTGAATTATTATATACATATAATTAATTACAATTATTAATGTCATTTATTTTATGTGACTAAACTTAATATCACTTGACATTTTGTAGTTAAAATTGTTGTGGCTAGTACTTAACAACACAAATGTCAACTTTATGTCCATAATCAATTTTTTATATTTAAGAAAGTCAAATATATGCATATAAAAATTAAGTTTGCAAATAATCCTAAATAAATCTAAAGAATTAATTAAATTGCAAAATTCTGCATAATACAATTAAGTACAAGATACTTAGATCAAATTTTGAAAACCATTATTGTCACAATTAATTTTGCAAAATACCTTTTGTTTGTAACCAACAAAACCAATACCACAAAAGAGAAGGAAACTTCCAATCATGCATACAAAACCACAAAAGCGAAACATAGGAGATGAAACATGAAGCCCTTGTGTTTCATAATTTTGTTTTACTAAATCTACTATCACTATCTCGCTTACTCCTTTATGCCTCTCTTTTTTATGATTAAACAAAAGAAACCAAATAAAGTGTCGTGATCAGAAGCTAAATTCAGAAGAGCGAATTACTTTTTCTGTTTCTAAAAATCTCATAGCAACTAAAGAATACAGAATTGCTGAAGTCCACCATATTGGAATGGCTAGAAATTAGTCATTTTGATAGCATTAGAGAAAATAACAAACACAACCATATCTTTCAAGTTGATTAATGTAATTAAAAACTAGATTAGAAGCATGGTTTTGATAACAAAATGTAAGCTATATATTTTGCATAAATGGCAATAATGTAAAAGTGAAAACCTAAAGATACATACCTCTAACCATAGTAATCAAATTCTTGAGAAACACAATCATTAAATATAAACCAAGATAAAGAGAATATTCTCCAGTCTATATAACATGGTTCGTGTATTCGATGAAAATCACAAGCTTTTTTATAGACTAAAGACTCTTGTATTGAAAAAATATTTTTTTGTATATTTCTTTCTATGGTCTTCTTCCTATCAAGAAAGGCTTTTTTAAACTTGATAGCTGGTTGGTTAGAATAGCCTCCATATACCACACATTTTTTCCATAAAGAAATAACAACCGTATATTTAAATATTAAATTAATAAAAATGGAACACACACATAACTAATATTTTTTTGTAATGACATTATCTAGAATGGTTTTTACACACACACACACACAATATAACTAACATTTTTTTGTAATGACATTACCTAGAAAGGGAGACACACACACACACTGTAACAAACTCAATTTTAATTACCAAAAAATCATATAATTATATTTTAAGAATTTAAGAAGGAAAAGTACACAATGTGACATAATGGAAAACACTAAGGGAAATTATACATTAAAAAGTGGTATGTACAACATATCGATGTCCAAATGGCAAAAGTGGCCAGAAAAAAGGGGAAGAATTAGCAAGAGGAATTTTCTAGGGATAAAATAATGTGTGAAGCAAAATAATTTTCAAGAACAAAGAAATAAGTCTTGAACTTTGGAAGAACTTAAAGTAGAATAACAAGGAATTTTTAGGTAACTAAGTGTGGATTTTTAAAAGGAAATTAAGCTAAGGAGCTATGGACTGCAAATTATTTAAACAAAGCCTTAGGAATATTCATGGGACACTTTATGCTAATTAGTCATTACCTTCATACAAATTTAGGGACACCTCATAGGACACCTAAGGAGACACTTCATTAAGGAATTAATTGATAGGATAAAAGTAACACATGGAGGTCTAGGAGGCTGCCATAAGGCATAAGAATAAGAGGGATACATGGAGCAAAATATCTAAGCTATTATTATGACTCAGTGGATAAGCTTAAACACTTCAAAATATCTAGGATTCATTAATGTGTCTATGGTAGTTTTAGGGGAGGAAAAATATAGAGTTTTGGCCAGCAAAACATAGCAGGAAATAGAGAAAAAACCATGAGGGAGGAGAAGGAAAAAGTATAAGAAAGTTGAAGGAAAAGAATGGCATCCAAGGTAGGTTATCTTCCTCCCACCTCTATCCTTCTATTCTCTCCATATTTTTTACTCTCTAGGCTCATTTTCATCCACAAAAAATTTTAGAACAGTAGGGGAAAGGAAGAAGGAAGTGGCGTAAGGTGAAGGGAAAAGAAAGGAACTAAGAAGAATCAAGGAAAAACTAGTGTAGAAGCTTTTAGGAGGTAGGTTCGACAATAATCCTTATTCTAAAACCTTGGATTCTTAATATTTTGGGTTAAAGCCTAACCTTGGGATGTCATAAAACATTATGTTAAAGTGTGATTTTATTGATGGCCATGAAAGATCCATGTCTAGATGTAGGCATTACATATGCTTGTGCTTACAATTTTGCATCTAATGGTTGAGAAATTATTGTATGGAATGGACGAATTTTGGGGTTAGGATTTCTGAGAAATCTAAGAAAGTGTTCAATACAAAAATTGTAGGTTTATGTCTTAACTTTCTATATACTTTGGAATCGCCTCAATCAGATCTCATATGAGATATTTATCCTCTAATTAAGGATAAAAAATTAGGAGTCAACTCGTGGCATCATGGCACTGATTTGTGGGCACCATTACACCCTATTTGCTTTAGAATTCACAAAAGTAGTCAACATAAAGGTTGTAGATTATTGTCTTAGCTTTTTCTAGGCACTTAAATCACTTCAATAGGAGTTTGTATGATGGAGTTATATACTGAATAATGTTAGAAGGTCTGAATTCACTATGACTGAAATATCTTGATTCTTTAAAAAAATTGATAGATTAAATATATGTTAGTAGAAAAAAATGATTGATTGGGAAATTAAGGGATTGTTTTGGTTAAATAATTCAGTCTCTTAAAATATATTTAGAACAAAGATTATAGAGTTAAGATGATGGTGAAGTGGTATATGTGATTTTCAGTTTTGATGACATAAGGATGAAAATTTTGTTTTCAGAACTTTAGGTGGTTTTGCCAAAATTTTGGTGAATTTATTTTGGTGTTAGGAAATGTTTAATAATTAAGGAAATGTTACTAAAAAGGGTACATAATGAAATTGTTAAAGTTATGCAAAAATTGTGATGAAAAAATAGATTTATGCATAATTGGCTGAACACTAAGAGAGTAATGTTGATAGAAAATTGTGATATAAATAATGTATAGATGGATAGTTGAATAGAAGAAGAAAAATTTGGATGGTAAATTTCATATGGTGGCCTAATTGAGAAAGCAGAGGGAAGGATGAATAAGAAGAATGACATGTATGATAATAGAGTTTAAGGATTAAATAAAATGGTAGAAATTTTATAAGAGTACGTAAGGACTTTTTTGTTATTTAAGAAAAAATAGATAAAGGCACTTAAGTATAATGTTAAAAGATTGGGGTATGTGTTGAGAGTTAGAAACTTAGAGGTTAAAGAAGCGAAAGTTGCAAGTTTTGGGATTTTAGGTATGTTAGCAACGATTCTAATATATGATGAGGACAAATTGCTAATGTATAATGAATCTAATGAAAAAGGGATAGTTAAATGGGAAAGAACAGTGATGGAAATTGGAATCCCTAAGCTTCGCCGAATTGATGTTTATGAAAGGAGTTAAGTATAGTTTGATTTTAGATAATGAATTTGATGGAAGTTTTTAATGTAAGGAATGATAATAATAAGTATGTATGTTTAATTAGGTCGTAGATTGAGAAATGAAGGAAATAAATAAATGAAAATAGGATGTGATCTAAATACCAATTACTTCAAGAATAAGTTTAAATAGGGATGTGTGATGATGTTGTGTGAAATATGAATGGCATACAATGGTTAAGTGGATTGGTTAATTTAAGGGTTACTAATGACTAGGTTTTAAAGTGAAGTAAGAGTGCTATGACATTTCACTTATGTTGGCTGAGAATAAAGAAGGAATATATCTAATTATCATTATAATTTTAAGCTAGCATTTTATGGAAATTTGTAACAACTTCATTTATGTAAATGTAACAAATTTTTTTTTTGTATTTGTAAAATTACATGAAGTTATTATTACTTTAATTCTAACCACTTAACTCCTAATAATAATCACTTTAACCAAGCATAATTGTTATTAACAGTGATACAATACTGAGTTTCCATACACACAATTATTTTACAAACATTTGTACAACGATACATATTAGCTCTAATCATCTATGTCGACTACTTCCGGGGACACTGGTGCTGGTGGCACCTCCATCGGAATCTCAGTCACATCTACTACAGATACATCTGATATAACTGGTAGTTGCCCAAGGTAGGTTACCTCGATCCAACGTACGGAAATAATAAGTGTCATTGAGAAAATCTGCATAATTATTCTTCTGAATATGATATGGAAATATAGTGAGAATTAAATCCCAGTAGGTTCAACAATAAATTATTATCAATATAGTCATCATGTTATGTTCAGCTGTATAAACTATAGTAAATAACTTTGGTCACATGAATGCACAAAATCTATGCACATGAGAATCGTATAGTAATGGCATGTATGATAGGATTGATTATTTTCATAATATCATATAATGACTATCAATTTATTCTCATATCAAGCTACCCCGGTCAGGGTGAGTATTTTCTACTCTCTGGTACGGGCTTATCTCGCTCCGTCTGACATGGCACACTTTTTCTTTCTTTTCTCATTAACATATTCATAACCGTTGGTAGGGCGTCCCCTACTGGTGCACCACACGGATTGCCATGTGACCGTGCTCATTTCTTTTCTTTTCATAATGATAGCAAAAAATATGCTTTCAATAACAAGTATGTTTAACAAAATATAACTATTATAAAAAATCATTGGTAATCATGCCATAAACATAACCATTTCAAATATCACTTTATAAAATATTTCCATGTCAACATTTCACACTTAAGATGGTAAGAAGTTCATACAATGGCAATGGCTATGGCATATACTAGTCATTTATTATTTTCATTTATAAGATTCGTCTTCTTTTTTAAATATTAATTTTATTTCTTTATTTTCTTGATGTAGGTTTTCATCATATCTAACCTTCTCTTTATGCTTGGCCTTTAGTCATTTTCTTCTTATTTATATAATTTCCAACACATGTTCTTACAAATTTATAGAGCAGTGTTCTCCAATTTGATTTCTACTATTATCCTATAGTTAAAGAGGTTCGTCTAGGGTAGAAAAATGTTGAAAATAGGCTTCACCAGCTTCCAACACGGTCTGGCCATGTTCCAAGACATGGCCATGCTTTAAAAATACTTCAAATGTACTCAAAAATAGCCCCGAACACGGCTAACCCGTGCTTGAAGCACCCAGAACACGGCCTGGCCGTGTTCTGTGACATTTGCTCACTAATCAGAGCATAACTCCCTCATTGTAACTCCCATTGAGGTGATCTTGGTGTCTTTGGAAAGCTAAGACAATTATCTAAAACTATTATGTTAATCATATCATCCAAATAGTAATAAATCGTAGTGTTATTTCTCCCTTAAATTCAATATTATTTCTTCTCGGGTAGGTTCTAACCTTTACTTACTAATCTGACTATATCTCCCACATTTGAAATTTAAATTGAGTGATTTCAATTGCTAAATATCCGCGAACCATATATCGATAATTGTTATGTTGACAAGTTATTTTAATTCCCTACAGAGTATTCCCAAAAATTCAAAAATTGAAGATTTCCAAATAGATTCTTCCTTGATTAACCATTTTCTGACCTCTACTTACTAATCGGCTCATATCTGCCACATGTGAACTCCAAATTGAGTAATTCCAGTGGCTAAATATCCGTGATACATATATCTACATTTTTCATGTTAACCATGTATTTTAATTCTGTAACATCCCGTAATTTTTAGATATTTTCCTTAGAAATTCTTCACCTTACATATATGCATAGAAATGTTCTAATATTAATGGAATAGGTAAAGAAAGAAAACCTAAGAGGAAATATTAGAAATAAACATGTTAAAGAAAGGTGAAATTCTTAGGTAAAGAAAGATAAATTTTTGTGAAGTAAGTAAAGGTCTTAAAATTTCAAGAAGATCGGATTAGGGTAATTTTTCTTAATTTAAGAGCAAAAGTTACTAAGTTTAGTATCTCCACCCGTAATTGGGCTTTAACCTATAGACACTTCATATAGAGTTTTTCTACTTCACATGAATTTTTAGCAAGCCAATAGGATAGGCCAAGGAAGAAATAAAACATAGACTTGGACTAGGATATAGAAATTGGACCGATAGCCCAAAAATCATGAAAATGTGACCAAGCCCATTATGAAAGGAAGAATTTTAACCAAAGTAAGGAAAATGGGCAAGAATGGGCCCAAACCCAAGAGGAAAAATAAAAATAGAAATAAAATTAAAGTGATGAAATATTAGTGTAATCAAGATTAAGTGACATGGCATTAAGACAAAAATTTGACAAGTGGTGTGATTCTACATTCATCATTTTACCAAGTGGCATAATAATACAAGGCTTTAGGACAAAAACATCTATATCCTACATTCATAACTTTAGCAAGTGGGTAATAATACATAGCATTATGACAAAACATCATTATCCCACACAAATAATTTTAGTTAAGTAAGAAAAATTCAAGGGCTAGAAATTTGCCACTTAAAAAGGCAAATCTATCATACTTGATTAAGACAAAAGAAAAAGGAAATGAATCCCTAAATCAAAGGGATCTTGCCCCATATCTTAAGAACATATCATCATAATTTTCAAAATACAAATCTTCTTTTTCTATGCATATCTTGACTAAGGAAGAGGAAGACAAGAACATAAGTTGTTTGTTTTCCAAAAATTCAACAAAGTGTATCCTAATTGTGATAAGGTAGACCCATGATCATGAAAGGTGAATTATTTGGTGGTCTATATAAGAAAATCCACCCTTACAACATTAGAATTTCGTCCAAGGGAGGGAAATCAAAAATAGAAGCAAGGTAGTGTGAGGAAAGGAGAGGAAGAAAGGAAGAAAGAGGAAGGAGAAGTCTAGGGGACTAAGTGCTCCAGGTAAGTTTATCAATATTTCTTTTTGAAGAAAACCTTTGAAACTCATAATATTTATATGAGATTTTGATCTTAGAACTTTGATGATTGATCATGGATGTTTCTATATCATGTTGCATATTGATCTTGCATGTGATGTATGTTTGAATACTTAGGTTGTTGTAGATAGTTCTGCATGGATATGGCTATGGTTGACAGAATTTTAAGCTTCGGTATTTTAATTTCTGGGAACAATCTATAAGGAATTAAAATAAATGCTTAACATAAGAATTAAAGATATATGTGTCACGGATTTTCACCCACTGGAATCATTCCATTTGGAGTCCATATGAGGTAGCTATGGTCTGATTAGTAGTCAAAGGTCAGAAAATGAATCATCAGGGAAGAATATGTTAGGATAGCTTCGGTAATTTAATTTCTGAGAATTATTGGTAGGGAATTAAAATAAATGGTTAACATAAGAATTAAAGATATTTGTGTCATGGATTTTTATCCACTGGAATCATTCAATTTGGAGTTCACATGTGGTAGATATAGTCCGATTAGTAAGCCAAGGTCAGAAAATGGTTCATCAGGGAAGATTATGTTAGGACAGCTTTTGTATTTTAATTTCTGGGAATTATCTGTATGGAATTAAAATAAATGGTTAACATCAAAGTTATATATCTATGTCTCATGTAACTATACCCACTGGAATTATGCAATTTGGAGTTCATATGAGGTAGATATGATCCGATTAGTAAGCAGAGGTCAGAAAATGTTTATTCAGGGAAGAGTATATTATTAATGCTTTAGTTTTTGACTTTCTGGGAATATTCTGTAGGGAATTCAAATAGCGCGCCAACATAACAATTATAGATATATGTCTCATGGATTTTTACCAACTGGAATAACGCAATTTGGAGTTCCAATTTGGGAGATATGGTCTAATTAGTCAGTAAAGGTCAGAACCTATCTGAGAGGAACTATCCTGTACTTTGAGGGAGTAATATCACATTTGTTTCTTAATTTTTCGCTACAATGTTCAACATAATAGTTTTAGATAATTGTTTTATCTTGAAATGGACACCAAGATCACCTACATCAGAGTTAAATTGAGGGAGTGTTCTGATTAGTAAGAGAAGGTTAGATAGGATGAAAACCTTCATCAAGAAAATAAAGAAATAAAATTAGTATTTAAAAAAGAAGATGAATCTTAATAAATGACTAGTATAGCCATAGCCATTGCCATTGTATGAACTTCTTACCATCTTAAGTATGAAATTTTGACATGGAAATATTTTATAAAGTGATATTTGAAATGGTTATGTTCATGGCATGATTACCAATGATTTATGGTAATAGTTATATTTTGATGAACATACTTGTTATTGAAAGCATATTTTTGGCTATCATTGTGAAAAGAAAAGAAATAAGCACGGTCACATGGCAATCCGTGTGGTGCACCAGTAGGGGACGCCCTACCAACGGTTATGATCATGATAATGAGAAAAGAAAGAGAAAGTGAGCCATGTCGGACGGAGCGAGAAAAGCCCGTACCGGAGAGTTGAGGATACTCACCCTGACCGGGGTAGCTTGAAATGAGAATAAGTTGATGGCCATCATATGATATTTTCAAAATAGTTAATCCTGTCATACATATCATTACAGTATGATTCTTATGTGCATAGATATAATGCATTCATGTGACCAAAGATATTTTTCTGTAGTTTATACAGCTGAACATGACGTGATGAGCTTTACTGATGATAATTTATTGTTGAACTTACTGGTATTTAATTCTCACTATATTTCCATATCATGTTCAGAAAATTATTTATGCAGCTTTTGTTTCTAAGGCTCTGGCTTTTAGTGCACATTGGATCGAGTAACTTTATGTTGGGCAGATTTTAGAATCAAATAAGATGTTTGTGGTCGAGTTGGCTCAGATCCCGGTGAAGGTGCAACCACCCGCACCTGTATCTCCGGAATTGGTCAACCAAAATAAACAAGATGTAAATATCTTTGTGTTTGATATGTTAATACGTCTGTTTTGATTAATGACATGTATGTGAACTCAATATTGTATAATAATAAAGGAAAAAAAAAGAGGTTGTTACATAATTGGTATCAGAGCAGGTCGATCCTAGATGGCCAGTGGGTGGTTGGTTATCTGAATCGATCTTATAGTATCTTGAGTATGTTGTGGTAGTGTTGTGTAGGGGATCAGTGATTTCATATAGGTAGGAAATTACTAGTGTTTCCTATCTATATGCCGAGGTGGTGTTATGACTGCTGTTAAATTTTTTTTAAACTAACTATTGGGCCTGATCACCTCAATAGCAATTTATTTTTCCCACAGTAGGAAATGGCACCACCAAGGCGGAATCCGGCAAACAATGCGGAGGAAATCTTGCACAACCTTGCCACAGCAATTCGAGAATTTGGTATTGATTTACTCCTTAGAACCCAACTAGTATCTATATCCCTATATAGAATGATATCGATTGAATAAAAAAAAAATTGTGATTTGTGAAAAGTGCATGTCTAAGGAAAGCTCTGGCAAGGAAAGACTTGGTACTTAAGCGTGTCCATTAGTAACCCACCTCTCTTTCTTGGGAACTTTTCTGGTGCGCTGTTTACAGACTACAATTACTATCCAGTTACCGAGATATTAGTGTGGAATTTTAACATGGAATTTACCCTAATACTCATATAAAATTTCCAAGAAGTTTTGAAAGTGCTGGTTTTATTTGAAAAATCTTAGTATGCTCCGTGGTTGCAGTATTTCCACATCAGAAAAGAATTATTCTAGTTACTGAAAAAAAAATTTACAAGACTTGTTAGACAAGGGATTTAAATGCCCTAGTACTTTTATTTGGAGTACTCTAGTTCTATTTGTGAAAAAGAAAGATGGATCACTATGACTATGCATAGATTGTAGACAGTTGAATAAGGTAACAATGTAGAATAGAAACCCATTAGGTCGTATAGATGACCTGTTTGACCAGTTATAAGGTGTTCAATATTTTTCCACAAATAGATTTGGGATATGAGTAACATTAATTAAGGATAAGAGAAGAGGATGTAGGACTTATTATGGGCATTATGAGTTCGTGGTGATGCATTTAAATTGACAAATATTTTAGCTACATTCATAGATTTAATGAATAGTAATTAGGTCATCCATGTATCAATTTTTTTATTATTGATGATAACTAGAATATTTCAAAAGTTCAGAGGATCATAAGAAACATTCAAAGATAGTTTTACCAACTCTAAAGGAGTATGGTTGGTAAATATGGTATCCAAGTAGACTCTAAGAAAGTAAAAGTAGTACAATAATGGCTACGTTTTACTACATTTAAAGATTAAGATCCAAATCCAATTTACGCTTCTTGCGGTTATCTGTCATCCATTCTATTGGAGTAATAGTTAGATCAGGTACATGAACATAGGCTTGTAAAGCATCAATCAACTCCTCAGCATTTGAAGCTGAGATGAGAATTTGTCGTGCTGAGTGTGAGATAAACCTCTGTTCCACAACTTGATCTAGAAAAGATAACAAACCATCAAAGAAGTGATTAACATTTAACAAACCTATCGGTTTGTGATGCATATTCAGTTGTGCCCAAGAGACTATTTGGAAAATCTCCTCTAGAGTACCAAAACCACCTGGTAAGGCAATGAAGGCGTCAGCATTGCTCATCATTCTAGCCATGCGTTCATGCATGGAAACTACCCTATATTCTTCCCCAATTGTCTTCCCTATGTTGCTAGATGTAGCTAGAGCTGTAGGAATAATACCTAGAACTTGGCATCCCCCTGCATGTGCAGCTGTAGCCACACACCCCATTAACCCACAGTTACCTCCACCATACACTAAATGAATTTTTCTCTTAGCCAGCACCATACCCAGATTTTGTGCTGCTTTAACATACTCCTCATCTTTTCCAGGACTGGAACCACAAAAGACACAGATATTTCGAAACTGACGGAATGCGGTTCCCTCCATAATTTCTATCACCTTAACTTTGAGAATAGACAAAGATACTAATGTAAGTATTTATAGAACTCAGAGAAGGGCATATTTATAATAGCTATGCGACTAGGCCGGGTATTATTAGAACAACTATGTGAGTGATTGGTGGATATCAACTAAATTAAAGGTAAATAAATAAAAAATGACGGCAAGCATGTATATGTACAGTAGTATGACTGTGACCCATATTAAGCACATAAAGAGTATAAGATAAGATATCACCAGAAATCTGTCTTTATCTTGTTGTCTTTGATGAAGCATTGATGTTTTGATTCTTGTAGAAAAGTTATAGGTGATAGCCGTCATTGAAAAAAAAAAAGTAAAAAAAAAAAAAATGCAATCAAATGATTTATTTTGTATTCTCAATGTTTTCGCCAGTCGACTATCAGTATTATTAAGTCGACTAGATAGTTTGAGAAATTTTAATTTGGACTGGTTAATTTACAGTTGATTGATTACATCTATTTTGAAGCAATCAACTGCATCCTACCAGTTAACTACATATTCTTTGATTTTCACATACTTTTATAAGCTCAGAAATGTTTCTTTTTCCATGTGATATCTTTCCACCGAATACCAATAGATTTAAAGTAGATTCTGACACATATATTCAAAATTTGCGGCCACCGATTTTTGTTGAAATCATAGATAGATTTTGTTTACAGATTTTCAAGAATTACGGCCACTGATTTTAATATTTTTCAATGCTTTGTTAAAACTTTTGACTTTCGCTTTTGGAACCATTCTCTATTATGCTTTTCGTCTGTTTCACTCATTAACGGTGGGCATTAAATGCAAGGTTATTTTCCCTCATTACAATTAAAGATAATTTGTTCCTTTGAAACTTGGTTATTATGGTGTCTAAGTTGTTAATAGGTTAAAGTAATGAAAGGTTTGAAAAGAATGGACGGATGATGGTCTTATGGTGTTTTGACGAATGTAATCAAGAGAATTAGTGGTGTTGAAGTTCTCGAGGAATAAAATATAGGAAGTAGGACTTAAGTTAGTCTTTGAACTCTTAATTTGGAAATATAGAGAATATTCTGAGAACCATGTCCGGAAATAATGTAGGTTATCAAGATATTTGTGTTAGAGGATTATATCATGCTAAATTGAGTCTAGTATCTAGGATGTGAATTATGTTGGAATTGAGAATTCATGTATGAGTAATTGTTAGGAAAAAAAAACACAAATCTTCTTCAAATGATTGGGTGAATTAAATGGGATTGGCATAAGCTAGAATGAGGTGCTTTTGGATATGATGGAAGAAATAATTGAAATTTTTGACAATGAGTTTAATGGTTTTAATAAGCTTGTATAGAATTACTGTGATGAGGTAAGTTAGAATTATTAGACATGTGTCAATGGTACATAAACGTTATTAAAGTTTTGAAGGATTTATTACTACGTATGTTTAACATATTGATTAAAGGATTTGAGGATAAAAATAGATGATAGATAAAGATGATGATATTCAGGGGATGATGTTGATATATGAAAAAAAAAAATTTTGACTTGATAGAAGTTTGGAATAAGAAAAGATAGTTACACAATATGAAGGTGTATATGTTCCTTTATATGTGTGTTTTCTAATATCGACCCATAGATATATCCATACGGGCTAGAGGATATCAATTGAAGAACTTATGATTGAAAGAAATCCTTATGGTTAAGTTATATGGCAAAATTACTCAAGTGAATAGACATATTAAAAAGTAAAGATGTCATACAGAAAAGATATCTCTAATTATTTAGGTAATAAGCTTGGTAACTCTGAATAATGCCTTAATTTCATTCCCTACATGTGGTAGGATGGATTGAAAATTCGGGGACTGAATTTCTTAAGGGGGGAAGAATGTAACATCCCGTAATTTTTAGATATTTTCCTTAGAAATTCTTCACCTTACATATATGCATAGAAATGTTCTAATATTAATGGAATAGGTAAAGAAAGAAAACCTAAGAGGAAATATTAGAAATAAACATGTTAAAGAAAGGTGAAATTCTTAGGTAAAGAAAGATAAATTTTTGTGAAGTAAGTAAAGGTCTTAAAATTTCAAGAAGATCGGATTAGGGTAATTTTTCTTAATTTAAGAGCAAAAGTTACTAAGTTTAGTATCTCCACCCGTAATTGGGCTTTAACCTATAGACACTTCATATAGAGTTTTTCTACTTCACATGAATTTTTAGCAAGCCAATAGGATAGGCCAAGGAAGAAATAAAACATAGACTTGGACTAGGATATAGAAATTGGACCGATAGCCCAAAAATCATGAAAATGTGACCAAGCCCATTATGAAAGGAAGAATTTTAACCAAAGTAAGGAAAATGGGCAAGAATGGGCCCAAACCCAAGAGGAAAAATAAAAATAGAAATAAAATTAAAGTGATGAAATATTAGTGTAATCAAGATTAAGTGACATGGCATTAAGACAAAAATTTGACAAGTGGTGTGATTCTACATTCATCATTTTACCAAGTGGCATAATAATACAAGGCTTTAGGACAAAAACATCTATATCCTACATTCATAACTTTAGCAAGTGGGTAATAATACATAGCATTATGACAAAACATCATTATCCCACACAAATAATTTTAGTTAAGTAAGAAAAATTCAAGGGCTAGAAATTTGCCACTTAAAAAGGCAAATCTATCATACTTGATTAAGACAAAAGAAAAAGGAAATGAATCCCTAAATCAAAGGGATCTTGCCCCATATCTTAAGAACATATCATCATAATTTTCAAAATACAAATCTTCTTTTTCTATGCATATCTTGACTAAGGAAGAGGAAGACAAGAACATAAGTTGTTTGTTTTCCAAAAATTCAACAAAGTGTATCCTAATTGTGATAAGGTAGACCCATGATCATGAAAGGTGAATTATTTGGTGGTCTATATAAGAAAATCCACCCTTACAACATTAGAATTTCGTCCAAGGGAGGGAAATCAAAAATAGAAGCAAGGTAGTGTGAGGAAAGGAGAGGAAGAAAGGAAGAAAGAGGAAGGAGAAGTCTAGGGGACTAAGTGCTCCAGGTAAGTTTATCAATATTTCTTTTTGAAGAAAACCTTTGAAACTCATAATATTTATATGAGATTTTGATCTTAGAACTTTGATGATTGATCATGGATGTTTCTATATCATGTTGCATATTGATCTTGCATGTGATGTATGTTTGAATACTTAGGTTGTTGTAGATAGTTCTGCATGGATATGGCTATGGTTGACAGAATTTTAAGCTTCGGTATTTTAATTTCTGGGAACAATCTATAAGGAATTAAAATAAATGCTTAACATAAGAATTAAAGATATATGTGTCACGGATTTTCACCCACTGGAATCATTCCATTTGGAGTCCATATGAGGTAGCTATGGTCTGATTAGTAGTCAAAGGTCAGAAAATGAATCATCAGGGAAGAATATGTTAGGATAGCTTCGGTAATTTAATTTCTGAGAATTATTGGTAGGGAATTAAAATAAATGGTTAACATAAGAATTAAAGATATTTGTGTCATGGATTTTTATCCACTGGAATCATTCAATTTGGAGTTCACATGTGGTAGATATAGTCCGATTAGTAAGCCAAGGTCAGAAAATGGTTCATCAGGGAAGATTATGTTAGGACAGCTTTTGTATTTTAATTTCTGGGAATTATCTGTATGGAATTAAAATAAATGGTTAACATCAAAGTTATATATCTATGTCTCATGTAACTATACCCACTGGAATTATGCAATTTGGAGTTCATATGAGGTAGATATGATCCGATTAGTAAGCAGAGGTCAGAAAATGTTTATTCAGGGAAGAGTATATTATTAATGCTTTAGTTTTTGACTTTCTGGGAATATTCTGTAGGGAATTCAAATAGCGCGCCAACATAACAATTATAGATATATGTCTCATGGATTTTTACCAACTGGAATAACGCAATTTGGAGTTCCAATTTGGGAGATATGGTCTAATTAGTCAGTAAAGGTCAGAACCTATCTGAGAGGAACTATCCTGTACTTTGAGGGAGTAATATCACATTTGTTTCTTAATTTTTCGCTACAATGTTCAACATAATAGTTTTAGATAATTGTTTTATCTTGAAATGGACACCAAGATCACCTACATCAGAGTTAAATTGAGGGAGTGTTCTGATTAGTAAGAGAAGGTTAGATAGGATGAAAACCTTCATCAAGAAAATAAAGAAATAAAATTAGTATTTAAAAAAGAAGATGAATCTTAATAAATGACTAGTATAGCCATAGCCATTGCCATTGTATGAACTTCTTACCATCTTAAGTATGAAATTTTGACATGGAAATATTTTATAAAGTGATATTTGAAATGGTTATGTTCATGGCATGATTACCAATGATTTATGGTAATAGTTATATTTTGATGAACATACTTGTTATTGAAAGCATATTTTTGGCTATCATTGTGAAAAGAAAAGAAATAAGCACGGTCACATGGCAATCCGTGTGGTGCACCAGTAGGGGACGCCCTACCAACGGTTATGATCATGATAATGAGAAAAGAAAGAGAAAGTGAGCCATGTCGGACGGAGCGAGAAAAGCCCGTACCGGAGAGTTGAGGATACTCACCCTGACCGGGGTAGCTTGAAATGAGAATAAGTTGATGGCCATCATATGATATTTTCAAAATAGTTAATCCTGTCATACATATCATTACAGTATGATTCTTATGTGCATAGATATAATGCATTCATGTGACCAAAGATATTTTTCTGTAGTTTATACAGCTGAACATGACGTGATGAGCTTTACTGATGATAATTTATTGTTGAACTTACTGGTATTTAATTCTCACTATATTTCCATATCATGTTCAGAAAATTATTTATGCAGCTTTTGTTTCTAAGGCTCTGGCTTTTAGTGCACATTGGATCGAGTAACTTTATGTTGGGCAGATTTTAGAATCAAATAAGATGTTTGTGGTCGAGTTGGCTCAGATCCCGGTGAAGGTGCAACCACCCGCACCTGTATCTCCGGAATTGGTCAACCAAAATAAACAAGATGTAAATATCTTTGTGTTTGATATGTTAATACGTCTGTTTTGATTAATGACATGTATGTGAACTCAATATTGTATAATAATAAAGGAAAAAAAAAGAGGTTGTTACAAATTCCTTACCGATTCTTCCCAGAATTTTAAGAAATTGAAGCTTAAAGTTTTACCACCCATAGCCATACCTATGCAGTACTATCTAAACCAGCTTAAGTATTCAAACATACATCACATGCAAGATCAATATGTAACATGATAAAGCAACATCCATGACCAATCATCAAAGTTCTAAGATCAAATTCCCATATAGATGTTACAAATTTCAAAGCTTTTCTTCGAAAAGAAATATTGTTAAACTTACCCAAGAATCTCCCTAGCTCACTTAGTGAATTGGTTTTCTTGTTTCCTCTTGAAAGAAGTAGCAAGATTCCTCCCTTCCCTTAGCTTTTCTAGCAGCTTAGGTAAGAGAAGGAGGGTGAGTTTTTGAACCTCAAGGATGAAGAAGAAAAATAGGTTCAAGTGGAGATTAAGGTAACTTACCTTGAGTACTTAGCCTTCTAAACTTCTCCTTCTTCTTCCTTCCTTTCTTCTCCACTCTTTCTCTCCTTTCCTCACTCTACCTTGCTTCTATTTCTCTCTCTTCCTCACTTGGACGAAATTAAAATGTTGTAGGGGTGGGTTTTACTTAAATAGACCACCAAATAATACACCTTTTATGATCATGGGTCTACCTTATCACAATTAGGATACACTTTGTTGAATTTTTGGAAAGCAAACAACTTATGTTCTTGTCTTCCTCTTCCTTAGTCAAGATATGCATAGGAAAAAGAGATTTGCATTTTGAAAATTATGATGATATATTCTTAAGATAAGAGACAAGGTCCCTTTGATTTAGGGATTCATTTCCATTTTCTTTTGTCTTAAACAAGTATGATAGGTTTTCCTTTTTAGGTGGCAAATTTCTAGCCCTTGAATCTCCATTATTTGGTTGATATTATTTGTGTAGGATAGGAATGTTTTGTCCTAATGTCATGTATTATCATACCACTTGCTAAAATTATGAATGTAGGATATAGATGTTTTTGTCCTAAAGCCTTGTATTATCATGCCACTTGCCAAAATTATGAATGTAGAATCACACCACTTGCTAAATTTTTGTCTTAATGCCATGTAACCTAATCTTTATTATTATTACATTATTATATCATCACCTAATTTATTTTATTTTATTTTTCCTCTTGGATTGGGGTTATTCCTACCCATTTTCTTTGCTTTGGATAAAATTCTACCTTTCTTGGAGGGCTTGGTCATATTTTCATAATTTTTGGGCTATCGGTCCAATTACTATATCCTAGTCTAAGTCTATGTTTTATTTCTTGCTTAGGTTATCCAATGGGATTACTAGAAACTTATGTGAAGTGGAAAAACTCTATATGATGTGTCCATAGGTAAAAGCCCAATGTATGGGTAAAGATTTTAAACTTAGTAACTCTAGTTCTTAAATTAGGAAAAATTACCCTAATCCAATGTTCTTGAAATTTTAAGACCTTTACTTGTTTCTAAAAATTTATCTTCCTTATCCAAGAATTTTGCATCTCTTTAGTATGTTATTTCTAATTTTTTTTCCTATTAGGTTTTCCCTCTTTATTTGTTCTCTTAATGTTAGAAACATTTTCTATGCATATACATAAGGTGAAGAATTTCTAAGGATTATATTTCCTTAGATATCTAAAATATTGTCTAATAAACTTTATTTCCTTAATTAAATTATCAATAAAAGAAACGAAATTAGGGATGTTACAAAATTTGTATAGGTAATGGATATAAATGTTAAGTGATGTAGTAATACATTATAAATATCATGCAATGATATATTAAAGAGAAGAGAATAAAGGTTGAAGAGTACCTAAATGAGCTAGGTCAAATGATGGAAGAAAATGAGATTACCAAATAAACAGTAAAAATTGACCAAATGAATAGTACCACATACCAAATGAATAGCTATGAAGATGGAAAGGTTAAGTGTAATATAGGATATTAATAAGATAAGTGAGAGTTAATAAGTTAAAGTTAGTGCGTATAAATGGAATTTCACTGAGTTGGGTGGAAAAGGAGGAAAAATTGTGAAAACTAGGGAGCATGGCCAAAAAGAAATTTAGGAGAAATTTTAAATTAATAAAAGATAAATAGCATGGAGGATTGGTAATTGGCCTTGACCACCATTCCATGGCATTAATTCTCCCATTCAATGTAAACTGCATGATGTGATGGCATGACTGATATGGATGCATTTGCTTATTTGAAAATGATTTCGTATGCATCCTAGTGGCATTACTATTTCTACTGGTATATACATAAAATGAGTTTAAAATATATGAGTTGAACATATGATATGCATGATATCAATGACAAATTGTACCTAGAATTGTTATATTGTCGTATACTAGCTGTACAAGTTGACATCATGCTTTGGCTGTTTATGAAAAAAAAAGAAAAGATACAGAGGGGAATGACCTTTGCAGTAGCAAGGTAACCTGAGAAAGGTCACATGACTTTAATGTGGTACTAAATAAGGGACACTTTATTCACTAATAAAGTATGATATGAGATTTGGCCATGCCTAAATGAAGCAAGGCAAGTACGTTCAAGGTTGAGTAATGCGAGACAAGCATGCTCATACTGACCTAGTTATAACAAAGAATGAAAAAAGAAGAAGTAAACAACCATAATGTGAGAAAGCTATGAAATGAGATGCCATGAAATATTTGTGATATGATGTCTATGAGATAAAGTAATATAGCCAAGCATTTTACTGATGAGATCTAATATATATGCCATGATTTTCATTTTAATATATGCACTAGATATGTATCTATTGAATGGCACATTGATCTTTGTAGTTGATATAGCTGAACATAACTTGATGTGTATTGTGAAAAATATGTATGATTATTGTTAGAACTATTAGGAACTTTAATTCTCATTATTGTTTTAAGTTGTGTTCAGATAAAAAGAAATACGATGCAAGTAAGTGTTCTGAACCTGTTACTACCAGTTCGCTAATGGAAATGCCATGTTCTAGTAGCCTTGCCAAAATTCCCAACATGTGTACCTTCTCCACCACCTAGCTCATCGAAGAGGTCATATGAAAGAGAAATACATAAATTGATATTGTGAATGTTGTCTTAAATTGGTATTTGATGTAAGTGCATGAATAATGAATAATGAATAAAATGTTATAAGCTTTATCGGGAATTACTGAGGTTGTATGTTCTTTATTTTTCAATCATTGTCAACTACTGAAATAAACAAGATAAATACCAAAAGATAGGTAAGGTAAAGAAAAAATTGCCTCAAGATGAGTAAATTATATATATGTATAAAAAAATAAGGTCATTACACACACACACATATAATATAACTAAAAAAATTTGTAATGACATTACCTTGAGTAAAATGTTTATTTAGAAAGGGGGAATAATGATAAGAATAAGGATTAAGAGCAAAAGAGAGTAGGTTCCAGAGCTTCTATCTCTAGAAACTTGAGAGAAGGCAGTTTCAACTAACATTTCTTCGTAATGACATTACCTAGAAAGGGGGACACACACACAAAATATAACTAACATTTTTTTTGTAACCACACACACATGTACATATAGAGAGACATTACCTAGAAAGGGGGACACATACACGTGACTAACATTTTTTTTGTAATCACATTACTTAGAAAGGGAGACACACACACATACACAAACAGAGTATAATGTTACGTGAGTTTTACTAAATACCGCAAGTGCACGGTTTAGCTGTAGCTAGTCCGGCAAGTACGGGTCGTGTCCCACAGAGAACAATGCCAATTACTAGAATCTCACAAAAGGCACTATCTAAATCGATATAAGTCGATGGGCAAATATCGCAATTAAACAAGTTAAAATAACCAATTAAGCTAAGCCTAGGGTTAGGGTTCACCACGCTTGTGATACTCAACAACTGATATATACCCCTAATTGCAATTGTTTAGATTATCGGGGATGGTTTAGCCTAAACTAACTAGTAATCTCTTTCAAGCATTACTAATCGTACCTAGGTTAATCAAATTTCCTACTTTCGTGGTTCTTAGTCAACCTAGTTCCATTAAGCTTTATGCCAACCATAGAATGCAACTAATCGGTTTTCTCGTTCCCATTAATTGATTCAAGCCTAGAGTATCTTAAACTACTTTCGTGATTAAGACAACCCTAATTAACTATTGGATTCCGGTTTTAATCTTCACCTATCAGTTCATCAATTAAAAACCTAATATGTGATAGATTGGTGATCAGGCATTCCATCAACTAATTCAAGCATACAATAGTTAATCCATATCAATCTAGTCCCAATTACAATTAGGGTTCCATAATTCAAATCATAGACATAGTATCATTGTATCACAATTGGGTTTACCAAAACCCTAGATAGAAACTACTCACACATCATAGAAGAGATAAAGAACTGAAGTAGAAGGATATAACCTAGTGTGCAGAAAAGTTCAGATGAATTACAACCTTCAATGCAGTAAAATCTATCCTAGAACATCAAAATCATCAATGATATATGTAAAAACCTAGTCTAAATGTGTTTCCTAAGGCTAGAAAGTGATTTCCAAGTGTCTCCTACGGTCTCCCTTGTCTCAGCTGCGTATCCCCTAGCTTATATCTCAATTTCGGCGGCCAAAACCCTAAAAAACACGGAGCTCGCAGACTCGCAGCACGGCCGTGCTTCGGGCTGGAATTTGGGGAAGCGCTGCACCATCTGCCCAGAACACAGCCTGGCCGTGTTGCAGGCCACCAAGCACGACCAGGCCGTGTTGCATGCTGCCATGCTCCTTTCTTCATGATTTTTGACGTGCAACCTCCTTGCTTCCTCCTCAGCATATCCCAGGTCATTTAGGGTCTTTCCATGACTGCTTTTCCTTGCTTCTTGACTTTTTTTGCTCTCCTGCAATCACAAAATGAACCACAGCAGTACCCAAAACAAAATATAGCCAATAGCATAGAAATATCCACAAGTTACTATGAATTAGGGGACAAAATATGACCTATAAGCACTCAAAATTCCCCTTTATCAACTCCCCCATGCTTAAACTTTTGCTTGTCCTCAAGCAAATGACATGCCATAACAGAAGGAAAGGGGAGAAGGATGCAATCAGATTCCACAAGATAGAAAAATGCAGTATAGATAAGAAGAAAATTGGAGAAGCCTATTTTCAACATTTTTCTACCCTAGATGAACCTCTTTAACTATAGGGTAATAGTAGAAATCAAATTGGAGAACAATGCTCTATAAATTTGTAAGAACATGTGTTGGAAATGATATAAATAAGAAGACGAATCTTATAAATGACTAGTATATGCCATAGCCATTGCCATTGTATGAACTTCTTACCATCTTAAGTGTGAAATTCTGACGTGGAAATATTTTATAAAGTGATATTTGAAATGGTTATGTTCATGGCATGATTACCAATGATTTCTGGTAATAGTTATATTTTGATGAACATACTTGTTATTAAAAGCATATTTTTGACTATCATTGTGAAAAGAAAAGAAATGAGCATGGTCACATGGCAATTCGTGTGGTGCACCAATAGGGGACGCCCTACCAACGGTTATGATCATGTTAATGAAAAAAGAAAGAGAAAGTGGGCCATGTCGGACAGAGCGAGAAAAGCTCATACCGGAGAGTACAAGATACTCACCCTGACCGGGGTAGCTTGAAATGAGAATAAGTTGATGGTCATCATATGATATTCTGAAAATAGTTAATCTTGTCATACATATCATTACTGTATGATTCTTATGTGCATAGATATAATGCATTCATGTGACCAAAGATATTTTCTGTAGTTTATACAGCTGAACATGACGTGATGAGCTATATTGATGATGATTTATTGTTGAACTTATTGAGATTTAATTCTCACTATATTTCCATATCATATTCAGAAAATTAGTTATGCAGATTTTTCTATAGCTCTGGCTTTTAGTGCACATTGGATCGAGTACTTTATGGTGGGCAGATCCCAGAAGCAAATAAAATGTTTGTGGTCGAGTTGGCTTAGATCCCGGTGAAGGTGCAACCACTCGCATCTGTATCTCCGAAATTGGTCAACCAAAATAAATAGGATGTAGATTTTTATGTGTTTGATATGTTATATGTATGTTTTGATTAATGACATGTATGTAAACTCTGTATTGTTTAAATTAAATAAATGTTATATTGAGTTAAGTTGTAACGAGGTAATAACTTCATGGTATTTAAAAAAAAATTTGATACTTAAATGGAGTTGTTACACTAACAGCAAATAAGAGAGTGTAAACCCAAAATCACTGCAAACCAGAGTGTAAAACCAGTCCAAAATTAAAATCAATCACTCAAAGTTTGTTTCACTAGTTTCACGTTGTAGGGCCAGGAGTAATCAACTAAACCAAATAGGATCCAAATTACAGCCAGAAACTTTACCTAATCAGAAAGGAATGAAGTTATTCAGAAAAAGGGAAAAGATACCTATTGCAGCACAGCCCAAAGGAAGGAGATACTCCTGTGATAGTGCAGACTAGAAGAGAGCAAGAGGGGATGGGGGAATCAGTTGGTGGGTGTCGAAGGGGGATGAATGAGGGATTAGGGCTTGTAGGGTGATGGGTGAGATGGAGTCCTTCAATGGAGAGGATGAAAGGGAAGGGGAATGAAGTGAGGGTGGTGGAAGGAGAGGGGAGGTGAGGCAAGGGGACCGGTATGGAAGAAAGGGAGCAAGCACGGCTAGGGTTGGGTGGGCACAGGTAAAAGAGGGGGGATTTGATTTAAAAAGCCTGCGTCGCCCGCAGCACGGCCGTGCTTCGGACGGGCAGGCTGCAGCATTTTTTTTTGGCACAGCCGTGTCCTGGGACACGGCCTACCCGTGTTGCTGGCTGGAAGTCCCCTATTCTCAGTTTTTGCCTCTTCTTTGGATTTTCTTCAAGCACCTTTGCTTCTAGCTCTTTTATACTGCCTTGAAAACACAATAATGGGCCTGGAAATCAAAGGAAAACATTCAACAAACTTCAACCTAATATTCTAAAATGGAAACCAAAACTTAAATCAAGAATTCAAACAAAAGAAAATGCTAAAAGTCAAAATGTGGGTTGCCTCCCACTAAGCGCTTGTTTAAAGTCATTAGCTCGACTCATTTGCTCTTCAATGGATTGAGGGGGGCTCTAAGAGAGATTGGGTGGCTCCCTTTTCAACTGGTTGTCTCGTCACAAAATGCTTGAGACGTTGCTCGTTGACCTTGAAAGATCCGGTGGATTCACTCCACACCTCCACTGCTCCATAAGGAAAGACTTGAGTCACTCAGAATGGACCGAACCATCGAGAATGAAGTTTCTCGGGAAAGAGTCTCAGCCTTGAATTAAACAGCAAGATCCAATCTCCTACTTGAAATTGGTGCCTAAGGATGTGCTTATCATGCCATCTTTTTGTTATTTCCTTGTATAACTTGGCATTGTTATAAGCATCAAGCCTCAGCTCATCTAGCTTATTTAGTTGTAGACATCTCCTCTTCCCAGCAGCTGACAGGTCAAAATTAATTGTTTTGACCGCCCAATACGCTTTGTGCTCAAGCTCTACTGGCAAATGACATGGTTTCCCATATATTAACCGAAAGGGTGTGGTCCTTATCGGTGTCTTATAGGCAGTCCTGTAGGCCCATAATGCATCATCGAGTTTTAAAGACCAATCTTTCCTAGCCTTCGAGACGGTCTTCTCTAATATGGCTTTGATCTTTCTATTTGATATCTCTACTTGCCCACTATTCTGAGGATGGTAGGCTAGATCCATTTTATGGGTGACTCCATACTTCTTCAAAAGATTTTGGAATTGTTGCTTAGTGAAGTGAGAACCTCCATCGCTTATCACGGCTCGGGGCACTCCAAATCTCGAGAAAATTATCCTCTTAAAGAGCTTAGCAACCACTCTGGCATCATTGGTGGGGGATGCTACTGCTTCAACCCACTTAGAAACGTAGTCCACAGCCACTAGAATGTATTTGTTCCCACATGAAGAAGGAAATGGACCCATAAAGTCAATGCCCCAAACGTCAAATATCTCAACTTCTAAAATGCTGTTCAGAGGCATCTCATTCCTTCTAGATATGTTCCCAACTCTTTGGCACCAGTCACATGCTTTAACAAAAGTGTACACATCCTTGAAAAGCGTAGGCCAATAGAAACTAGCTTGAAGAATTTTAGCTAAAGTCTTAGAGATGCTGGTATGGCCTCCACAAGGTGAACTATGGCAATGGTATATAACACTATAAACTTCTTCCTCCGGAATACACCTTCGGAATATGCCATCTGCACACCACTTGTATAAACATGGATCATCCCAATGGTAGGACTTAATGTCAGAGAAGAATTTCTTTCTCTGATGATAGCTCAATCCCTCAAGGAGTATTCTGCATGCAAGAAAGTTCACGAAGTCTGCATACCAAGGAGCATCAGCATAAGTGACCATCAGGAATTGATCATCAGGAAAGGAATCATCAATAGGCAAATCATCTCTATCATCTCTCATCAGATCTTGCCTAAGCCTTGAAAGGTGGTCTGCAACCACATTCTCTGTCCCTTTCTTATCTTTGATTACAAGATCAAACTCCTATAGTAAGAGGATCCATCTAATCAGTCTTGGTTTGGCATCCATCTTACTTAACAGGTATCTGATGGTAGCATGATCTGTGAACATTACGACTTCTGATCCCAACAGATATTGTCTGAATTTATCAATCGCGAATACTACTGCCAAGAGCTCCTTTTCAGTGGTAGAGTAGTTGACTTGAGCTTCATCTAGTGTCCTACTAGCATAGTAGATGACATAGGGCTTTTTGTCTCTTCTTTGCCCAAGTACAGCTCCCACGGCATAGTCACTTGCATCGCACATTATTTCGAAGGGAAGGCTCCAATCAGAAGGTTGGATGATGGGTGCAGATATAAGCGCCTCCTTTAACCTGCAAATAGAACGCAAGCAGTCATTATCAAATTCAAATGGGACATCTTTAACAAGTAAATTAGTTAAGGGTTTAGAGATTTTTGAGAAGTCTTGGATGAATCTCCTGTAGAAGCATGCATGCCCAAGAAAACTTCTCACTTCCTTAACATTTGATGGTGGTGGCATAGTCTGAATCGCCTCTATCTTTGCCTTATCCACCTCTATCCCCCTTTCAGACACCAAGTGTTCCAGAACTATTCCTTCTCTCACCATAAAGTGGCATTTCTCCCAATTCAGGACCAGATTGACTTCCTCACATCTCTTGAGTACCTGTGTCAAATTCTTCAAACACTCATCAAATGAGGTACCATAGACTGAAAATTCATCCATAAATACTTCCATTGTTTCCTCTATAAAATCAGAGAAAATAGCCATCATACATCTCTGGAAGGTGGCTGGTGCGTTACACAATCCGAATGGCATCCTTCTATATGCAAAGGTGCCATAGGGACATGTGAACGTAGTCTTCTCTTGGTCGTCTGGATGGATAGGAATCTGAAAGAATCTTGAGTATCCATCCAGATAACAGAAGTGCGAATGTTTAGCCAACCTTTCCAATAATTGATTAATAAAAGGCAAAGGGAAGTGATCCTTACGGGTGGCCTTCTTTAATTTTCTGTAGTCAATACACATGCGCCAACCCATAACAGCTCTAGTAGGGATTAATTCATCATTAACATTTATAACAATAGTCATACCTCCCTTTTTAGGAACCACATGGACATGACTTACCCATTCACTATCCGAGATAGGATAGATAATACCTGCATCAAGCAATTTGAGTATTTCTTTCTTGACTACCTCTTTCATGTTGGGATTGAGTCTCCTCTGATGTTCCCTGGAAGGTTTATGGTCATTATCAACACTTATACGATGCATACAAATAGATGAACTAATCCCTTTTATATCATCTAAACTATACCCAATCACCTTCTGAAATTTTTTAAGTACATCAAGCAATTTACCAGTTTCCTCAGTATTCAGATCAGCATTCACTATGACTGGATATGAAGAGTTAGGGTCCAGAAATTCATACTTGAGAGTAGAGGGAAAAGGTTTTAATTCTACCTTAGGTGTTTTGCCTTCCTCTAAATCAGCTGATTTGTGGTTGTGGTCCTGTTCCAGCTTTTCAATTTTCACTTCTGAGGTGAGCTTAGGACTCTCGTCAAGCAATGTAGTGTAGGCATCAGCTTCTACCTGTTCAGCACAAGAAACAAAACTATCCAAAAGGCAAAGCTCAAGTGGATCAGTAGGGCACAAACTCATTACATTATCAACAATATTTTGTTCAATTATATCAACCATGCAACAAGTATCACCTAAGGATGGACATTTCATAGCATCATTAAAATTAAATTCAATCTTCTCATCCCCTACATTTAGGGAAAGCCTTCCATCTTTAACATTAATAACGGCACCAGCAGTGGCTAGGAAAGGTCTTCCCAGAATGATGGGGATTTGGCTATCTTCCTCCATCTCTAATACCACAAAGTCATTAGGTATGAAAAACTTACCTACCTTTAGAGGAATATCCTTTAATATACCTACCGAGTGAGTAATGGATCGTTCCGCTAACTGTAAAGAAATAGTGGTAGGCTTCAGATCTCCCATCTGGAGCTTCTTGCAAATGGATAGCGGCATAAGGCTTACGCTTGCTCCTAGATCACATAAGGCTTTAGTGATATGCACATCTCCAATGGAACAAGGTATTGATAAACTCCCAGGATCCTTGAGTTTAGGAGGCAGTTTGTTCTGAATCAGGGCACTGCACTCTTCAGTCAATGCCACAGTGGCATATTCCTCAATCTTACTCTTATTAGAGAGGATTTCCTTCAAAAATTTGGTGTATGAAGGCATTTGAGATACTGCTTCCAAGAATGGAATGTTGATGTGCAACTTTTTCATCACATCCAAAAACTTTCCATACTGTTTCTCTAACATAGCCTTGGCTAGTTTCTGGGGGAAGGGAACTAGTGGCTTATACGGTTCAGGAGCCACATCATCAGGCTCATTAATTTCCTTCCTCCCACTAACTGGCTCTTCTTCATCATTCACTGACTTAGGCACATCCCTTTTCTCAACTTCTTTATCATCCTCTTTTTCCACCGGTTCACCCAATTGCTTACCACTTCTCAAAGCGATAGTTGTACAATGTTCTCTAGGGTTCTCAGGTTGACCAGGGAACTTACCAAAATTTCTGGTTGAAGAGCTCGCTTGCTGCGCTATCTGGGTCTCTAACATCTTGTTATGGGTAGCAAGTGAATCCAATTTAGAAGTTAGGTCTTTAATTGCTTCATTCATATTGTGATTCTGAGCTCTAAACTCCTCATTCTGCTTGCTCTGTGTGGAGATGAAATTCTCTGTTAGAGCCTCCAGATTTGACTTTAGTTGAGGAGGATTGTATGGCCTTGGATTCTGGAAGCCTGGAGGTTGTCTGAAGTTATTCTGGGGCTGCTGACCAGCATTCGGCTTATATGACAAGTTAGGGTGGTTTCTCCAGCCAGGATTATAAGTATTGCTGTACGGGTTGTTCCTCTGATTGTTCACAAAATTGACCTGCTCACAATCCTGAACTGTAGAACTACCAAGATGACACTCATTGGCTGCATGCCCTACACCTCCATAAATCTCATAGGATACAGAAGAAGAAGGTGATGCAACAGCATTGATGCTCAGTTTATCCAGTTTCTGAAATAAAGCATCAACCTTAGAAGTTAGATGATTGAAAGCATCTACTTCATACATACCTGCCAGCTTTCTGGTCTGCCTCTCACTAGACCAGGAGTAGTGGTTCTGAGCCATGTCTTCAATCAACTCATAGGCTTCATCAACCGTTTTGTTCGTCAAAGCTCCTCCAACTGTAGTATCTACAGCCATCCGGGTGCTATAAACTAGTCCATTGTAGAATGTATGGACTATCAACCATTTTTCTAGCCCATGATGTGGGCATACCCTGAGGAGCTCCTTGAATCTTTCCCATGCCTCATATAAGGATTCTCTATCCCTCTGAGCAAATGTAGTAATCTGGTTCCTCAAATAGGCCATCTTACTCGGCGGGAAATACTTGGCCAGGAAAGCTTGAGAAAGCTACTGCCAAGTGATGATTGACCCCGATGAGAGAGAGTGTACCCAAGCTCGTGCCTTATCCCTTAACGAAAAAGGGAATAATCTTAACCTGATAGCATCAGAGGAGACCCTATCCAACTTCAGGGTGTCGCAGTACTCCAAAAACATAGAGAGATAGAGATTAGGGTCTTCAGTAGGCGACCCTCCAAACTGGTTCTGCTGAACCATCTACAAGAGAGATGGCTTCAGCTCAAAATTATTTGCTTCTACCACTGGCCTGACTATGCTGGGGTTCGGGCCATGTGTGTTCGGGGCTGTGAAGTCCTTCAGTGACCGGTTATCTCTTTCCCCCATAGTAGCTGCAGAATTCTCTTGCTACTTACTTTTTCTTATTCTTTGTAGGGTGCGTTCAAAATACCGCAAGTGCACGGCGTAGCTGTAGCTAGTCCGGCAAGTACGGGTCGTGTCCCACAGAGAACAATGCCAATTACCAGAATCTCACAAAAGGTTCTATCTAAATCAATATAAGTCGATGGGCAAATATCGTAATTAAACAAGTTAAAATAACCAATTAAGCTAAGCCTAGGGTTAGGGTTCACCACGCTTGTGATACTCAACAACTGATATATACCCCTAATTGCAATTGTCTAGATTATCGGGGATGGTTTAGCCTAAACTAACTATTAATCTCTTTCAAGCATTACTAATCGTACCTAGGTTAATCAAATTACCTACTTTCGTGGTTCTTTGTCAACCTAGGTCCATTAAGCTTTATGCCAACCATAGAATGCAACTAATCGGTTTTCTCGTTCCCATTAATTGATTCAAGCCTAGAGTATCTTAAACTACTTTTGTGATTAAGACAACCCTAATTAACTATTGGATTCCGGTTTTAATCTTCACCTATCAGTTCATTGATTAAAAACCTAATATGTGATAGATTGGTGATCAGGCATTCCATCAACTAATTCAAGCATACAATAGTTAATCCATATCAATCTAGTCCCAATTACAATTAGGGTTCCATAATTCAAATCATAGACATAGTATCATTGTATCACAATTGGGTTTACCAAAACCCTAGATAGAAACTACTCACACATCATAGAATCAAAAACCAAGTTCGTAATCATTAAATTAACCATGATAGTTTGATACAATCTCAAGAGAATGAATGGAGGTAGAAGAAGAGATAAACACTTGAAGTAGAAGGATATAACCTGGTATGCAGAAAAGTTCAGATGAATTACAACCTTCAATGCAGTAAAATCTATCCTAGAACATCAAAATCATCAATGATATATGTAAAAACCTAGTCTAAATGTGTTTCCTAAGGCTCGAAAGTGATTTCCAAGTGTCTCCTACGGTCTCCCCCGTCTCAGCTGCGCATCCCCTAGGTTATATCTCAATTTCGGTAGCCAAAACCCTAAAAAACACGGAGCTCCCAGACCCGCAGCACGGCCGTGCTTCGGGCTGGAATTTGGGGAAGCGCTGCACCATCTGCCCAGAACACGGCCTGGCCGTGTTGCAGGCCACCAAGCACAGCCAGTCTGTGCTGCATGCTGCCATGCTCCTTTCTTCATGATTTTTAACGTGCAGCCTCCTTGCTTCCTCCTCAGCATATCCCAGGTCTTTTAGGGTCTTTCCATGACTGCTTTTCCTTGTTTCTTGACTTCTTTTGCTCTCCTGCAATCACAAAATGAACCACAGCAGTACCCAGAACAAAATATAGCCAATAGCATAGAAATATCCACAAGTTACTATGAATTAGTGGACAAAATATGACCTATAAGCACTCAAAATTCCCCTTTATCATATAACTAATATGTTTTTGTAATGACATTACCTTAAGTAAAAGTTTGATTTAGAAAGGGGGAATAAGGATTAAGAGAAAAAGAGAGTAGGTTCCAAAGCTTCTTTCTTTTGAAACTTAAGAGAAGGCAGTTTCATCTCCTTCGTGAAGCAATGATGGTGATCAAATTTATGTCTAGCTTGTGAGTTCCAACAATAGATTTTATGTAACTTCTTCAAAACAAAGCTTTGAAATTGTTTTTTAGTTTCTTAGACAATGAAATAACAGTGATAAGGAGTATATAGGTGTTTTGTCACTTAGCAACCATTTTCATCACGATCTAGTTTTAAGTTAATTCTAGTTTCTCTGTATGTAGCAAACCTTCACAGCTCTTAATAGGCTATAATACTCTCATGCCCTAGGTGGTGTTGTTTTGGATTTCTTATCTACAGAAGTGATTACATGAGTAGTTTTGAGATTCAAAGCCTATACTTATTGGGCTTAGGTATAAGATATTAAGGATATTAGCTGGCTTCAAAATATCTTGAGAGAGTTTATTGCATTTCCTGGTATATACTCATTCCTTCTTGAGTTGTTTACTTCTCCTTTTGAGTCCTTGCACTACCTTAAAAAAATGGCTAGCCCAAGCCTAAAGATAGGTTGGATAGATTCAAGTGAATCAGAGGTTGATTTTAACATGGAAGACTTGGAGGATATGGAAGGTATTGATAGCCCAAGCAGTAGAAGAGTGCTTGTGGTTAACCTAGATATGTTGTGGATTAAACAAAGGCAATACTGCAATTAATGCCTCATTGGCATAGTGGTTGACAAACATATCTTTACTGTTTCTAGGGTACAAAGGGTTATCAAAGATCACTAGCTGGTTTGTGGTCATGTTCAATTTGTTGGAAAAATGGACAACCGATTTGTGTGGCACTTTGTGAACCAACAAGATAAAGACTATACATATATATTTACATATATATATATATATATATATATATATATATATATATGTATGTATAAATATGTATGTAGGTGTACACATATACATACATACATACATATGTATATATTTATATACATACATATGTATGTATGTATGTATGTATATGTGTACACCTACATACATATTTATACATATATATATATATATATACACACACACATATTTATGTATGTATGTATGTAGGTATATATATATATATATATATATATATACATATATATATATATACACACATATATATATATATATATATATACATACATCTATACTAAATGTCCTACTAAAGAATCTTTTAAGCTGATAGCTACAGGAAAACCTATTGATCTGATACCAACTTGTCACACTCCTAATTTAAGGACATGTGAAACACTTATATCACAAGCAGATATTCACCATAACATGCACAATACAATCCTTTATCATGAAAACAGATACATATAAGTTTTCACATGTATACACAATATACATACCAAGTTTATAAACATCAAAGTAACAACAAAAGCAGAGATCCTGCCTATGGCATATAGAGTATACTCTAAAATACAAATACAGTACAATCCAAATAATGAGAGACTTGGAAACAACGTTGGCTTACCAAGAGAGTATGTCACCCAACTGATCAACTATATGTAGGACCAGACTCTGTATTCTTATCTAAAAAACAATTAAATACTGTGTAGTGAGTTTGAAAACTCAGTGAGCAGATAAGATCTCCTATGACCCCTTAGGTCATCATATGGATGAAATCATATTTTAAAATTTATCACATAGAAAATACAGTTTGTAAGTATATCCATATGAGATCTGCATTTCAAATATCCTCATTTCAAAAGATAGTCAAAGATTTAAAACTAAATACAATGCAGCATGATTATAAAATAAATATTATTATGCAATGAAAGATTTCATATGCTTTAGGAGGATTCCATATTAGAACTACCATATCAGAATTCAACCCCTTTCGTACTTTGTCGGTGTAGGATTTGCCTAAACTCAACATTCCAGCTAAGGTTTACCCCACCACAACCTAAGAGGACACGTGAAGAGACTCTAATATTGACATTTTCCAAGCACACAACAAGGAATAAGCAGTCTCAATCACATGGCATTCTGCCTCTTTTACATAATTAATATCATGTGTGCTGGCCGACACAACATGGTTAGCAACACCCTTATTAGTTGAGGTCTCAAGGTGCACTAGGGTTAGCATCACTTGCTGCTAACAACATAGTGTTTCCAACAGGATTCCTCCATAGAAAAATAATTGCATAAAAATAAAATACTATTCAAATAAGAATACTTTCCTTGTTCAGTTCCTGATAAAGGGGAAATTTGAGTGTTTAATAGTTATATTTTATCCCCTAATTAGTAGTAAACTTGTGATTATTTCCTCGTATTTGGTTATGTTTTGCTTTGGATACTGCTTTGGTTTGTTTTATGTTTGTAGGAGAGCAAAAGAGGCTAAGAAGCAAGGGAAAACAACCATGAGAAGTGCCATATGGATTTGGAACATGCTAAGGAGGAAGTAAGGAGGCAACACACCAAAAATTGGTAAGAAAGGAGCATGGCAGCCCCCAACACGGCCAAGCCGTACTTGGTGTGCTTGAAGCACGGCCAAGCCGTGCTCTGGGCGAAGGATGCAAAAAAATCTCAGAATCTAGCTCGAAGCACGGCCAGGCCGTGTCTTGGAACACGGCCGTGCTTCAGGTCCGTACACACCGTATGTTTTAGGGTTTTGAGCAACAAAAGCGATATATATTGATGGGGAAACGAAGCTAAGGAGATCCAGATGCATTCAGACCTTCTTTTACTCAGTTTTAGGCTTAGGAAACACCATTATATTAGGTTTAGAGTAGGATTAATGTTTAATTCATGTTCTTAGAGTATAATTTATAGCAATTCAATTTTGTATTTCATAATTACATTCTTCATCCAGGTTCTATCTTTCTATCTCTGTACTCATCTCTACTGCTACTCTTTCTCTTGGTTTGTATTGAATAAATTTACTTAATGAATTGGATTATGCTTTTGATTTATCTTTCTATCATGCTTGAGTAGATTTGATCTAGGGTTTCAGTAAACCCACTTATGATGTGATGATACATTATGCTAATTGAATTGTTGGAACCCTAATTGTGTTATCCATGGTTAATTAGGATTAGCTATTATGCATTGATTATATGAGTTGATGAATGTCTGGCCAACGTTTTATCACGTCTTAGGATATTAATTGACAAACTGAAAGGAGAAGATTAATATTGAAAACTAAAAGTTAATTAGGGATATCTTAATCATGAAAATAGTTTAAGGTTCTCTAGGAATGAATCAATTAGTGGGCACGAGAAAACAGATTAATTGTATTCCATGGTTGGCATAGAACTTAATGGACTTAGGTTGAACTAAGAACCACGAAAGTAGGAAATTAGATCAACCTAGGTACGATTAGTAATGCTTGAAAGAGGTTGCTAATTAATTAAGGCTAAACCATCCCCAGATTACCTAGAAAGTTGCAATTAGAGGTACAAGTTGAATGTTGAATATCATAAGTGTGGTGAACCCTAACCCTAGGTTTTTGTTAATTGAATCCTTAATTTACTTAATTATAACAAACTCTCCATTAAATTACACCGATTTAGATAGCATATTTCGCATCATTCTAGTAATTGACATTGTTCTCTGTGAGATACGACTCGTACTCACCAGACTAGCTACAACTACGTCGTGCGCTTGCGATTAATTAGTAAAATACACATAACAGTTCCTTTTTCCACAAATTTCCATAAAATTCAATATGGTTTATCAATATGGGCTTCAGCTTGAAGTTGTTGGCCTCTACGGTTGTTCTGACAATACTGGGATTCAGGCCATGAGTTTCTTGGGCGGTAAAATCCCTCAATGAACGGTTATCTTTCTCCGCCATGGTAGGTGCAGCGGGATCTTGCTGCTGTCTTCTTCTTCTTCTCCGTAGGGTGTGCTCAATCTATGGGTCAAATTCAACAAAGAGTTCGTGGCCTCTTCGCATAAAATAGCTACACACCTAAAAAGGAAGAAAAAGGAACAAAAATCAGAAAAAGAAAATTATGCAGAAAAATAGAAAGGAAGTGATATAGTCTAGCCATTTCGCAAAATATCTAATATTGACAATTGTTCCCCGGCAACGGCGCCAAAAACTTGATGTGCTGTAAGTTTTACCAAATAACCGCAAGCACACGGCGTAGCTGTAGCTAGTCCGGCGAGTACGGGTCGTATCCCACAGAGAACAATGTCAATTACTAGAATTATATGAAACGAGCTATCTAGATCGATGTAAAACGATAGAGAGTTTGTCACAATTAAACAAGTAAAGATAAACAATTAAACAAAGCCTAGGGTTACGGTTCACCACACTTATGATATTCAACATCCAATTTATACCTCTAATTGCAATTATCTAGGTTATTGGGGATGGTTTAGCCTTTACTAACTAGCAACCTCTTTCAAGCGATACCAATCATACCTAGGTTAATCCAATTGCCTACTTTCGTGGTTCTTGGTTCAACCTAGGTTCATTAAGTTCTATGCCAACCATGGAATACAATTAATCGATTTTCTTGTGCCCACTAATTGATTCATTCTTAGAGAACCTTAAACTACTTTCGTGATTAAGATATCCCTAATTAACCATTAGGTTCCAGTATTAATCTTCACCTTTCAATCCATCAATTAATATCCTAAGACGTGATAAATATTGGCCAAACATTCATCAACTCATATAACCAATGCATAATAGCCAATCCTAATTTACCATAGATAACAACAATTAGGGTTCCAGAAGTTCAATTCAACATAGTATCATCACACCATAAGTGGGTTTACCAAAACCCTAGATCAAAAACTACTCAAGCATAATAGAAAGATAAACCAAATGCATAGTCATTAAGTAAATCATCAATATCCAATACAAACCAAGAGAAAGAATTGAAATAGAGATGAGTGCAGAGATAGAAAGATAAAACCTGGATGGAGAATGAAATACAAGCAGAAATTGCTGTCAAATCTACTATAAGAACATGAATCAAACTCTAATCCTACTCTAAATCTAATCCTAAGGTGTTTCCTAACCCTAAAACTAAGTGGAGAAGGTCTCAAATCGGTTCTCCCCCCTTTGGCAGCGATTTCCCCTCAATATATATCACTTTGGGCGGCCAAAACCCTAAAAAACATAGAGCTCACAGACCCGCAGCACGGTCGTGGTCCAGGACACGGCCTGGCCGTGCTTCGGGTTGGAATTTGGGGAAACCCTGCAGCATCCGCCCAGAACACGGCCAGGCCGTGTTGCAGGCCTCCAAGCATGGCTTGGCCGTGCTAGGGCCGTGCCGCCCCAAATCTTCAGAATTTGCCAAAGTGCCGAACATAAAAGTTGTAGCTCTATGTCTCTTCTTTCCAAAGCCACTAGAATCACCTTAATCGGATCTATATTGGAGGAGATATGACAAAATTAGTAACCAAAGGTCAAAATTCATCCTACTGCACTATGATTTTGACTTGAGAGCTCTGTAACGCCATGAAATCTCCCGAATATGACTAAGTGTTCAACATAAAAGTTGTATATTATTGTGTTAGAATTTCACAGCGACTTGAATCACTTTGATTGGAGTTCATAAGACTGAGATATACTCAAAACAGTGCAAAAAGGTCTGAAATCGCTGGAATGTAGCATTTTTCCATGAATTTCTTATCCTTTTCTTCTTCCTTTGTTCTTAATTATGATCACATCATTGTGTTGGGGGCTGCCATGCTTCTTTTTGGTTGAATTTTGGTAAGCTTCCTCCTTGCTTCCTCCTCATCATGGTTCCATATCCATTTGTCACTTATCATGAGTGTTTTCCTTTGCTTCTTGGCCTCTTTTTCTCACCTACAAGCATAAAAACAACCAAAGCAGTATCCAAAGCAAAGTATAACCAAAAGCAGGGAAATAACCACAAGTTTACTATGAATTAGGGGATAAAATATAGCCTTTAAGTACTCAAAATATCCGTTTATCAAATATCCAATAAATAAACATGATCATTCATCAAACTTTCAAAAGCTGAATATATAGTAATAACATTATATGCTGCACTAATATCATATTCAAAGTATAAGAAAAGTGTAAAATAGATCATAGCAAGCATGATCTACTCACAAAGTTAGGGTTTCAAGATGGACAACCCCAAAATGCACATTTTCAGTCCAAATCTAGCTAAATAGACCCCAAAAACTTAGGAAATGACTCCAGAATTGCGAAATTTGGCCTCGGGGAGCTTAGTCAAGTAGGTCAACGCAATAGGTCTACTGTCACACGCGCTGCACGCACCACCTGTAGGGGCTGTACGTGGGCTTCATGTGCTTAGAGGTAAGAAGCGTGTGGAGGCGCGTGAGGAGTTTACAGAAATGATCTAAGTCCAAAATTTGAGATCTAAAGGTTTTTCCACCTCCTGAATCAATCTATAAGGTTAGTTTTCCATTTTGAGAACTCAAAATAGGAGTTTCGAAACTCACCTTTTTAGGGGAATTTATCCTCCATTTTTTCACAGATTTTTGGCCAATTTCCCAAAATCCAATCAAATGGATTTGTAGATCTCTTTGTTTTGAGTCTGTTGGCGGTGATGGTATCGAAATCCAAGGTTCGGAAGTGCTAGAAATAGTGAGAGAAGTTTTGAGGTTTCTAGAGACAGAAAGTAGGAAGAGATTGCTTTTGAATTTTCAGCTCCTTTTCACGGCAGAGGCTCTAAAATATCCTAGAGTATCATTCTGTAAAAATTCAATTTTTGAGGGAGGTCCTTACAAATTTTCATTATTTACATTTTGACCCCTAAACTTTTAGAAAATTACATTTTGACCACAAAACATAAATCCTCATATTATCTTTATAAATCTTCAAACCATGTGATAAATAAACATATTTTTAATTGTAATTATCTCCATTTATCATAATCCTATTTTTCATTTAAGATTTTTCTTCAATTCAAGATTTTTCATTTATTTAGAGTTTTTCTTTATGTTAGGGATATTACATATATTGTCACGCCCCTAATTTAAGGGCACGTGAAACATATATATTTCAAGCAGATATTTAACATCACACACGTGTTACGTGTGTTTTACTCTATACCGCAAGTGCACGGCGTAGCTGTAGCTAGTCCGGCAAGTACGGGTTGTGTCCCACAGAGAACAATGCCAATTACCATAATCTCACAAAAAGTGCTATCTAAATCGATATGAGTCGATGGGCAAATTTTGCAATGAAACAAGTTAAAATAACCAATTAAACTAAGCCTAGGGTTAGGGTTCACCACGCTTGTGATACTCAACAACTGATATTTACCCCTAATTACAAATGTCTAGATTATTGGGGATGGTTCAGCCTAAACTAATTAGTAATCTCTTTCAAGCATTACCAATCGTACTTAGGTTAATCAAATTACCTACTTTCGTGGTTCTTAGTCAACCTAGATCCATTAAGCTTTATGCCAACCATAGAATGCAACTAATCGGTTTTCTCGTTCCCATTAATTGATTCAAGCCTAGAGTATCTTAAATTACTTTCGTGATTAAGACAACCCTAATTAACTATTGGATTCCGGTTTTAATCTTCACCTATCAGTTCATCGATTAAAAACCTAATATGTGATAGATTGATGATCAGGCATTCCATCAACTAATTCAAGCAAACAATAGTTAATCAATAACAATCTAGTCACAATTACAATTAGGGTTCCATAATTCAAATCATAGACATATTATCATTGTATCACAATTGGGGTTTACCAAAACCTTAGATAGAAACTACTCACACATCATAGAATCAGAAACCAAGTTCATAATCATTAAATTAACCATTATAGTTTGATACAATCTCAAGAGAATGAATGGAGGTAGAAGAAGAGATAAAGAACTGGAGTAGAAAAGATATAACCTGGTATGGAGCAAAGTTCAGACGAATTACAACCTTCAATGCAGTAAAATCTACTCTAGAACATCAAAATCATCAATGATATATGTAAAAACCTAGTCTAAATGTGTTTCCTAAGCCTAGAAAGTGATTCCCAAGTGTCTCCTACGGTCCCCCCTGGTCTCAGCTGCGCATCCCCTAGCTTATACATCAATTTCGGCGGCCAAAACCCTAAAAAATACGGAGCTCGCAGATGTAACAACCTTTTTTCTTTCCTTTATTATTATATAATATTGAGTTCACATACATGTCATTAATCAAAACAGACGTATAACATATCAAACACATAGATATTTACATCTTGTTTATTTTGGTTGACCAATTCCGGATATACAGGTGCAGGTGGTTGCACGTTCACCGGGATCTGAGCCAACTCGACCACAAACATCTTATTTGATTCTAAAATCTGCCCAACATAAAGTAACTCGATCCAATGTGCACTAAAAGCCAGAGCCTTAGAAACAAAAGCTGCATAAATAATTTTCTGAACATGATATGGAAATATAGTGAGAATTAAATCCCAGTAAGTTCAACAATAAATTATCATCAGTAAATCTCATCACGTCATGTTCAGCTGTATAAACTACAGAAAATATCTTTGGTCACATGAATGCATTATATCTATGCACATAAGAATCATACTGTAATGATATGTATGATATGATTAACTATTTTCAAAATATCATATGATGGCCATCAACTCATTCTCATTTCAAGCTACCCCGATCAAGGTGAGTATCCTCTACTCTCCGGTATGGGCTTTTCTCGCTCCGTCCGACATGGCCCACTTTTTCTTTCTTTTCTCATTATCATGATCATAACCGTTGGTAGGGCGTCCCATACTGGTGCACCACACGGATTGCCATGTGACCGTGCTTATTTCTTTTCTTTTCATAATGATAGCCAAAAATATGCTTTCAATAACAAGTATGTTCATCAAAATATAACTATTACCATAAATCATTGGTAATCATGCCATGAACATAACCATTTCAAATATCACTTTATAAAATATTTCCATGTCAAAATTTCATACTTAAGATGGTAAGAAGTTCATACAATGGCAATGGCTATGGCTATACTAGTCATTTATTAAGATTCATCTTCTTTTTTAAATACTAATTTTATTTCTTTATTTTCTTGATGCAGGTTTTCATCCTATCTAACATTCTCTTACTAATCAGAGCATAACTCCCTCAATTTAACTCTGATGTAGGTGATCTTGGTGTCCATTTCAAGATAAAACAATTATCTAAAACTATTATGTTGAACATTGTAGCGAAAAATTAAGAAACAAAGGTGATATTACTCCCTCAAAGTACAGGATAGTTCCTCTCGGATAGGTTCAGACCTTTACTGACTAATTAGACCATATCTCCCAAATTGGAACTCCAAATTGCGTTATTCCAGTTGGTAAAAATCCATGAGCCATATATCTATAATTGTTATGTTGGCGCGCTATTTTAATTCCCTACAGAATATTCCCAGAAATTAAAAAACTAAAGCATTAATAACATACTCTTCCCTGAATAAACATTTTCTGACCTCTGCTTACTAATCGGATCATATCTACCCCATATGAACTCCAAATTGCATAATTCCAGTGGGTATATTTCCATGAGACATAGATATATAACTTTCATGTTAACCATTTATTTTAATTCCATACAGATAATTCCCAGAAATTAAAATACAAAAGCTGTCCTAACATAATCTTCCCTGATGAACCATTTTCTGACCTTGGCTTACTAATCGGACCATATCTACCACCTGTGGACTCCAAATTGAATGATTCCAGTGGCTAAAAATCCATGACACACATATCTTTAATGCTTATGTTAACCATTTATTTTAATTCCCTACCAATAATTCCCATAAATTAAATTACCGAAGCTATCCTAACATATTCTTCCCTGATGATTCATTTTCTGACCTTTGACTACTAATCAGACCATAGCTATCTCATATGGACTCCAAATGGAATGATTCCAGTGGGTGAAAATCCGTGACACATATATCTTTAATTCTTATGTTAACTATTTATTTTAATTCCTTATAGATTGTTCCCAGAAATTAAAATACCGAAACTTAAAATTCTGTCAACCATAGCCATACCCATGCAGAACTATCTACACCAACCTAAGTATTCAAACATACATCACATGCAAGATCAATATGTAACATGATATAGCAACATCCATGACCAATCATCAAAGTTCTAAGATCAAAATCTCATATAAATATTATGAGTTTCAAAGGTTTTCTTCAAAAAGAAATATTGTTAAACTTACCTGGAGCACTTAGTCCCCTAGACTTCTCCTTCCTCTTTCTTCCTCTCCTTTCCTCACACTACCTTGCTTCTATTTTTGCTCTCCCTCACTTGGACAAAATTCTAATGTTGTAAGGGTGGGTTTTCTTATATAGACCACCAAATAATTCACCTTTCATGATCATGGGTCTACCTTATCACAATTAGGATACACTTTGTTGAATTTTTGGAAAACAAACAACTTATGTTCTTGTCTTCCTCTTCCTTAGTCAAGATATGCATAGAAAAAGGAGATTTGTATTTTGAAAATTATGATGATATGTTCTTAAGATATGGGGCAAGATCCCTTTGATTTAGGGATTCATTTCCTTTTTCTTTTCTCTTAATCAAGTATGATAGATTTGCCTTTTTAAGTGGCAAATTTCTAGCCCTTGAATTTTCCTTACTTAACTAAAATTATTTGTGTAGGATAATGATGTTTTGTCATAATGCTATGTATTATTACCCACTTGCTAAAGTTATGAATGTAGGATATAGATGTTTTTGTCCTAAAGTCTTGTATTATTATGCCACTTGCCAAAATGATGAATGTAGAATCACACAACTTGCTAAATTTTTGTCTTAATGCCATGTCACTTAATCTTGATTACACCAATATTTCATCACTTTAATTTTATTTTTATTTTTATTTTTTTCCTCTTGGGTTTGGGCTCATTCTTGCCCATTTTCCTTACTTTGGTTAAAATTCTACCTTTCATAATGGGCTTGGTCACATTTTCATGATTTTTGGGCTACCGGTCCAATTTCTATATCCTAGTCCAAGTCTATGTTTTATTTCTTCCTTGGGCTATCCTATTGGCTTGCTAAAAATTCATGTGAAGTAGAAAAACTCTATATGAAGTGTCTATAGGTTAAAGCCCAAGTACGGGTGGAGATACTAAACTTAGTAACTTTTGCTCTTAAATTAAGAAAAATTACTCTAATCCGATCTTCTTGAAATTTTAAGACCTTTACTTACTTCACAAAAATTTATCTTTCTTTACCTAAGAATTTCACCTTTCTTTAACATGTTTATTTCTAATATTTCCTCTTAGGTTTTCTTTCTTTACCTATTCCATTAATATTAGAACATTTCTATGCATATATGTAAGGTGAAGAATTTCTAAGGAAAATATCTAAAAATTACGGGATGTTACATTCTTCCCCCCTTTAGAAATTCGGTCCCCAAATTTCAATCCATCCTACCACATGTAGGGAATAAAATTAAGGCATTATTCAGAGTTATCAAACTCATTACCTAAATAATTAGAGATATCTTTTCTGTATGACATCTTTACTTTTTAATATGTCTATTCACTTGAGTGATTTTTGCCATATAACTTAACCATAAGGATTTCTTTCACTCATAAGTTCTTCAATTGATATCCTCTAGCCCGCATGGATATATCTATGGGTCGATATTAGAAAACACACATATAAAGGAACATATACACCTTCATATTGTGTAACTATCTTTTCTTATTCCAAACTTCTATCAAGTCAATTTTTTTTTTCATATATCAACATCATCCCCTGAATATCATCATCTTAATCTATCATCTATTTTTATCCTCAAATCCTTTAATCAATATGTTAAACATACGTAGCAATAAATCCTTCAAACCTTTAATAACGTTTATGTACCATTGACACATGTCTAATAATTTCAACTTACATCATCACAGTAATTCTATACAAGCTTATTAACACCATTAAACTCATTGTCAAAAATTTCAATTATTTCTTCTATCATATCCAAAAGCACCTCATTCTAGCTTATGCCAATCCCATTTAATTCACCCAATCATTTCAAGAAGATTTGTGTTTTCTTTTTTTTTCCTAACAATTACTCATACATGAATTCTCAATTCCAACATAATTCACATCCTATATACTAGACTCAATTTAGCATGATATAATCCTTTAAAACAAATATCTTGATAACCTACATTATTTCCGGACATGGTTCTCAGAATATTCTCTATATTTCCAAATTAAGAGTTCAAAGACTAACTTAAATCCTACTTCCTATATTTTATTTCTCGAGAACTTCAACACCACTAATTCTCTTAATTACATTCGTCAAAACACCATAAGACCATCATCCGTCCATTCTTTTTAAACTTTTCATTACTTTAACCTACTAACAACTTAGACACCATAATAACCGAGTTTTAAAGAAAAGAAATTATCTTTCATTGCAATGAGGGAAAATAACCTTGCATTTAATGCCAACCGTTAATGAGTGAAACAGACGAAAAGCATAATAGAGAATGGTGCCAAAAGCGAAAGTCAAAAATTTCGACAAAGCATTGAAAAATATTAAAATCGGTGGCCGTAATTCTTGAAAATCTGTAAACAAAATCTATCTATGATTTCAGCAAAAATCAGTGGCCGCAAATTTTGAATATATGTGTCAGAATCTACTTTAAATCTATTGGTATTCGGTGGAAAGATATCACATGGAAAAGAAACATTTCTGAGCTTATAAAAGTCTGTGAAAATCAAAGAATATGTAGTTAACTGGTAGGATGCAGTTGATTGCTTCAAAATAGATGTAATCAATCAACTGTAAAAAGAACCAGTCCAAATTAAAATTTCTCAAAATAGTTAGTCGACTTAATAATACTGATAGTCGACTGGAAAAAACATTGAGAATACAAAATAAATCATTTGATTGCATTTTTTTTTTCAATGACGGCTATCACCTACAACTTTTCTACAAGAATCAAAACATCAATGCTTCATCAAAGACAACAAGATAAAGACAGATTTCTGGTGATATCTTATCTTATACTCTTTATGTGCTTAATATGGGTCACAGTCATACTACTGTACATATACATGCTTGCCGTCATTTTTTTTTTACCTTTAATTTAGCTGATATCCACCAATCACTCACATAGTTGTTCTAATAATACCTGGCCTATTTGCATAGCTATTATAAATATGCCCTTCTCTGAGTTCTATAAATACTTACATTAGTATCTTTGTCTATTCTCAAAGTTAAGGTGATAGAAATTATGGAGGGAACCGCATTCCGTCAGTTCCGAAATATCTGTGTCTTTTGTGGTTCCAGTCCTGGAAAAGATGAGGAGTATGTTAAAGCAGCACAAAATCTGGGTATGGTGCTGGCTAAGAGAAAAATTCATTTAGTGTATGGTGGAGGTAACTGTGGGTTAATGGGGTGTGTGGCTACAGCTGCACATGCAGGGGGATGCCAAGTTCTAGGTATTATTCCTACAGTTCTAGCTACATCTAGCAACATAGGGAAGACAATTAGGGAAGAATATAGGGTAGCTTCCATGCATGAACGCATGGCTAGAATGATGAGCAATGCTGACGCCTTCATTGCCTTACCAGGTGGTTTTGGTACTTTAGAGGAGATTTTCCAAATAGTCTCTTGGGCACAACTGAATATGCATCACAAACCGGTAGGTTTGTTAAATGTTAATCACTTCTTTGATGGTCTGTTATCTTTTCTAGATCAAGCTGTGGAACAGAGGTTTATTCCACACTCAGCACGACAAATTCTCATCTCAGCTTCAAATGCTGAAGAGTTGATTAATGCCTTACAAGCCTATGTTTATGTACCTGATCCAACTATGACTCAAATAGAATGGTCGACAAATAACCGCAAGAAGCGTAAATTGGATTTGGATCTTAATCTTTAAATGTAGTAAAACGTAGCCATTATTGTACTACTTTTACTTTCTTAGAGTCTACTTGGATACCATATTTACCAACCATACTCCTTTAGAGTTGGTAAAACTATCCTTAAATGTTTCTTATGATCCTCTGAACTTTTGAAATATTCTAGTTATCATCAATAATAAAAAATTGATACAGGGATGACCTAATTACTATTCATTAAATCTATGAATGTAGCTAAAATATTTGTCAATTTAAATGCATCACCACGAACTCATAATGCCCATAATAAGTCCTACATCCTCTTCTCTTATCCTTAATTAATGTTACTCATATCCTAAATCTATTTGTGGAAAAATATTGAACACCTTATAACTGGTCAAACAGGTAATCTATACGAGCTAATGGGTTTCTATTCTACATTGTTACCTTATGCAACTGTATACAATCTATGCATAGTCATAGTGATCCATCTTTCTTTTTCACAAATAGAACTAGAGCACTCCAAATAAAAGTACTAGGGTATTTAAATCCCTTGTTTAACAAGTCTTGTAAATTTTTTTTTTCCAGTAACTAGAATAATTCTTTTCTGATGTGGAAATAATGCAACCACGGAGCATACTAAGATTTTTCAAATAAAACCGGCACTTTCAAAACTTCTTGGAAATTTTATATGAGTACTAGGGTAAATTCCATGTTAAAATTCCACACTAATATCTCGGTAACTGGATAGTAATTGTAGTCTGTAAACAGTGCACCAGAAAAGTTCCCAGGAAAGAGAGGTGGGTCACTAATGGACACGCTTAAGTACCAAGTCTTTGCTTGCCAGAGCTTTCCTTAGACATGCACTTTTCACAAATCACAATTTTTTTTTTAAATTCAATCGATATCATTCTATATAGGGATATAGATACTAGTTGGGTTCTAAGGAGTAAATCAATACCAAATTCTTGAATTGCTGTGGCAAGGTTGTGCAAGATTTCCTCCGCATTGTTTGCCGGATTCCGCCTTGGTGGTGCCATTTCCTACTGTGAGAAAAATAAATTTATGCTGCTATTGAGGTGATCAAGCCCAATAGTTAGTTTCAAAACAATATTTAACAGCAGTCATAACACCACCTCGGCATATAGATAAGAAACACTAGTAATTTCTTACCTATATGAGTCACTGATCCCCTACACAGCACAACCACAACATACTCAAGACACTATAAGATCGATTCAGATAACCATCCACCCACTGGCCATCTAGGATCGACCTGCTCTGATACCAATTATGTAACAACCTTTTTTCTTTCCTTTATTATTATATAATATTGAGTTCACATACATGTCATTAATCAAAACAGACGTATAACATATCAAACACATAGATATTTACATCTTGTTTATTTTGGTTGACCAATTCCGGAGATACAGGTGCGGGTGGTTGCACGTTCACCGGGATCTGAGCCAACTCGACCACAAACATCTTATTTGATTCTAAAATCTGCCCAACATAAAGTAACTCGATCCAATGTGCACTAAAAGCCAGAGCCTTAGAAACAAAAGCTGCATAAATAATTTTCTGAACATGATATGGAAATATAGTGAGAATTAAATCCCAGTAAGTTCAACAATAAATTATCATCAGTAAATCTCATCACGTCATGTTCAGCTGTATAAACTACAGAAAATATCTTTGGTCACATGACTACATTATATCTATGCACATAAGAATCATACTGTAATGATATGTATGATATGATTAACTATTTTCAAAATATCATATGATGGCCATCAACTCATTCTCATTTCAAGCTACCCCGATCAAGGTAAGTATCCTCTACTCTCCGGTACGGGCTTTTCTCGCTCCGTCCGACATGGCCCACTTTCTCTTTCTTTTCTCATTATCATGATCATAACCGTTGGTAGGGCGTCCCCTACTGGTGCACCACACGGATTGCCATGTGACCGTGCTTATTTCTTTTCTTTTCATAATGATAGCCAAAAATATGCTTTCAATAACAAGTATGTTCATCAAAATATAACTATTACCATAAATCATTGGTAATCATGCCATGAACATAACCATTTCAAATATCACTTTATAAAATATTTCCATGTCAAAATTTCATACTTAAGATGGTAAGAAGTTCATACAATGGCAATGGCTATGGCTATACTAGTCATTTATTAAGATTCATCTTCTTTTTTAAATACTAATTTTATTTCTTTATTTTCTTGATGCAGGTTTTCATCCTATCTAACATTCTCTTACTAATCAGAGCATAACTCCCTCAATTTAACTCTGATGTAGGTGATCTTGGTGTCCATTTCAAGATAAAACAATTATCTAAAACTATTATGTTGAACATTGTAGCGAAAAATTAAGAAACAAAGGTGATATTACTCCCTCAAAGTACAGGATAGTTCCTCTCAGATAGGTTCAGACCTTTACTGATTAATTAGACCATATCTCCCAAATTGGAACTCCAAATTGCGTTATTCCAGTTGGTAAAAATCCATGAGCCATATATCTATAATTGTTATGTTGGCGCGCTATTTTAATTCCCTACAGAATATTCCCAGAAATTAAAAAACTAAAGCATTAATAACATACTCTTCCCTGAATAAACATTTTCTGACCTCTGCTTACTAATCGGATCATATCTACCTCATATGAACTCAAAATTGCATAATTCCAATGGTTATATTTCCATGAGACATAGATATATAACTTTCATGTTAACCATTTATTTTAATTCCATACAGATAATTCCCAGAAATTAAAATACAAAAGCTATCCTAACATAATCTTCCCTGATGAACCATTTTCTGACCTTGGCTTACTAATCGGACCATATCTACCACCTGTGGACTCCAAATTGAATGATTCCAGTGGCTAAAAATCCATGACACACATATCTTTAATTCTTATGTTAACCATTTATTTTAATTCCCTACCAATAATTCCCATAAATTAAATTACCGAAGCTATCCTAACATATTCTTCCCTGATGATTCATTTTCTGACCTTTGACTACTAATCAGACCATAGCTATCTCATATGGACTCCAAATGGAATGATTCCAGTGGGTGAAAATCCGTGACACATATATCTTTAATTCTTATGTTAACTATTTATTTTAATTCCTTATAGATTGTTCCCAGAAATTAAAATACCGAAACTTAAAATTCTGTCAACCATAGCCATACCCATGCAGAACTATCTACACCAACCTAAGTATTCAAACATACATCACATGCAAGATCAATATGTAACATGATATAGCAACATCCATGACCAATCATCAAAGTTCTAAGATCAAAATCTCATATAAATATTATGAGTTTCAAAGGTTTTCTTCAAAAAGAAATATTGTTAAACTTACCTGGAGCACTTAGTCCCCTAGACTTCTCCTTCCTCTTTCTTCCTCTCCTTTCCTCACACTACCTTGCTTCTATTTTTGCTCTCCCTCACTTGGACAAAATTCTAATGTTGTAAGGGTGGGTTTTCTTATATAGACCACCAAATAATTCACCTTTCATGATCATGGGTCTACCTTATCACAATTAGGATACACTTTGTTGAATTTTTGGAAAACAAACAACTTATGTTCTTGTCTTCCTCTTCCTTAGTCAAGATATGCATAGAAAAAGGAGATTTGTATTTTGAAAATTATGATGATATGTTCTTAAGATATGGGGCAAGATCCCTTTGATTTAGGGATTCATTTCCTTTTTCTTTTGTCTTAATCAAGTATGATAGATTTGCCTTTTTAAGTGGCAAATTTCTAACCCTTGAATTTTCCTTACTTAACTAAAATTATTTGTGTAGGATAATGATGTTTTGTCATAATGCTATGTATTATTACCCACTTGCTAAAGTTATGAATGTAGGATATAGATGTTTTTGTCCTAAAGCCTTGTATTATTATGCCACTTGCCAAAATGATGAATGTAGAATCACACCACTTGCTAAATTTTTGTCTTAATGCCATGTCACTTAATCTTGATTACACCAATATTTCATCACTTTAATTTTATTTTTATTTTTATTTTTTTCCTCTTGGGTTTCGGCTCATTCTTGCCCATTTTCCTTACTTTGGTTAAAATTCTACCTTTCATAATGGGCTTGGTCACATTTTCATGATTTTTGGGCTACCGGTCCAATTTCTATATCCTAGTCCAAGTCTATGTTTTATTTCTTCCTTGGGCTATCCTATTGGCTTGCTAAAAATTCATGTGAAGTAGAAAAACTCTATATGAAGTGTCTATAGGTTAAAGCCCAAGTACGGGTGGAGATACTAAACTTAGTAACTTTTGCTCTTAAATTAAGAAAAATTACTCTAATCCGATCTTCTTGAAATTTTAAGACCTTTACTTACTTCACAAAAATTTATCTTTCTTTACCTAAGAATTTCACCTTTCTTTAACATGTTTATTTCTAATATTTCCTCTTAGGTTTTCTTTCTTTACCTATTCCATTAATATTAGAACATTTCTATGCATATATGTAAGGTGAAGAATTTCTAAGGAAAATATCTAAAAATTACGGGATGTTACATTCTTCCCCCCTTTAGAAATTCGGTCCCCGAATTTCAATCCATCCTACCACATGTAGGGAATAAAATTAAGGCATTATTCAGAGTTATCAAACTCATTACCTAAATAATTAGAGATATCTTTTCTGTATGACATCTTTACTTTTTAATATGTCTATTCACTTGAGTGATTTTTGCCATATAACTTAACCATAAGGATTTCTTTCACTCATAAGTTCTTCAACTGATATCCTCTAGCCCGCATGGATATATCTATGGGTCGATATTAGAAAACACACATATAAAGGAACATATACACCTTCATATTGTGTAACTATCTTTTCTTATTCCAAACTTCTATCAAGTCAATTTTTTTTTTCATATATCAACATCATCCCCTGAATATTATCATCTTAATCTATCATCTATTTTTATCCTCAAATCCTTTAATCAATATGTTAAACATACGTAGCAATAAATCTTTCAAACCTTTAATAACGTTTATGTACCATTGACACATGTCTAATAATTCCAACTTACATCATCACAGTAATTCTATACAAGCTTATTAACACCATTAAACTCATTGTCAAAAATTTCAATTATTTCTTCTATCATATCCAAAAGCACCTCATTCTAGCTTATGCCAATCCCATTTAATTCACCCAATCATTTCAAGAAGATTTGTGTTTTCTTTTTTTTTCCTAACAATTACTCATACATGAATTCTCAATTCCAACATAATTCACATCCTATATACTAGACTCAATTTAGCATGATATAATCCTTTAAAACAAATATCTTGATAACCTACATTATTTTCGGACATGGTTCTCAGAATATTCTCTATATTTCCAAATTAAGAGTTCAAAGACTAACTTAAATCCTACTTCCTATATTTTATTTCTCGAGAACTTCAACACCACTAATTCTCTTAATTACATTCGTCAAAACACCATAAGACCATCATCCGTCCATTCTTTTTAAACTTTTCATTTCTTTAACCTACTAACAACTTAGACACCATAATAACCGAGTTTTAAAGAAAAGAAATTATCTTTCATTGCAATGAGGGAAAATAACCTTGCATTTAATGCCAACCGTTAATGAGTGAAACAGACGAAAAGCATAATAGAGAATGGTGCCAAAAGCGAAAGTCAAAAATTTCGACAAAACAATGAAAAATATTAAAATCGGTGGCCGTAATTCTTGAAAATCTGTAAACAAAATCTATCTATGATTTCAGCAAAAATCAGTGGCCGCAAATTTTGAATATATGTGTCAGAATCTACTTTAAATCTATTGGTATTCGGTGGAAAGATATCACATGGAAAAGAAACATTTCTGAGCTTATAAAAGTCTGTGAAAATCAAAGAATATGTAGTTAACTGGTAGGATGCAGTTGATTGCTTCAAAATAGATGTAATCAATCAACTGTAAAAAGAACCAGTCCAAATTAAAATTTCTCAAAATAGTTAGTCGACTTAATAATACTGATAATCGACTGGAAAAAACATTGAGAATACAAAATAAATCATTTGATTGCATTTTTTTTTTCAATGACGGCTATCACCTACAACTTTTCTACAAGAATCAAAACATCAATGCTTCATCAAAGACAACAAGATAAAGACAGATTTCTGGTGATATCTTATCTTATACTCTTTATGTGCTTAATATGGGTCACAGTCATACTACTGTACATATACATGCTTGCCGTCATTTTTTTTTTACCTTTAATTTAGCTGATATCCACCAATCACTCACATAGTTGTTCTAATAATACCTGGCCTATTTGCATAGCTATTATAAATATGCCCTTCTCTGAGTTCTATAAATACTTACATTAGTATCTTTGTCTATTCTCAAAGTTAAGGTGATAGAAATTATGGAGGGAACCGCATTCCGTCAGTTCCGAAATATCTGTGTCTTTTGTGGTTCCAGTCCTGGAAAAGATGAGGAGTATGTTAAAGCAGCACAAAATCTGGGTATGGTGCTGGCTAAGAGAAAAATTCATTTAGTGTATGGTGGAGGTAACTATGGGTTAATGGGGTGTGTGGCTACAGCTGCACATGTAGGGGGATGCCAAGTTCTAGGTATTATTCCTACAGTTCTAGCTACATCTAGCAACATAGGGAAGACAATTAGGGAAGAATATAGGGTAGCTTCCATGCATGAACGCATGGCTAGAATGATGAGCAATGCTGACGCCTTCATTGCCTTACCAGGTGGTTTTGGTACTTTAGAGGAGATTTTCCAAATAGTCTCTTGGGCACAACTGAATATGCATCACAAACCGGTAGGTTTGTTAAATGTTAATCACTTCTTTGATGGTCTGTTATCTTTTCTAGATCAAGCTGTGGAACAGAGGTTTATTCCACACTCAGCACGACAAATTCTCATCTCAGCTTCAAATGCTGAAGAGTTGATTAATGCCTTACAAGCCTATGTTTATGTACCTGATCCAACTATGACTCAAATAGAATGGTCGACAAATAACCGCAAGAAGCGTAAATTGGATTTGGATCTTAATCTTTAAATGTAGTAAAACGTAGCCATTATTGTACTACTTTTACTTTCTTAGAGTCTACTTGGATACCATATTTACCAACCATACTCCTTTAGAGTTGGTAAAACTATCCTTAAATGTTTCTTATGATCCTCTGAACTTTTGAAATATTCTAGTTATCATCAATAATAAAAAATTGATACAGGGATGACCTAATTACTATTCATTAAATCTATGAATGTAGCTAAAATATTTGTCAATTTAAATGCATCACCACGAACTCATAATGCCCATAATAAGTCCTACATCCTCTTCTCTTATCCTTAATTAATGTTACTCATATCCTAAATCTATTTGTGGAAAAATATTGAACACCTTATAACTGGTCAAACAGGTAATCTATACGAGCTAATGGGTTTCTATTCTACATTGTTACCTTATGCAACTGTATACAATCTATGCATAGTCATAGTGATCCATCTTTCTTTTTCACAAATAGAACTAGAGCACTCCAAATAAAAGTACTAGGGCATTTAAATCCCTTGTTTAACAAGTCTTGTAAATTTTTTTTTTCCAGTAACTAGAATAATTCTTTTCTGATGTGGAAATAATGCAACCACGGAGCATACTAAGATTTTTCAAATAAAACCGGCAATTTCAAAATTTCTTGGAAATTTTATATGAGTACTAGGGTAAATTCCATGTTAAAATTCCACACTAATATCTCGGTAACTGGATAGTAATTGTAGTCTGTAAATAGTGCACCAGAAAAGTTCCCAGGAAAGAGAGGTGGGTCACTAATGGACACGCTTAAGTACCAAGTCTTTGCTTGCCAGAGCTTTCCTTAGACATGCACTTTTCACAAATCACAATTTTTTTTTTAAATTCAATCGATATCATTCTATATAGGGATATAGATACTAGTTGGGTTCTAAGGAGTAAATCAATACCAAATTCTTGAATTGCTGTGGCAAGGTTGTGCAAGATTTCCTCCGCATTGTTTGCCGGATTCCGCCTTGGTGGTGCCATTTCCTACTGTGGGAAAAATAAATTTATGCTGCTATTGAGGTGATCAAGCCCAATAGTTAGTTTCAAAACAATATTTAACAGCAGTCATAACACCACCTCGGCATATAGATAAGAAACACTAGTAATTTCTTACCTATATGAGTCACTGATCCCCTACACAGCATAACCACAACATACTCAAGACACTATAAGATCGATTCAGATAACCATCCACCCACTGGCCATCTAGGATCGACCTGCTCTGATACCAATTATGTAACAACCTTTTTTCTTTCCTTTATTATTATATAATATTGAGTTCACATACATGTCATTAATCAAAACAGACGTATAACATATCAAACACATAGATATTTACATCTTGTTTATTTTGGTTGACCAATTCCAGAGATACAGGTGCGGGTGGTTGCACGTTCACCGGGATCTGAGCCAACTCGACCACAAACATCTTATTTGATTCTAAAATCTGCCCAACATAAAGTAACTCGATCCAATGTGCACTAAAAGCCAGAGCCTTAGAAACAAAAGCTGCATAAATAATTTTCTGAACATGATATGGAAATATAGTGAGAATTAAATCCCAGTAAGTTCAACAATAAATTATCATCAGTAAATCTCATCACGTCATGTTCAGCTGTATAAACTACAGAAAATATCTTTGGTCACATGAATGCATTATATCTATGCACATAAGAATCATACTGTAATGATATGTATGATATGATTAACTATTTTCAAAATATCATATGATGGCCATCAACTCATTCTCATTTCAAGCTACCCCGATCAAGGTGAGTATCCTCTACTCTCCGGTACGGGCTTTTCTCGCTCCGTCCGACATGGCCCACTTTCTCTTTCTTTTCTCATTATCATTATCATAACCGTTGGTAGGGCGTCCCCTACTGGTGCACCACACGGATTTCCATGTGACCGTGCTTATTTCTTTTCTTTTCATAATGATAGCCAAAAATATGCTTTCAATAACAAGTATGTTCATCAAAATATAACTATTACCATAAATCATTGGTAATCATGCCATGAACATAACCATTTCAAATATCACTTTATAAAATATTTCCATGTCAAAATTTCATACTTAAGATGGTAAGAAGTTCATACAATGGCAATGGCTATGGCTATACTAGTCATTTATTAAGATTCATCTTCTTTTTTAAATACTAATTTTATTTCTTTATTTTCTTGATGCAGGTTTTCATCCTATCTAACATTCTCTTACTAATCAGAGCATAACTCCCTCAATTTAACTCTGATGTAGGTGATCTTGGTGTCCATTTCAAGATAAAACAATTATCTAAAACTATTATGTTGAACATTGTAGCGAAAAATTAAGAAACAAAGGTGATATTACTCCCTCAAAGTACAGGATAGTTCCTCTCGGATAGGTTCAGACCTTTACTGACTAATTAGACCATATCTCCCAAATTGGAACTCCAAATTGCGTTATTCCAGTTGGTAAAAATCCATGAGCCATATATCTATAATTGTTATATTGGCGCGCTATTTTAATTCCCTACAGAATATTCCCAGAAATTAAAAAAATAAAGCATTAATAACATACTCTTCCCTGAATAAACATTTTCTGACCTCTGCTTACTAATCGGATCATATCTACCCCATATGAACTCCAAATTGCATAATTCCAGTGGGTATATTTCCATGAGACATAGATATATAACTTTCATGTTAACCATTTATTTTAATTCCATACAGATAATTCCCAGAAATTAAAATACAAAAGCTGTCCTAACATAATCTTCCCTGATGAACCATTTTCTGACCTTGGCTTACTAATCGGACCATATCTACCACATGTGGACTCCAAATTGAATGATTCCAGTGGCTAAAAATCCATGACACACATATCTTTAATTCTTATGTTAACCATTTATTTTAATTCCCTACCAATAATTCCCATAAATTAAATTACCGAAGCTATCCTAACATATTCTTCCCTGATGATTCATTTTCTGACCTTTGACTACTAATCAGACCATAGCTATCTCATATGGACTCCAAATGGAATGATTCCAGTGGGTGAAAATCCGTGACACATATATCTTTAATTCTTATGTTAACTATTTATTTTAATTCCTTATAGATTGTTCCCAGAAATTAAAATACCGAAACTTAAAATTCTGTCAACCATAGCCATACCCATGCAGAACTATCTACACCAACCTAAGTATTCAAACATACATCACATGCAAGATCAATATGTAACATGATATAGCAACATCCATGACCAATCATCAAAGTTCTAAGATCAAAATCTCATATAAATATTATGAGTTTCAAAGGTTTTCTTCAAAAAGAAATATTGTTAAACTTACCTGGAGCACTTAGTCCCCTAGACTTCTCCTTCCTCTTTCTTCCTCTCCTTTCCTCACACTACCTTGCTTCTATTTTTGCTCTCCCTCACTTGGACAAAATTCTAATGTTGTAAGGGTGGGTTTTCTTATATAGACCACCAAATAATTCACCTTTCATGATCATGGGTCTACCTTATCACAATTAGGATACACTTTGTTGAATTTTTGGAAAACAAACAACTTATGTTCTTGTCTTCCTCTTCCTTAGTCAAGATATGCATAGAAAAAGGAGATTTGTATTTTGAAAATTATGATGATATGTTCTTAAGATATGGGGCAAGATCCCTTTGATTTAGGGATTCATTTCCTTTTTCTTTTGTCTTAATCAAGTATGATAGATTTGCCTTTTTAAGTGGCAAATTTCTAACCCTTGAATTTTCCTTACTTAACTAAAATTATTTGTGTAGGATAATGATGTTTTGTCATAATGCTATGTATTATTACCCACTTGCTAAAGTTATGAATGTAGGATATAGATGTTTTTGTCCTAAAGCCTTGTATTATTATGCCACTTGCCAAAATGATGAATGTAGAATCACACCACTTGCTAAATTTTTGTCTTAATGCCATGTCACTTAATCTTGATTACACCAATATTTCATCACTTTAATTTTATTTTTATTTTTATTTTTTTCCTCTTGGGTTTCGGCTCATTCTTGCCCATTTTCCTTACTTTGGTTAAAATTCTACCTTTCATAATGGGCTTGGTCACATTTTCATGATTTTTGGGCTACCGGTCCAATTTCTATATCCTAGTCCAAGTCTATGTTTTATTTCTTCCTTGGGCTATCCTATTGGCTTGCTAAAAATTCATGTGAAGTAGAAAAACTCTATATGAAGTGTCTATAGGTTAAAGCCCAAGTACGGGTGGAGATACTAAACTTAGTAACTTTTGCTCTTAAATTAAGAAAAATTACTCTAATCCGATCTTCTTGAAATTTTAAGACCTTTACTTACTTCACAAAAATTTATCTTTCTTTACCTAAGAATTTCACCTTTCTTTAACATGTTTATTTCTAATATTTCCTCTTAGGTTTTCTTTCTTTACCTATTCCATTAATATTAGAACATTTCTATGCATATATGTAAGGTGAAGAATTTCTAAGGAAAATATCTAAAAATTACGGGATGTTACATTCTTCCCCCCTTTAGAAATTCGGTCCCCGAATTTCAATCCATCCTACCACATGTAGGGAATAAAATTAAGGCATTATTCAGAGTTATCAAACTCATTACCTAAATAATTAGAGATATCTTTTCTGTATGACATCTTTACTTTTTAATATGTCTATTCACTTGAGTGATTTTTGCCATATAACTTAACCATAAGGATTTCTTTCACTCATAAGTTCTTCAATTGATATCCTCTAGCCCGCATGGATATATCTATGGGTCGATATTAGAAAACACACATATAAAGGAACATATACACCTTCATATTGTGTAACTATCTTTTCTTATTCCAAACTTCTATCAAGTCAATTTTTTTTTTTTTCATATATCAACATCATCCCCTGAATATCATCATCTTAATCTATCATCTATTTTTATCCTCAAATCCTTTAATCAATATGTTAAACATACGTAGCAATAAATCCTTCAAACCTTTAATAACGTTTATGTACCATTGACACATGTCTAATAATTCCAACTTACATCATCACAGTAATTCTATACAAGCTTATTAACACCATTAAACTCATTGTCAAAAATTTCAATTATTTCTTCTATGACCTATAAACACTCAAAATTCCCCTTTATCAACTCCCCCATGCTTAAACATTTGCTTTTCCTCAAGCAAATGACATGCCATAACAGAAGGAAAGGGGAGAAGGATGCAATCAGATTCCACAAGATAGAAAAATGCAGTATAGATAACTTTTTCACTCAATCCATGTGCACACAATAGATATATGAATAAACAGTAATCAAAATGTCTCTATTCTTCTAAGATCAAACCAGAAATTCTTCTACTAAAAATCTTTTTCGATTATGACTAGTGGTTGTATGTATCAGACTGATTTTCAAACACTCAAGTAGGCTACCTCATCCTTTAGATCTCCCTATGTTGCTTTACCCTTATTTCTGTTTTTCTTAACCCATGTCTTTTATTTCTCATTTTCTTCTTCTCTTGTCTCTTTTCTTTCTCTTTTTTTTTAGAAATATGCTGTGAGTGCATTTTATGCTCCATCTCACAAGGGTAAAAACATCTAGGTACTCATACTAAGGTCTTTTTAGTGCCTTGAAGGAGGTACTCAGAGTGAAAACTTTTTGGGTTTCACATACCCTCATTTTTCACCTCCCCCTACCTTTACACTCTTATAGTGTGAAAAATCAGCCCAATCATACAATTTACAGCACAATAGAGAGATTTTTTTTTTTTTGAAAAATTAGAGGTTTAATGCTAGAAAAGAGAGACTAAAGTAATAGCTACCTATTTCATACCCTATTGTGCATCACATGTTCATGAGTTAAAATCAACTTATACTACACCAGTCTATCTTAGGAGTAGTAACTATGTGATATTGCAGCAGGACAAAGGAAATGCAGTATGTACAATATATACAAGTAAACTCAGGTACGGAAGTACACCCCCCCCCCCATGCTTGATGGTGCGCACTGTCGCAAGTGCACCCAAATTAATACCTTACCTCAAAACTAACCTGTAGTAGTAGGAGTAAGGGTCGATCCCACAGAGACTGGAATTACCTTATGTGATTAAAAAGGGGAATTGATAATCGCAAATTAAGTAAAGTAAACAATAATGAAAATAATTAAGAGAAAGAGATTAATGATAAAGACATTGGTTTCGGTTGGTATCCACCGTCAAGGGATTACATTGATCATCGACAACACAATCAATCTGTAAATGAACATCTATCATTGGGGTTTTAACCCTGTTTCTCCTTAAGCCTAGCAAATTAATGACAATTGCACTAATAAAACCCTAATCAACAAGCCATCTTTTAGCACATCGGTAAAATATAACTTGTTAACCACATGAAGAACTAGAGAAACTGACAGAGCTAAACAAATATAAACACATCGGCTATATCTAATTTAGTCAATCATTCATCATAGGTTCAATGACTTATAATCCAAAATCCTCAAACCTATTTGCCTCACGAATCGCAGAATTAAAGACTTTGTTCAAAACACAATTCAGCGGTAGATTAAAACAGACAAAATACTAGTAGGCCTCCTAGCAATCATATGAATAATCATTGAGAATAAGAACAGATGAACAATCAATATTCAAAACAAATTGAAATAATAACATCAAATCCACATCTCACAATGTATAAAAATCCTTTGAGATTTCAACTCACCTCAACCAACTAAAAAGAACTAGCCACGCAGGGCCATAAGATAATCAAAAGAAGAATTGAAGAATGTAGATGAAGAGTTCAGTGAAGGATTGGATCCATTCTCTGGTTGCTTTCCTCCCTTTTTATAGACTTTCCTCCTCCTAATCGAAGTCAGAACGTATTTAGGTCAAATTCCCGTCCATCCCACTTCAATTTAGGTGAAAACGACCTAAAATCGCGAAATCAGCAAGTCCTGTACGGCAGGCGGGCACCGCGGCGCTTAAGTAGAGTGCCACGGCGAGCTGTGCCGAAAGTACTCAGGCACCGCGGTGTGCTGGGTTGAGCGCCGCAGCGCTCTATCCTAGGTAGCCCGGTGCTGCGGCACGCTGGGTAGCACCGTGGCGCTCCGGATTCCCTATCGTGGCACCGCGGCACCCAAAATCTTCTGGATTTTGTCAAAGTGCCAAACATGAAATTTGTAGCTCTATGTCTCATCTTTCCATAGCCGTTGAAATCACCTTAATCGGAGTCCAAAGGAGTGAGATATGCCTCAATTTGTGACACAAGGTCAGAAATCAGCATTTTTCTATGATTTTCTCTCTATTTTCCTCTTCATTTCTTCTTTATTATTCCTAAAACACAAAACACAACACTCAGTTAATTCATACCTATTTTCTACTAAAATTAAATAAAAAGTAACTTAAAACATGTCAAAAACATGCTTATTTTATAGCATGTCACTTGAACCAGACAATGTCCTCAGTGTCATAACTATGACAAAAAAAAGGCAGAGGGATGAAAGTACTTACGTAGTCACTAGTCGTCCGGTGGTGGTGGAGTTGGGTTTTGGCCCAAGTGCCAGTTGTACCATGCTTGCATCATACCCTGCATGCTTTGGATGGATTCTTGCATTGTATGCAGGGTTGTGCTGTGGGAATGTTGCTCGGTCTGCATGGCATGCAGGATGGCTCTTTGTGAAAGCTGCTCGGCTTCAATGCGAGTGAGCCGGGAGGATATGGAATTCAGATCCTCGGAGGGAGCTGATGATGGACCTGCACTAGCAGTGTGATGGGGGTGGGGTGGGGTGGGGGTGGAAAAGCTAGCAGTGGCTCCATGGGGTACTCGTCCTCCTCTAGAGGAATCTCATCACCCTCACTATCCTCCTCAATGGAATAGGTCCAATTCGCTTGGTTGGTCACTGCGGTTCTAGCAGGGTTGGGGAGGCAAAAAAGTGTATGACCGCGAAAATACAACCAGTATTCGGCGTCTTTCTTGACAACTAATTTCATATTTAAACAGGATTCCAAATCAATCCTGTTACTGCCAATTACTGGTTGCATTCCCTGCAAATTAGCCTCAAACCCTAATCCTCTAGCCACAGCAATAACCAATCCTCCCATTACAACTTTCCCATTCATGGCCCCACCTATCCTAGACATCTGATGAGCCATGAAGGCTCCAATATCCACCTTTGTACCATGAATCATAGAGTGTATAAAATAAAACTCTCTTTGATTTGCTACCCCATCACTCTCAGCCCTACCAAAAATAGTATGGGCCATAAGTCTTTGTAAATATCGGAAGGTGGGGTTGCAAATGAAAGAGGCTTTTGAACTCGATGCACTGTATTGCCCGTCTATGGAAATTGAATGCCAAAATATGTTTGAAAGAAAACTGGAGGGTACCGTTCTAGTACCTCCTGGGGGTAAGCTAAACAGTGCATTAAATTCAGCTAATGTAAGATTAAAGGTACGGTTAAATAGCCTGAAGTTTACTTGGCTCTGACTGACGTTGGGGCCTCGAAACAAGACTATGTTAATGGAGCTAAAGAACTCTAAGGTGGGTCTAGGATAGGCTGGGTATTTCAGGGATATAAAGGTGTTCCATCCAATCCTATCAATCGAGTATTGGACGTCATTTAAAAGTCCAAGCCGCTCCAAACAAACCTCATCCATATACCGGGTACTCAGCATTCCCCGTCTAACAAGAGTATCGTATCGTGTCCGTTGACTGTCATCAACGAACATAATACCATACTCATTTATCTGATGAGGGAGTTGGGGTGGTGGTTGGTTACGTCCTCTACGGGTTTGATGGGACTGGGAGGAAGGTGGCCCTGTTTGAGTTCTTTTGGAACCCATAGTTATAGAAATAATGAAAAGCAGAAGATGCCAAAGCAGAAAACCCAACCAAATATGGAGATAGTTAAATCACCCAATAAGTCCAATGCAATCGGAGTTATGGAGCAAGCAATTTAGGGCTAAACAGAGGGAGATGTGGCACAAAGGAGATATATATAACAGTACCGTACAATGCAACAAAAAACTAACAATGTTCAGAATAGAAGGGTACTGAATAAAACATAAAGATATGATCAATTCACTAACCCAAAACAGTGGATGAACTAATGCATCATAGAGTTCAATAAAGTGTGGAACAGAGCTTCGAACTAAAAGTTCTAGGCTAGCCAAAGTATATGGTTCAATATCAAGCAAATGCAGAGCTAGAATATATTTTCAGAGCATTATCCAATAGTCTGAAAATTAGAACCGAAAAATTTAAACCTGTGTAAGCAATAAACTTGAACCACAACTTATCTAACAACCCAAATTCAGCAAAGTGAAGAACCAGTATAAATGTCGATCAACAACTCAAATCATTCAGAACTAGGGTCACAAATTAAGGGTTAACAGCAATCAATCATACCATATGAAAGTCCAATCACAGCCAGAACTAGGTGCTAAAGTAAATAAGAGATTATCTGCAGAAAAGTTAAAAGAGAGGAAGAGATAGGGAGAATACCTGAAGAAGGCGCTGCAATGGGGAGATTCAACCACTCATCAATGGGAAAGGGGAAAAACATGAGAAAGGGGATGAGGAGAAGGGGACAAAACGAAGGGAGAGGGCGTGGGGTAGTGGTAGTTGATGGGTATGGGAAAAACAGGGGAGGGGGGATTTGGTGGGGATTTGGCCGAAGTGGAGGAGGGAAGAGTGATGGGTGCGTAGGAGAACTCAAGAAAGAGCAAGAAAGGGAAAAGCTAGGGCGTGGGGAAGTGATAAATCGAGGAGAAGGAAAGGGGAAGGGAAGCACGGTTGAAGTGAGGAGGGAAGAGGAAGGGTCGAACACGGCTAGGGCAAAAGAAGGAAGGGGGGAAACACGGGTAAAAGAGGGGGAGAAAAAGAAAGAAAAAAAAAATTTGAAAGAGGCCTCGCCCGCAGCACGGCCGTACTTCGGGCGGGCCAGCTGCAGCGTTTTTTTTTTTGAATCACGGGGTGCCCGTGTTCCAAGCGGGAATGCTACACAAATTTTTTTTTTTTTGGGACACGGCCTGCCTGTGTTGTTGGCTGGAAATACTCTATTCTTCAGTTTTTGCCTCTTCTTTGGATCTACTTCAAGCACCTTTGCATCTAGCTCTTTTAGACTACTTGGAAACATCGTAATGAACTTGGAAATCAAGGAAAACATTCAACAAACTTCAACCTAATATTCTAAAATGGAAACCAAAACTTAAATCAAGAATTCAAACAAAAGAAAACTCTAAAAGTCAAAATGTGGGTTGCCTCCCACTAAGCGCTTGTTTAAAGTCATTAGCTCGACTCCTTTGCTCTTCAATGGATTGAAGGGGGCTCTAAGAGAGATTGGGTGGCTCCCTTTTCAACTGGTTGTCCCGTCACAAAATGCTTGAGATGTTGCCCGTTGACCTTGAAAGATCCGGTGGATTCACTCCACACCTCTACTGCTCTATAAGGAAAGACTTGAGTCACTCGGAATGGACCGGACCATCGAGAACGAAGTTTCCCGGGAAAGAGTTTCAACCTTGAAGTAAACAGCAAGACCCAATCTCCTACTTGAAATTGGCGTCTAAGGATGTGCTTATCATGCCATCTTTTTGTTCTTTCCTTGTATAACTTGGCATTGTTATAAGCATCAAGCCTCAACTCATCTATCTCATTTAGTTGTAGACATCTCCTCTTTCCAGCAGCTGACAGGTCAAAATTAATTGTTTTGACCGCCCAATACGCCTTGTGCTCAAGCTCTACCGGGAAATGACAGGGTTTCCCATATATTAACCGAAAGGGTGTGGTCCCTATCGGTGTCTTATAGGCAATCCTGTAGGCCCATAATGCGTCATCGAGTTTTAGAGACCAATCCTTCCTAGCCTTCAAGACAGTCTTCTCCAATATAGCTTTGATCTCTCTATTTGATATCTCTACTTGCCCACTAGTCTGAGGATGGTAGGCTAGAGCCATTTTATGGGTGACTCCATACTTCTTCAAAAGATTTTGGAATTGTTGCTCAGTGAAGTGAGAACCTCCATCGCTTATCACGGCTCGGGGCACTCCAAATCTCGGGAAAATTACCCTCTTAAAAAGCTTGGCAACCACTCTGGCATCATTGGTGGGGGGATGCTACTGCTTCAACCCACTTAGAAACATAGTCCACAGCCACAAGAATGTATTTGTTCCCACATGAAGAAGGAAATGGACCCATAAAGTCAATGCCCCAAACGTCAAATATTTCAACTTCTAAAATGCTGTTCAGAGGCATCTCATTCCTTCTAGATATGTTGCCAACTCTTTAGCACCGGTCACACGCTTTAACAAAAGTGTGCACATCCTTGAAAAGCGTGGGCCAATAGAAACCAGCTTGAAAAATTTTAGCTGAAGTCTTAGAGATGTTGGTATGGCCTCCACAAGGTGAACTATGGCAATGGTATATAACACTGTAAACTTCTTCCTCCGGAATACACCTTAGGAATATGCCATCTGCACACCACTTGTATAAGAATGGATCATCCCAATGGTAGGACTTAATGTCAAAGAAGAATTTCTTTCTCTGATGATAGCTCAATCCCTCAGGGAGTATTTTGCATGCAAGAAAGTTCACCAAGTCCGCATACCAAGGAGCATCAGCATAAGTGACCATCAGGAGTTGATCATCAGGGAAGGAATCATCAATAGGCAAATCATCTTTGTCATCTCTCTTCAAATCTTGCCTGAGCCTTGAAAGGTGGTCTGCAACCACATTCTCTGTCCCTTTCTTATCTCTGATTACAAGATCAAACTCCTATAGTAAAAGGATCCATCTGATCAGTCTTGGTTTAGCATCCTTCTTACTTAACAGGTATCTGATGGCAGCATGATCTGTGAACACTACGACTTCTTATCCCAGCAAATATTGCCTGAATTTATCAATTGTGAATACTACTGCCAAGAGCTCCTTTTCAGTGGTAGAGTAGTTGACTTGAGCTTCATCTAGTGTCATACTAGCATAGTAGATGACATAAGGCTTTTTGTCCCTCCTTTGCCCAAATACAGCTCCCACAGCATAGTCACTTGCGTCGCACATTATTTCTAAGGGAAGGCTCCAATCAGGAGGTTGGATGATGGGTGCAGATATAAGCACCTCCTTCAACCTGCAAAAAGAACGCAAGCAGTCATTATCAAATTCAAATGGGACATCTTTAACAAGTAAATTAGTCAAGGGTTTAGAAATTTTTGAGAAGTCTTAGATGAATCTCCTATAGAAGCCCGCATGCCCAAGGAAACTTCTCACTTCCTTAACATTTTATGGTGGTGGAATAGTCTGAATCGCCTCTATCTTTTCCTTATCCACCTCTATTCCCCTTTCAGACACCAAGTGTCCCAGAACTATTCCTTCTCTCACCATAAAGTGGCATTTCTCCCAATTCAGAACCAGATTGACTTCCTCACATCTCTTAAATACCTGTGTCAAATTTTTCAAACAGTCATCAAATAAGGTACCATAGACTGAAAAGTCATCCATAAATACTTCCATTATTTCCTCTATAAAATCAGAGAAAATAGCCATCATACATCTCTGGAAGGTGGCTGGTGCGTTACACAATCCGAATGGCATCCTTCTCTATGCAAAGGTGCCATAGGGACATGTGAACGTAGTCTTCTGCTGGTCGTCTAGATGGATAGGAATCTGAAAGAATCCTGAGTATCCATCCAGATAACAGAAGTGCGTATGTTTAGCCAACCTTTCCAATAACTGATCAATAAAAGGCAAAGGGAAGTGATCCTTATGGGTGGCCTTATTTAATTTTCTATAGTCAATACACATGCACCAACCCGTAACAGCTCTAGTAGGGATTAATTCATCATTAACATTTCTAACAACAGTCATACCTCCCTTTTTTGGAACCACATGGACAGGACTTACCCATTCACTATCCGAGATAGGATAGATAATACCTGCATCAAGTAATTTGAGTATTTCTTTCTTGACTACCTCTTTCATGTTGGGATTGAGTCTTCTTTGATGTTCCCTGGAAGGTTTATGGTCATTATCAACACTTATACGATGCATACAAACAGATGGACTAATCCCTTTTATATCATCTAAACTATACCCAATCACCTTCTGAAATTTTCTAAGTACATCAAGCAATTTACCAGTTTCCTCAGTATTCAGATCATCATTCACTATGACTGGATATGAAGAGTTAGGGTCCAGAAATTCATACCTAAGAGTAGAGGGAAGAGGTTTTAATTCTACCTTAGGTGTTTTGCCTTCCTCTAAATCAGCTGATTTGTGGTTGTGGTCCTGTTCCAGCTTTTCAATTTTCACTTCTGAGGTGAGCTTAGGGCTTTCATCAAGCAATCTAGTGTAGGCATCAGCTTCTACCTGCTCAGCACAAGAAACAGAACTATCCAAAAGGCAAAGCTCAAGTGGATCAGTAGGGCACAAACTCATTGCATTATCAACAATATTTTGTTCAATTATATCAATCATGCAACAAGTATCACCTAAGGATGGACACTTCATAGCATCATTAAGATTAAATTCAATCTTCTCATCCCTTACATGCAGGGAAAGCCTTCCATCTTTAACATTAATAACGGCACCAGCAGTGGCTAGGAAAGGTCTTCCCAGAATGATGGGGATTTGGCTATCTTCCTCCATCTCTAATACCACAAAGTCATTAGGCATGAAAAACTTAACTACCTTTAGAGGCACATCCTCTAATATACCTACCGAGTGAGTAACGGATCGGTCCGCTAACTGTAGAGAAATAGTGGTAGGTTTCAGATCTCCGATCTGGAGCTTCTTGCAAATGGATAATGGCATAAGGCTTACGCTTGCTCCTAGATCACATAAGGCTTTAGTGATCTGCACATCTCCAATGGAACAAGGTATTGAGAAACTCCCAGGATCCTTGAGTTTAGGAGGCAGTTTGTTCTGAATCAGGGCACTGCAATCTTCAGTCAATGCCACAATGGCATATTCCTCAATATTCCTCTTATTAGAGAGGATTTCCTTCAGAAATTTGGCGTATGAAGGCATTTGAGATACTGCTTCCAAGAATGGAATGTTGATGTGCAACTTTTTCATCACATCCAGAAACTTTCCCTACTGTCTTTCTAACTTAGCCTTGGCTAGTCTCTGGGGGAAGGGAACTGGTGGCATATACGGTTCAGGAGCCACATAGTCAGGCTTATTAATTTCCTTCCTCCCACTAACTGGTTCTTCTTCTTCATTCACTGCCTCAGGCACATCCCTTTTCTCAACTTCTTTTTCATCCTCCTTTTCCACTGGTTCACCCAATTGTTTACCACTTCTCAAAGTCATAGCTTTACAATGTTCTCTAGGGTTCTCAGGTTGACCAGGGAACTTACCAAAATTTTTGGTTGAAGAGCTCGCTTGCTGCGCTATCTAGGTCTCTAACATCTTGTTATGGGTAGCAAGTGAATCCACTTTAGAAGCCAGGTCTTTAATTGCTTCATTCATATTGTGATTCTGAGCTCTGAACTCCTCATTCTGCTTGCTCTGTGTGGAGATGAAATTCTCCATTAGAGCCTCCAAACTTGACTTTGGTTGAGGAGGATTGTATGGCCTTGGATTCTAGAAGCCTGGAGGTTGTCTGAAGTTATTTTGGGGCTGCTGACCAGCATTCGGCTTATATGACAAGTTAGGATGGTTTCTCCAGCCAGGATTGTAAGTATTGCTGTACGGGTTGTTCCTCTAATTGTTCACAAAATTGACCTGCTCACAATCCTGAACTGTAGAACTACCAAGATGACACTCATTGGTTGCATGCCCTACACCTCCACAAATCTCATAGGATACAGAAGAAGAAGGTGATGCAACAGCATTAATGCTCAGTTTATCCAGTTTCTGAAATAAAGCATCAACCTTAGAAGTTAGATGATTGAAAGCATCTACTTCATACATACCTGCCGGCTTTCTGGTCTGCCTCTCACTAGACCAGGAGTAGTGGTTCTGAGCCATGTCTTTAATCAACTCATAGGCTTCATCAACTGTCTTATTCATCAGTGCTCCTCCAGCTGCAGCATCCGCAGACATCCGAGTGCTGTAAACTAGTCCATTGTAGAATGTATGGACTATCAACCATTTTTCAAGCCCATGATGTGGGCATACCCTGAGGAGCTCCTTGAATCTCTCCCATGCCTCATATAAGGATTCTCTGTCCCTCTAAGCAAATGTAGTAATCTGGTTCCTCAAATGGGCCGTCTTACTTGGTGGGAAATACTTGGCCAGGAAAGCTTGAGAAAACTACTGCCAAGTGGTGATGGACCCGGATGGGAGAGAGTGCAGCCAAGCTCGTGCCTTATCCTTTAGTGAGAAAGGGAATAATCTTAACCTGATAGCATCTGAGGAGACCCCATTCAACTTCAAGGTGTCGCAGTACTCCAAGAACATTGAGAGATGTAAATTTGGGTCTTTAGTAGGTGACCCTCCAAACTGATTCTGCTGAACCATTTGCAAAAAAGATGGCTTCAGCTCAAAATTATTTGCTTCTACCACTGGCCTGACTATGCTGGGGTTCAGGCCATGTGTGTCTAGGGTTGTGAAGTCCTTCAGTGACCGGTTATCTCTTTCCCCCATAGTAGCTGCAGAATTCTCTTACTGCTTACTTTTTCTTATTTTTTGTAGGGTGCGTTCAATTTTCGGGTCAAACTCAGCAATGAACCCACATTTTCTTTGCATACAAGAGAAACACACCTATGAAGGAAGAAAAGAAGCAAATTCAGCAAATGAAAATTGTGCAAAAAAATAAAGAAGAAAAGTAAACTGAAATTGATCTAGTCTAGCTATTTTGTAAAATATCTAATATTGGCTTTGTTCCTCGGCAACGGCGCCAAAAACTTGTTACGTGTGTTTTACTCTATACCGCAAATGCACGGCGTAGCTGTAGCTAGTCCGGCAAGTACGGGTCGTGTCCCACAGAGAACAATGCCAATTACCAGAATCTCACAAAAAGTGCTATCTAAATCAATATGAGTCGATGGGCAAATTTCGCAATGAAACAAGTTAAAATAACCAATTAAACTAAGCCTAGGGTTAGGGTTCACCACGCTTGTGATACTCAACAACTGATATTTACCCCTAATTACAAATGTCTAGATTATCGGGGATGGTTCAGCCTAAACTAATTAGTAATCTCTTTCAAGCATTACCAATCGTACTTAGGTTAATCAAATTACCTACTTTCGTGGTTCTTAGTCAACCTAGGTCCATTAAACTTTATGCCAACCATAGAATGCAATTAATTGGTTTTCTCATTCCCATTAATTGATTCAAGCCTAGAGTATCTTAAACTACTTTCGTGATTAAGACATCCCTAATTAACTATTGGATTCCGATTTTAATCTTCACCTATCAGTTCATCGATTAAAAACCTAATATGTGATAGATTGGTGATCATGCATTCCATCAACTAATTCAAGCAAACAATAGTTAATCCATAACAATCTAGTCCCAATTACAATTAGGGTTCCATAATTCAAATCATAGACATAGTATCATTGTATCACAATTAGGGTTTACCAAAACCCTAGATAGAAACTACTCACACATCATAGAATCAGAAACCAAGTTCATAATCATTAAATTAACCATGATAGTTTGATACAATCTCAAGAGAATGAATAGAGGTAGAAGAAGAGATAAAGAACTGAAGTAGAAAGATATAACCTGGTATCGAGCAAAGTTCAGACGAATTACAACCTTCAATGCAGTAAAATCTACTCTAGAACATCAAAATCATCAATGATATATGTAAAAACCTAGTCTAAATGTGTTTCCTAAGCCTAGAAAGTGATTCCCAAGTGTGTCCTACGGTCCCCCCTGGTCTCAGCTGCGCATTCCCTAGATTATACATCAATTTCGGCGGCCACAACCCTAAAAAACACGGAGCTCGCAGACCCGCAGCACGACCGTGTCCCAGGACACGGCCTGGCTGTGCTTCGGGCTGGAAATTGGGGAAGCGCTGCACCATCTGCCCAGAACACGGCCTGGCCGTGTTGCAGGCCACCAAGCATGGCCAGGCCGTGCTGCATGCTGCCATGCTCCTTTCTTCATGATTTTTGACGTGCAGCCTCCTTGCTTCCTCCTTAGCATATCCCAGGTCTTTTAGGGTCTTTCCATGACTGTTTTGTCCTTACTTCTTGACTTCTTTTGCTCTCCTGCAATCACAAAATGAACCACAGCAGTACCCAGAACAAAATATAGCCAATAGCATAGAAATATCCAACATTGACTATAAATTAGGGGACAAAATATGACCTATAAACACTGAAATTTCCCCTTTATCAATACGTAATACAATCCTTTATCATAAAAACAAGTACATATAGATTCTCCCATGTATATATCATGTACATACCAAGTTCATAAACATCAGAGTAACAGCAGAAGTAGGGATCCTGCCTGTGGCATATAGAGCATACTCTGGAATTCAAATATAGTATAATTTAATTAATGTGAGCCTTAGAAGTAACATAGGCTCACCCAAAGAGTATGTCACCTAGCTGATCACCTATCTGTAGGATCAAACTCTGTATCCTTATATGAAAAAATAAATATAAATATCGTGTAGTGAGTTTGACAACTCAGTGAGCAAATAAGACCTTCTATGACCTCTTAGATTAGTATATGGATAAACTCCTATTTTTAAAATTTATCACATAAAAAATACAGTTCAAAAGTACATCCATATGGGACTCACATTTCAAATATTATCATTTCAAAAGATAGTTAAAAATTCAAAATCAATTACAATGCAGCATGATAATAAAATAAATATTGTTATGGAATGAAAAATTTAACATGCTTTAAGAGGATTCCATATCAGAACCACCATATTAAAGTTCAAACCCCTTTCGTACTTTGGCAGTATAGGACTCGCCTAAACTCAACATCTTAGCTAAGGTTTGTCATACCACCGTTCAAGAGGACATTCGAAGGGACTCTAATATGAGTATCTCCCAAGCACACAGCAAGGGATGGGCAATCTCAATCACATGGCATTCTGCCTCTTTTACACAATTCATATCACATGTGATGGCTGACACAACGTGGCTAGCAACACCCCTACTAGCTGAGGTCTCAAGGTGCACTAGGGTTAGCATGACCTACTGCTAACAACATAGTGTTTCCAACAGGATTCCTCCACAAAAAAACAATTGCATAAAAATAATGTACTATTCAAATAATATTTTCCATGTTCAATTTCTTTTTCCACAAATTCTCATAAAATTCCATATGGGTTCTCAATTCTAGATACCCCTGAATCATTCTTCAAAAATAGTGAAAATGTATGTATGCAACAAATATTTAAGGGTTTCCAATTTCAAGGCATTTAAACATGTACAATTGTAATAGCTTTAAATTTAAAGAAAATTTTGAATAAAAGTGAGGATTTTAAAAATAAAGATAAGAACCGTTGAAAATATGTTTATTTATCACTTGGATTGAAGAATTACAAAGAAAATATGAGAATTTACGTTTTGGGGCTAAAATGCAATTTCTTAAAAGTTTAGGGGTCAAAATGTAAATAAGGAAAAATTGCAAGGACCTCCCACTAAAATTGAATTTTTGCAGAAAGATCCCTCGAGATATTTTAAGGGTCTCAGCCACACAAGAAGCTGCAAAATCCAAATTTCTCTCTCTCTCCTCCAAATTTTTCTCCCCTGAAACCCAAAAACTTCTCTCTAGAATTTTACTACTTTCGAACCTCAAATTTCGACACCACCACCAGCAACGGACTCAGAACGAAGAGTTCTACAAATCCATCTTATTGGTTTCTGGAAAATTGGGCGGAGATTGGCCGAAAAATAGAAGGAAAATCACCTAAAGAGGTAATCTCTGAAACTCCTATCTGTGGTTCTCAAACACAAATATTAACACCGTAGATCGATCCAGAAGGTGCCAAAACCTTAGGATCTCAAATTTTAAGTTCATCCTCCCTTGCAAGCGACCCTACACACCAATTCTCCCTCGACGCGTGACGTCCACGCACAGCTCCTGTGGTGGCGTGTGCAACACGTGACTCTAGCTCCCTGTTGCGTTGACTTCCATTAACCAAACTCTCAGAGGCTAAATTTCGCAAATCTAGAGTCATTTTCAAGGTTTTTGAACCCTCCAGACTCATTTTTGGGTCTATTTGACCAAATTAGGATTAAAAGCGTAGATTTTGGGGTTGTCCAACTCAAAACCCTAACTTTATGAGTAGATGATTCTTTATATAACTTGCCCTATACTCTTTTTGATCTTTAAATATGTAATTGATTATGTTTATAAGTTATTTACAATTTTATATGTTTCTGAAATGAATTAAATTATTTGAATTTTTTATAATTTGGAATATAATGATGAGTGAGTTTTATACTCATAAATTAAATATTTTCATCTTATCTTTTTGCCATAATTAAGCATAAATCTCCCTTACTTGTCTTTAGTTTGTGTATTTCTTACAGATGGAGAGAAGAGTAGAAAATGGACTTAATTGGAGGAATCAGAGCTAAATTGTGGATCTTTGGGAATGATGTCTATAAATCAAGCAGATAAAACAAATTCATTAAGGATGGCTGAGTAAGGAGCATTATCATATTGACTCTTGAGACGCATCCTAATAGAGATATGCACAAATTTATTCTTGATTTATGATCATATTTTCAAAAGAACTAAAACATAAAGATTCACGGCAAAGCACCAATGTTGAGAATATGTTTGTTGTTTGTAGTCCAGCCCAACCTTGCTGTAGTACTTGGGCCATATCTCTGAAAATACATATCCAATATGTATACCATTTGGTAGGTATGTAGCTGACACAATTAGGTACAACTTTCATGTTCAAGTGGTCAGAAAATTCGGACATTAAAAGGGCCAACAATTGGCTAGAAGAGAATCTGACTACTGCTACAGTCCAGCCCGACTTTGCTCTAGTATTTTGACCATAAGTCACACATTACGTATCCAATTTGTCCACAATTTGTCTTGACGGAAAGCTAATGAAATTTTCTACAACTTTTGTGTTGATGAAGTCAGCAAATTCGGCAGATTTCAAGACGATATTCAAGGATTAATTTCGGTGCACATGATGGAATCCAAATTGTCAACTTTGTACAACTTCCTACCTAACAATTTTGACAATTATCACACCTACCACACCTAATTGTATCTATAAATGGAGAGCTTTTGGGAGGAGACTTGGGAGAGAGCTTGGGAAAGCTTTGTTGGAATTCTACATACTTGTAATGTTATTCTCTCTTTAGACATCTTGTATTTTTCATTTTCTTTCGTAATATTATCATGTTTCTTCATCCTTCATTTTACTTTCTCGCTTTAATTATGGAGAACTAATCTCCTAATGCTAAGGTGAAAGGGTGAAACTCTTGGTATGAGAATAATAATTTATCTAACTCTTAATCTTAATGTTTATCTTTGATATTGTATTTACCTTCTTATTTCTTTTCTCATGATTATTTCTTAATGGCTGGTTTTATCTTACCGCCTATCTCTTATTATTTTTATGGTTGGCTTCGCCACCTATCTCTTGTTATGTTTCTTCTTCTTACCTCTTTTCATTCTAATCTTATAAACTTAGAATCTTGATACATTGTAGACAATCTTTGGCACAATGAATGCTTGAATCAATCTTGATTTATTGTAGACAATATAATGATTGGCACAATGTACGCTCGACTTTAAGTACAAGTTATCTTTTGCATCTTTGTATTTTTAATCTTGCGAAGTGTGAATCTTGATATATTGTAGACAACATGACAATTGGCACAATATATACTTGAATCCATTTTACAAGAATGTTTTAATTATTAGTGAGGAGGTAAATATAATTCATGTATAAACAAAGTTGAGTTTAAATTAACATATCATCCGATTAGAACTTTATTTGTGTAAGGATTCTAATTGAATAACAAAAGAGTTAAATTTATCTTTATTCGATATACCAAGAGTGGATCTCCTAACCTTAGCATGCTTCTTTACTTTGAATATATCTTCATTTAATTTTAGTATATTAGTTCTTTGTGTAATTTGTTCAATATTCCTCTCACAAAACAAGACATCGGGAACTAGGTTAGAAGTATTTATTTCGAATCTATATTAGAATTTTCTCTCAATTGGCAATCTCTGTGGGATCGACCTTGCATACCACTAAATCTATACTCCAATAGATTCATACACTTGCGAGTTTTAATTAAAACAACGACATATAGTTTAATAAGAGTATAGTTTTGAAAATGGATTTCTAAACTCATAGTATATCTGATATCACATGTATTTCTCATTAAATGATAAAGTGAATATTTATGCACGTGGCATTGATTTATAAAGCTATATGATTGCCTTGAGAAAAGGCATGTATATGTGATAAACCCTAATTGGAAAATTTATGACAGATGAGCTATATTGAGAATGAAATTTTGTATTATACTAAAAGCTCTGTTTTGAATTATATGGAATATGTGCATATGATAATTTTGTGGAGGAATCCTATTAGAAACATTGTTTGCTAATAGCAGGTGATGTTAGCCTTGGTGTACTTTGATACCTCAGCTAGCAAGGGTGGTGCTAGCCTCATGTAAGGGCCAACACACGGGATATGATATATGATAGAGAGCGGGATGCCACCTATTTTGGTGAGATGCCAATTATATGAAATGTAGTTTTCCTTTCCTTACTTTGTGCTTGGGAAATTGCCCATATTAGAGTCCCTTCGCGTGTCCTCTTGAATGGTGGTAGGGCAAACCTTGGCTGAGATGTTAAGTATAGGTAAATTCTACACCAACAAAGTACGAAAGGGATTGAACTTTGATATGGTGGTTCTGATATAAGATCCACCTAAAATTTTTATAAGAAATGTTTTTAATGCATATCACTATTTGATTAATGATCATATTGTATCATATATAGTTACAGATATCTGAATGTGATTTGAACTGAGAATATTTGAAAATGTGGGTCTCATATAGATGTACTTCTGAATTATAATTTCTGATGTGATAAATTTTATAATATGAATACATCCATATGTTGACCTAAGAGGTCATAGGATGTATTATCTGCTCACTGAGTTGTCAAACTCACTACCGATGCTTACATTTCTTTTTAGATAAAGATACAGAGTTTGGTCTTGCTGCTACATGATCAGCTAGGTGTCATATTCTCTGGGTGAGTCTATGTTGCTTCCAAGGCTCGAAATGTTTAAAATATTATATCATTGTAATCTAGAGTATGCTCTGAACGCCACAAGCAGGATCCCTGCTTTTGCTGAAATATTGATAAGTGTAGACTTGGCATGTATAATTGGTTATACTGAAAACTTGTAAACGTATGATATGTGACATTATGAAGTCATATGTAAATAAATAAGTGGTAAATTTTTTTGTTAGTTGGGTTATTCACGTTCCATTAAATTGGGGTGTGACAATAATTTCCACCATAGCCATAACATGCTATTTGTAACGCCCCCAATTTACGTTACGTAAAATAAACATTGTTTTCCTACAATTAATATTATTTCCGCAATCAGATATTTTCTATAAAGATACATAATTCAATTCTTTATCATGGGAACAAATACATATAGGATCTCTCATGTATACACAATATACAGACCAAGTCTATAAACATTAAAGTACAACAGAAATGGGAATCCTACCTGTAGCGTTCAGAGCACACTCTAGAATACAAACATAATATAATTCAAAGACCGTGAGTCTTGGAAGCAACGTAGACTCACCCAGAGAATATATCACTTATCTGTCGAATCAGACTCTGATATTCTTATCTGAAAAATGTGAAAATATCATGTAGTGAGTTTGACAACTCAGTGAGCAAATAATTCCTCATATGGCCTCTTAGGTCAGCATATGGATGTACTTATGTTTTAAAATACGTCACATAGAAAATACAGTTCAGAAGTACATTCATATAAGACCCGTATTTCAAATATTCTCAAATCAAAGGATATTCAAATATCCAAAACTATATGCTGCACAGTATGATCATTAAACAAATGTTGTTATGCTCAACTATATAAGCATAGTAAAATATTAAGATTTAGAGATAAAATCATCACTTTTAATGCACTTGCCTCACTCAGCAATCTGGTCGATGCAATGAAAATATAACTCATTTGCTATACGCATAGTGACCTCAACCCTAGTCACAATAAGTGATCAGGGAATGTGAGTACATCACCCTCCTGCCCCCTCACATTACACTATCACCCGGTTGGAGCGGCCCTCCCCCGGCTCACTCAGGCTAATAGGGCGTCCCATATTCAGTACTGTCACAAGCCATACAACCAGCTGATATTCATCAATACATATATTTACATGTAAAATTATCAAGCAACTCGCCATGAGTTTTATACTTGTCATATTTATCAAGCAACTCGCCATGAGCTTTACGCTTGCCATTCAATCTCATTTATAATATTACATGCATCATTTTCACAAGTATATAACTTTACAAATCAATGCATCGTGCACATAATATTCACTTTATCAAATAATGATAAATACATTTAGAACCATGTAACAACTCCATTTATGTAATTTTTTTTTTTAAATACCATGAAGTTATTACCTCGTTACAACTTAACTCAATATAACATTTATTTAATTTATACAATACTGAGTTTCCATACACACTATTATTTTACAAACTACAAACCATTATTTTACAAACATTTGTACAAAGATACATATTAGTTCTAATCATCTATATCGACTACTTCCGGGGACACTGGTTCGGGTGGCACGTCCACCGGAATCTCAGTTACATCTACGACAGTTACATCAGAAATAACTGGAAGTTGCCCAAGGTAGGGCACCTCGATCCAACGTACAGAGATAATAAGTGTCATAGAGAATATCTGCATATTTATTCTTCTGAACATGATATGGAAATATAGTGAGAATTAAATCCCAGTAAGTTCAACAATAAATCATAATTTACCATCAATATAGTTCATCACGTCATGTTCAGCTGTATAAACTACAGAAAATATCTTTAGGTCACATGAATGCACTTTATCATGCACATGAAAATTATACAGTTATGACATGTATGGCATGAATAACTATTTTTTCGAATTTCATATGATGGCTATCCACTTATTCTTACTTCAAGCTACCCCGGTCAGGGTGAGTATTCTCTACTTTTCGGTACGGGCTTATCTCGCTCCGTCCGACATGGCACACTTTCTCTTTCTTTTCTTATTAACATGATCATAACCGTTGGTAGGGCGTCCCCTACTGGTGCACCACACGGATTGCCATGTGACCGTGCTCATTTCTTTTCTTTTCACAATGATAGCCAAAAATATGCTTTCAATAACAAGTATGTTCATCAAAATATAACTATTACCATAAATCATTGGTAATCATGCCATGAACATAACCATTTAAAATATCACTTTATAAAACATTTCCATGTCAAAATTCCATACTAATACCTTAGTAACTGGATAGTAATTGTAGTCTGTAAACAGCGCACCAGAAAAGTTCCCAGGAAAGAGAGGTGGGTCACTAATGGACACGCTTAAGTACCATGTCTTTCCTTGCCAGAGCTTTCCTTAGACATGCACTTTTCACAAATCACAATTTTGTTTTCCAGTAACTAGAATAATTCTTTTCTGATGTGAAAATACTGCAACCACGGAGCATACTAAGATTTTTCAAATAAAAACCGGCACTTTCAAAACTTCTTGTAAATTTATATGAGTACTAGGGTAAATTCCATGTTAAAAATTACACACTTAAAATGGTAGTAAGTTCATGCAATGGCAATGGCTATGGCTATACTAGTCATTTATTAAGATTCATCTTCTTTTTTAAATACTAATTTTATTTCTTTATTTTCTTGATGCAGGTTTTCATCCTATCTAACCTTCTCTTACTAATCAGAGCATAACTCCCTCAATTTAACTCTGATGTAGGTGATCTTGGTGTCTATTTCAAGATAAAACAATTATCTAAAACTATTATGTTGAACATTGTAGCGAAAAATTAAGAAACAAAGGTGATATTACTCCATCAAAGTACATGATAGTTCCTCTCGGATAGGTTCTGACCTTTACTGACTAATTAGACCATATCTCCCAAATTGGAACTCCAAATTGCGTTATTCCAGTTGGTAAAAATCCATGAGCCATATATCTATAATTGTTATGTTGGCGCGCTATTTTAATTCCCTACAGAATATTCCCAGAAATTCAAAAACTAAAGCATTAATAACATACTCTTCCCTGAATAAACATTTTCTGACCTCTGCTTACTAATCGGATTATATCTACCTCATATGAACTCCAAATTGCATAATTCCAGTGGGTATATTTCCATGAGACATAGATATATAACTTTCATGTTAACCATTTATTTTAATTCCATAAAGAAAATTCCCAGAAATTAAAATACAAAAGCCGTCCTAACATAATCTTCCCTGATGAACCATTTTCTGACCTTGGCTTACTAATTGGACCATATCTACCACATGTGAACTCCAAATTGAATGATTCCAGTGGCTAAAAATCCATGACACACATATCTTTAATTCTTATGTTGACCATTTATTTTAATTCCCTACCAATAATTCCCAGAAATTAAATTACCGAAGCTATCCTAACATATTCTTCCCTGATGATTCATTTTCTGACCTTTGACTACTAATCAGACCATAGCTACCTCATATGGACTCCAAATGGAATGATTCCAGTAGCTAAAAATCCATGACACATTTATCTTTAATTCTTATGTTAACCATTTATTTTAATTCCCTACCAATAATTCCCAGAAATTAAATTACCGAAGCTATCCTAACATATTCTTCCCTGATGATTCATTTTCTGACCTTTGACTACTAATCAGACCATATCTACCTCATATGGACTCCAAATGGAATGATTCCAGTGGCTAAAAATCCGGGACACATATATCTTTAATTCTTATGTTAACCATTTATTTTAATTCCTTATAGATTGTTCCCAGAAATTAAAATACCGAAACTTAAAATTCTGCCACCCATAGCCATAACCATGCAGAACTATCTACACCAACCTAAGTATTCAAACATACATCACATGCAAGATCAATATGTAACATGATATAGCAACATCATGACCAATCATAAAAGTTCTAAGATCAAAATCTCATATAAATATTATAAGTTTCAAAAGTTTTCTTCAAAAAGAAATATTGTTAAACTTACCTTTAGCTTTCTAAACTTCTCCTTCTTCTTCCTTCCTTTCTTCTTCTCTCTTCTCTCCTTTCCTCACTCTACCTTGCTTCTATTTCTCTCTCTTTCTCACTTGGACGAAATTAAAGTGTTGTAAGGGTGGGTTCTCTTATATAGACCACCAAATAATTCACCTTTCATGATCATGGATCTACCTTATCACAATTAAGATAAACTTTGTTGAATTTTTGGAAAACAAACAACTTATGTTCTTGTCTTCCTCTTCCTTAGTCAAGATATGCATAGGAAAAGGAGATTTGTATTTTGAAAATTATGATCATATGTTCTTAAGATAAGGGACAAGGTCCCTTTGATTTAGGGATTCATTTAATTTTTCTTTTGTCTTAATCAATTATGATAGGTTGCCTTTTTAAGTGGCAAATTTCTAGCCCTTCAATCTCCATTATTTGGTTGATATTATTTGTGTGGGCTATGAATGTTTTGTCCTAATACCATGTATTATCATACCACTTGCTAAAATTATGAGTGAAGGATATAGATGTTTTTGTCCTAAAGCCTTGTATTATCATGCCACTTGCCTAAATGATGAATGTAGAATCACACCACTTGCTAAATTTTTGTCTTAATGCCATGTAACCTAATCTTTATTCTTATTATTATATCATCATCTAATTTATTTTATTTTATTTTTCCTCTTGGATTTGGGCTTATTCTTACCCATTATGGGCTTGTCCTACCCATTTTCTTTGCTTTGGATAAAATTCTTCCTTTCTTGGTGGGCTTGGTCACATTTTCATAATTTTTGGGCTATTGGTGAAATTACTATATCCTAGTCCAAGTCTATGTTTAATTTCTTGTTTAGGTTATCCAATGGGCTTGCTAGAAACTTATGTGAAGTGGAAAAACTCTATATGAAGTGTCCATAGGTAAAAGCCCAATGTATGGGTAAAGATTTTAAACTTAGTAACTATAGTTCTTGAATTAGGAAAAATTACCCTAATTCAATGTTCTTTGAAATTTTAAGACCTTTACTTGTTTCTAAAAATTTATCTTCCTTATCCAAGAATTTTGCATCTCTTTAGTATGTTATTTCTAATTTCTTTCCTATTAGATTTTTCTTCTTTATTTGTTCTCTTAATGTTAGAAACATTTTCTATGCATATACATAAGGTGAAGAATTTCTAAGGATTATATTTCCTTAGATATCTAAAATATTGTCTAATAAATTTTATTTCCTTAATTAAATTTTTTATGTACCTTTATCAATAAAAGAAACGAAATTAAGGATGTTACATTTCTCTCTCCCTAAAAGAAATTTTGTCCTCAAAATTTCAGAAATTACCTTATAAGAACAATTGCGGATATTTCTTCCTCATGACTTCTTCCAGCTCCCAAGTTGCTTCTTCCGGAGTCAAACCTTCCCATAACACCTTAACTAGGGAAATGGTTTTATTTCTCAGTTGCTTCACGTCAGTGTCCAATATGGATGCAGGTACTAGCTGGTATGTCATGTTCTCCTTTATTTGGATTGGTTCATCCAGTATTATATGTGATGAATCTGAAAGATACTTCCGCAGCTGTGATACGTGGAAAACATTATGCAGGTTGGACAAATTAGGTGGGAGAGCAACTTGATATGCTGATGTCCCAACTTTCTTTAGAATTTGGTAGGGTCCTAAAAATCGCGGACTTAGCTTTCTTGTTTTGAGAGACCTACCAACTCCAGTAGTCGGGGAAAGTTTCAGAAATACATGGTCTCCTTCCTCAAACTCTAGAGGTCTATGTCTCTTATCGTAGTAACTCTTTTGCCGACTCTGAGCTGTAAGTATTTTGTTTCGTATCATTCTGATTTGTTCAGTGGTTTGTTGAACTAAATCAGGACCTAACAAGTTCTTTTCTCCTACCTCGAACCAACATAGTGGAGATCGGCACTTTCTACCGTATAAAGCTTCATAGGGGGCCATCTTAATGCTAGAGTGATAGCTATTATTATAAGCAAACTCTACTAAAGGTAGGTACTTATCCCATCCTTTACCTTGCTCTATCACACAGGCCCTCAACATATCTTCTAGGGTTTGAATGGTTCGTTCTGTCTGCCCGTCAGTTTGAGGATGGTAGGCAGTACTGAACCGCAATTGAGTACCAAAAGCTTCTTGCAATGCCTTCCAAAACCTCGACGTGAATCTCGGATCTCTATCAGAAACAATATTTAAGGGAATCCCATGGAGTCTAACTATTTCATGAACGTACAATTGGGCCAATTTATCTAGTGAAAAGTTTATTTTTATGGGCAAAAAGTGAGCAGATTTGGTTAATCTGTCAACTATTACCCAGATAGAGTCATGTCCCACTGAGGTCTTAGGTAAACCTACAACAAAGTCCATCGAAATACTATCCCATTTCCATTTAGGGATCTCAAGAGGTTGTAGAAATCCCGCTGGCTTTTGATGCTCCACCTTCACCTTTTGACAAATGAGACATTTCGCCACAAACTCAGCAATGTCATTTTTCATCCCTGGCCACCAATACATCCTTTTTAAATCTTGGTACATTTTAGTGCATCCAGGATGGATTGTGTATTTACTTTGATGCGCTTCCTGCAGTATCTTAGTCCTCAACTCTTGTTCTTGAGGGACACAAATCCTTCCCTGATACATGATTGCTCCATCTTCCATTACAGAAAAATTACCTTGGTCTTTATGATCTTGTAAGTATTGATCGTGAGCTTGAGCTTCTTTGATCTGGGCTCTAAGGTCAGACCCTATACTTAAACCATTAATGACTAGATTCTTTGGAGTAAGAGTAGTGGCTAGCTTCAAATTTCGAAACTCCTCTAGCATCTGCATCTCATACACCATCATCTGACCCATATGCAGAGATTTTCGACTCAAGGCATCTGCTACAACATTCGCCTTTCCGGGATGATACTTTATCTCAAACTTGTAGTCATTGAGGAATTCTACCCATCTTCGTTGCCTCATATTTAACTCCTTCTGATCAAAGAGGTATTTAAGACTCTTATGATCACAATATACTTCAAAGGTTGCCCCGTACAAATAGTGTCGCCAAATCTTTAAGGCAAACACTACTGCCGCTAATTCAAGATCATGGGTTGGATAGTTTCCTTCGTGGGGTCTTAGTTGTCTAGAGGCGTAAGCAACTACTCTCTTGTCTTGCATTAACACACACCCTAGCCCTTTCTTTGAAGCATCACTATACACTTCAAAATGTCCTGTGGGGTCTGGAATAATTAAAACAGGAGGAGTGGTCAGTCTTGTCTTCAGCTCCTGAAAACTAGCATCACATTGATCAGTCCATTTGAAAGGACTTCCCTTCCTGGTCAATTTAGTCAATGGCAAGGCTATACGAGAGAAGTTTTGTATAAATCTCCTGTAGTATCCTGCCAAACCAAGGAAACTTCTGATTTCCGTAACCGTCTTTGGTGTCTCCCACTTAATCACTGCTTCCGTCTTGCTAGGATCTACGGCTACCCCTCTATTAGAGATGACATGTCCGAGAAACTTCACCTCTGACAGCCAAAATTCACACTTCTCCAATTTAGCATATAACTTTTTCTCTTTCAGCACTTGCAGCACGATTCGGAGATGTTGTTCATGTTCTTTCTTACTCTTAGAATATATCAAGATGTCATCAATGAACACTACAACAAATTGATCTAGGTAGGGTCGAAAAATGCGATTCATGTAATCCATGAAAATTGCAGGTGCATTCGTTAACCCGAAGGGCATTACGAGAAACTCATAGTGCCCATACCTAGTCCTGAAGGCAGTTTTTGGTACGTCCTCCTCCTTAATCCTAATCTGATGATATCCTGACCGCAAGTCAATTTTAGAAAAGATGGAGGCTCCCTTTAATTGATCCAATAAGTCATCTATCCTAGGGAGAGGATACTTATTTTTGATAGTCACCTTATTCAGCTGTCTGTAATCTATGCATAGTCTCAAACTCCCGTCTTTCTTCTTAACAAACAATACAGGAGCTCCCCAAGGTGATACACTCGGTCTAATGAATTGCTTGTCTAATAGTTCCTCTAACTGCTTCTTTAGTTCTTGTAGTTCCTTCGAGGCCATTCGATATGGTGCAATAGAGATAGGCCCTGTCCCAGGTAGGAGATCAATAGAGAACTCTATCTCTCTCTTGGGAGGTAAGCCTGGAATATCTGATGGAAACACTTCAGGAAACTCGTTGGCTATTGGAATTTCATCAAGTTTCGATTCGACTTCTAGGTTTGATAAATACAAGAGAATGTATCCAAGTACTCCATTCTTCAACTCCCTATTAACTTGATTGGCATTTAACATCAATAACTGGACCTCCTCTTTCGGAGTAGAAGGTAGAAATTCAACGGTCTTGTTACAACAATTCAACAAGACTCGATTTCTAGACATCCAGTCTAACCCTAGAATGACCTCAATACCTCTTAAAGGTAAACTGACGAGGTCTACAGAAAAAGTTTTCTCCTGGATGGTGACTTGACAGTTCTTACATACAGAGGAAGTTAATACCCGTTCCCCTGTAGGGGTTACTACAGATAGCTCATAGGGAGTTTCAGAAATAGGGAACTGAAACTTCCTAATACATTCTTCTGATATAAATGAATGACTAGCACCAGAGTCAAATAACACCATAAGAGCAAATCCATAAATATAGCATGTACCTTGAATCATTTCAGAAGATTGAGCTGCCTCTTGGCCGCTCAGGGTGAAAACCCTTCCTTTCACCTGAGGCCTCTGTTCTGGCTGCTTTCCTACATTCTGTGGGCAGTTTTTCGCAAAATGTCCCTTCTGTCCGCAATTGAAGCAGACATCTTGTCCCATGTAGCATGGCCGGTTACCATGCATGCGTCCGCATTTAGCGCACTTGACTGAGGCGAGGTCTTGTTGAAAAGGCCTAGGACCCGCAATCAATGGCCTCTTACCAGCTCCATATCCACTTCTTCTCACGTTCTTTCTAGGGTTGGGAAAATTTTTCTTCCTTTTCCATAGGTTTCGCCTTTGCTTCTCGTCCTCCACTGCCCTTAAACTCTTTTCCAGGAGTCTGCATTTATTTATCAGAGGTACAAACTCCCTGATCTCCATAGCTATAACAGCATTCTTTAACTCCGGGTTTAGTCCCGCTTCAAACTTAACCGCCTTCCATGCTTCATCTGGGTTATATCGCAGATAAGAGGAGAACTTAGACAGCTCCTCGAACCTTGCGATATACTGGTCCACGGTCATGCTTCCTTGCCTGAGTTGGAGAAATTCGATCTCTTTCTCTGCCCGTACAGTACTTGGAAAGTACTTTTCAAAGAAAATGTCCTTGAACACTTGCCAGGTGATCTGTCTTCCCTGATGAGCTAAAAGTTCTCTAGCTCCACGCCACCAGTATTCTGCTTCATCCTTTAACATATATGCAGCAAAAATGATTTGCTGCTCTTCAGTACAGCCCATCACTTCAAAGATTTTCTCTAATTCCCTAATCCACCTTTCGGCTACCGTTGGGTCATAACCACCTTGGAAACAAGGTGGTCTAGTCCTCAGGAACTCGGATATGCCATTATCTTTTCCAGCCGTCCGGTTGTTAGGACCAATCTCAACATTTGTGTTATTAGCATTCTGGAGATGTTGTAAAATTTGGTTGGTGGTCATAACTTGGTCTCGAATTGCCGTGGCCAGGTTGTGCAGGGTTTCCTCTGCATTGGTTGCTGGATTCCTCCTTGGTGGTGCCATTTCCTACTATGGTACAAAACAAAGTTATGCTGCTATTGAGGTGATCAAGCCCAATAGTTAGTTCAAAAATATTTAATAGCAGTCATAACACCACCTCGGCATATAGATAAGAAACACTAGTAATTTCTTAACTATATGAGTCACTGATCCCCTACACAGCACAACCACAACATACTCAAGACACTATAAGATCGATTCAGATAACCAACCACCCACTGGCCATCTAGGATCGACCTGCTCTGATACCAATTATGTAACAACTCCATTTATGTAATTTTTTTTTTTAAATACCATGAAGTTATTACCTCGTTACAACTTAACTCAATATAACATTTATTTAATTTATACAATACTGAGTTTCCATACACACTATTATTTTACAAACTACAAACCATTATTTTACAAACATTTGTACAAAGATACATATTAGTTCTAATCATCTATATCGACTACTTCCGGGGACACTGGTTCGGGTGGCACGTCCACCGGAATCTCAGTTACATCTACGACAGTTACATCAGAAATAACTGGAAGTTGCCCAAGGTAGGGCACCTCGATCCAACGTACAGAGATAATAAGTGTCATAGAGAATATCTGCATATTTATTCTTCTGAACATGATATGGAAATATAGTGAGAATTAAATCCCAGTAAGTTCAACAATAAATCATAATTTACCATCAATATAGTTCATCACGTCATGTTCAGCTGTATAAACTACAGAAAATATCTTTAGGTCACATGAATGCACTTTATCATGCACATGAAAATTATACAGTTATGACATGTATGGCATGAATAACTATTTTTTCGAATTTCATATGATGGCTATCCACTTATTCTTACTTCAAGCTACCCCGGTCAGGGTGAGTATTCTCTACTTTTCGGTACGGGCTTATCTCGCTCCGTCCGACATGGCACACTTTCTCTTTCTTTTCTTATTAACATGATCATAACCGTTGGTAGGGCGTCCCCTACTGGTGCACCACACGGATTGCCATGTGACCGTGCTCATTTCTTTTCTTTTCACAATGATAGCCAAAAATATGCTTTCAATAACAAGTATGTTCATCAAAATATAACTATTACCATAAATCATTGGTAATCATGCCATGAACATAACCATTTAAAATATCACTTTATAAAACATTTCCATGTCAAAATTCCATACTAATACCTTAGTAACTGGATAGTAATTGTAGTCTGTAAACAGCGCACCAGAAAAGTTCCCAGGAAAGAGAGGTGGGTCACTAATGGACACGCTTAAGTACCATGTCTTTCCTTGCCAGAGCTTTCCTTAGACATGCACTTTTCACAAATCACAATTTTGTTTTCCAGTAACTAGAATAATTCTTTTCTGATGTGAAAATACTGCAACCACGGAGCATACTAAGATTTTTCAAATAAAAACCGGCACTTTCAAAACTTCTTGTAAATTTATATGAGTACTAGGGTAAATTCCATGTTAAAAATTACACACTTAAAATGGTAGTAAGTTCATGCAATGGCAATGGCTATGGCTATACTAGTCATTTATTAAGATTCATCTTCTTTTTTAAATACTAATTTTATTTCTTTATTTTCTTGATGCAGGTTTTCATCCTATCTAACCTTCTCTTACTAATCAGAGCATAACTCCCTCAATTTAACTCTGATGTAGGTGATCTTGGTGTCTATTTCAAGATAAAACAATTATCTAAAACTATTATGTTGAACATTGTAGCGAAAAATTAAGAAACAAAGGTGATATTACTCCATCAAAGTACATGATAGTTCCTCTCGGATAGGTTCTGACCTTTACTGACTAATTAGACCATATCTCCCAAATTGGAACTCCAAATTGCGTTATTCCAGTTGGTAAAAATCCATGAGCCATATATCTATAATTGTTATGTTGGCGCGCTATTTTAATTCCCTACAGAATATTCCCAGAAATTCAAAAACTAAAGCATTAATAACATACTCTTCCCTGAATAAACATTTTCTGACCTCTGCTTACTAATCGGATTATATCTACCTCATATGAACTCCAAATTGCATAATTCCAGTGGGTATATTTCCATGAGACATAGATATATAACTTTCATGTTAACCATTTATTTTAATTCCATAAAGAAAATTCCCAGAAATTAAAATACAAAAGCCGTCCTAACATAATCTTCCCTGATGAACCATTTTCTGACCTTGGCTTACTAATTGGACCATATCTACCACATGTGAACTCCAAATTGAATGATTCCAGTGGCTAAAAATCCATGACACACATATCTTTAATTCTTATGTTGACCATTTATTTTAATTCCCTACCAATAATTCCCAGAAATTAAATTACCGAAGCTATCCTAACATATTCTTCCCTGATGATTCATTTTCTGACCTTTGACTACTAATCAGACCATAGCTACCTCATATGGACTCCAAATGGAATGATTCCAGTAGCTAAAAATCCATGACACATTTATCTTTAATTCTTATGTTAACCATTTATTTTAATTCCCTACCAATAATTCCCAGAAATTAAATTACCGAAGCTATCCTAACATATTCTTCCCTGATGATTCATTTTCTGACCTTTGACTACTAATCAGACCATATCTACCTCATATGGACTCCAAATGGAATGATTCCAGTGGCTAAAAATCCGGGACACATATATCTTTAATTCTTATGTTAACCATTTATTTTAATTCCTTATAGATTGTTCCCAGAAATTAAAATACCGAAACTTAAAATTCTGCCACCCATAGCCATAACCATGCAGAACTATCTACACCAACCTAAGTATTCAAACATACATCACATGCAAGATCAATATGTAACATGATATAGCAACATCATGACCAATCATAAAAGTTCTAAGATCAAAATCTCATATAAATATTATAAGTTTCAAAAGTTTTCTTCAAAAAGAAATATTGTTAAACTTACCTTTAGCTTTCTAAACTTCTCCTTCTTCTTCCTTCCTTTCTTCTTCTCTCTTCTCTCCTTTCCTCACTCTACCTTGCTTCTATTTCTCTCTCTTTCTCACTTGGACGAAATTAAAGTGTTGTAAGGGTGGGTTCTCTTATATAGACCACCAAATAATTCACCTTTCATGATCATGGATCTACCTTATCACAATTAAGATAAACTTTGTTGAATTTTTGGAAAACAAACAACTTATGTTCTTGTCTTCCTCTTCCTTAGTCAAGATATGCATAGGAAAAGGAGATTTGTATTTTGAAAATTATGATCATATGTTCTTAAGATAAGGGACAAGGTCCCTTTGATTTAGGGATTCATTTAATTTTTCTTTTGTCTTAATCAATTATGATAGGTTGCCTTTTTAAGTGGCAAATTTCTAGCCCTTCAATCTCCATTATTTGGTTGATATTATTTGTGTGGGCTATGAATGTTTTGTCCTAATACCATGTATTATCATACCACTTGCTAAAATTATGAGTGAAGGATATAGATGTTTTTGTCCTAAAGCCTTGTATTATCATGCCACTTGCCTAAATGATGAATGTAGAATCACACCACTTGCTAAATTTTTGTCTTAATGCCATGTAACCTAATCTTTATTCTTATTATTATATCATCATCTAATTTATTTTATTTTATTTTTCCTCTTGGATTTGGGCTTATTCTTACCCATTATGGGCTTGTCCTACCCATTTTCTTTGCTTTGGATAAAATTCTTCCTTTCTTGGTGGGCTTGGTCACATTTTCATAATTTTTGGGCTATTGGTGAAATTACTATATCCTAGTCCAAGTCTATGTTTAATTTCTTGTTTAGGTTATCCAATGGGCTTGCTAGAAACTTATGTGAAGTGGAAAAACTCTATATGAAGTGTCCATAGGTAAAAGCCCAATGTATGGGTAAAGATTTTAAACTTAGTAACTATAGTTCTTGAATTAGGAAAAATTACCCTAATTCAATGTTCTTTGAAATTTTAAGACCTTTACTTGTTTCTAAAAATTTATCTTCCTTATCCAAGAATTTTGCATCTCTTTAGTATGTTATTTCTAATTTCTTTCCTATTAGATTTTTCTTCTTTATTTGTTCTCTTAATGTTAGAAACATTTTCTATGCATATACATAAGGTGAAGAATTTCTAAGGATTATATTTCCTTAGATATCTAAAATATTGTCTAATAAATTTTATTTCCTTAATTAAATTTTTTATGTACCTTTATCAATAAAAGAAACGAAATTAAGGATGTTACAAACCACATATTCAATGAGTTCCAAAATCTATTTCTAAAACCATATTCTTCTTGAACTATGTGCCAATTTGTAAATATAACAGATATTTTAACACATTTAATAAACTTATAATAGCATAAATAATTTATAAAAAGAAACAATAATACATTTATAGTTCAAGAAGAGCATGGGGCAAGTCATAGAAAGAATTATCTACTCACAGGGTAAGGTTCCTGGTTGGACAGCCCTAAAAATATATTTTTCCAAGCTGAATTTGACTAATTAGACCTCAAAAACGTGTCCGGAGGGTCCAAAGACTTAGAAAATGACTCCGAGAGCTTGATCATTATTCACTCGCCCGGAAATACTATTCATCCGCTTGAAATCACTATTCACGACGAACAAAAAGTTGTCACATAACTGAAAAATTTTATATCCTAAGGTTTATCTAACTCCTGAATTTATCTACGGTGTCAGATTTCCAATTAAAGGTCTCTAAGTAAGAGTTTCAGAATTTACCTTTTTTCTAATATTTTCTATTTCAGATCTACGGTGATTCAATGACTGTTTTGAAAAATTGATCGGTCAAAACCATAGTATTCTTCATCCTAAATCAAGTAGTAACTTCAGTTTTGAGATCGAAAACTAATAGGCACTCCAGATCTAGAGAAAAGGTTGAATGTTATTATTCACTCACTATTCCTCTTTCTTCTTTTTTTCAAAATTCTGTTGACAGAATCTCCCGACCTTCCCCTTTCCCTTTTTATTTTATTTATTTATTTTAATTATTATTATTATTATTTAATAATTAATAATAGGATTTTCTTTTATATAAATTCATATAAATTCCGTTTTTCATCTTAAAATTTCGCAAAAATTTCTAAAACTTTACATTCTCATAAACCTTTAGTTAAACTCTTAAATCATGATTTTTCTTGATAAAAATATTAATAAAACAAATCATAAAATAAATATCCTTATAATATGGAAAAAGAATCTTGCATTTAATACCAAATATTAATGTAGAACAATGCAGCAGAAAATGTGGAATACTTAATAGAGCATGGTGCCAAAATAGGAAGTTAGAAATTTAGACAAAACATTGAAATAAAATTAAAATTGGTGGCCGTAAATATTGACAATCTGTAAACAAAAATCTAGCTGTTATATCTGCAAAAATCGGTGGCCGCAAGGTTTGAATATACGTGTCAAAATCTAATTTAAATCTGTTGGTATTTGGTGGAAAAATAGCACATGAAAAAAAATATTTCTGAGCTAATAAAAGTATGTGAAAATCAAATAATATGTAGTTAACTGGTAGGATGCAGTTGATTGCTTCAAAATAGATGTAATCAATCAACTGTAAAATAACCTGTCCAAATTAAAATTTCTCAAAATAGTTAGTCGACTTAATAATACCGATAGTTGACTGGCAAGAACATTGGGAAAACAAAATAAATCATTTGATTGTCCCTCTTCAACAACTAACTTGTTTGCATTTTAACTATTTTTTTTTACAATTATGCCTATCACTTACAACTTCCCTACAAGAATCAAGACATCAATACTTCATCAAGGACAACAAGAAAAATACTAATTTCTGGTGATATCTTAACCTTATTCTATTTATATGCCTAATATGAGCGACTATCACAACTACTGTATTTATACATGCTTGCCGTCATTTTTGAAAATTTCACCTTCAATTTAGCTAATATCCACCAATCACTCACATACTATTCTAATTATTCCCGGCTTATTCACATAGCTATCATAAGTATGCCATTCTCTGAGTTCTATAAATGCACACGTTAATTTCTTTACTTTCATATTCCAAGTTAAGGTGTGTGCAGTTATGGAGGGAATCGCAAAGAAAATGGGTAGGAATAAGCCCATAATGGGTAGGAATAAGTCCAAATCCAAGAGGAAAAATAAAATAAAATAAATTAGGTGATGATATAATAATGTAATAATAATAAAGATTAGGTTACATGGCATTAAGACAAAAATTTAGCAAGTGGTGTGATTCTACATTCATCATTTTGGCAAGTGGCATAATAATACAAGGCTTTAAGACAAAAACATCTATATCCTACACTCATAATTTTAGCAAGTGGTATGATAATACATGGTATTAGGACAAAACATTCATATCCCACACAAATAATATCAACCAAATAATGGAGATTCAAGGGCTAGAAATTTGCCACCTAAAAAGGCAAACCTATCATACTTGTTTAAGACAAAAGAAAATGGAAATGAATCCCTAAATCAAAGGGACCTTGTCCCTTATCTTAAGAACATATCATCATAATTTTCAAAATACAAATCTCCTTTTCCTATGCATATCTTGACTAAGGAAGAGAAAGACAAGAACATAAATTGTTTGTTTTCCAAAAATTCAACAAAGTGTATCCTAATTGTGATAAGGTAGACCCATGATCATGAAAGGTGAATTATTTGGTGGTCTATATAAGAAAACCCACCCTTACAACATTAGAATTTCGTCCAAGTGAAGGAGAGGGAAAATAGCAGAAAGGTAGAGTGAGGAAAGGAGAGGAAGAAAGGAAGAAAGAGGAAGGAGAAGTCTAAAGGACTAAGTGCTCCAGGTAAATTTAACAATATTTCTTTTTGAAGAAAACTTTTGAAACTTATAATATTTATATGAGATTTTGATCTTAGAACTTTTATGATTGGTCATTATGTTGCTATATCATGTTACATATTGATCTTGCATGTGATGTATGTTTGAATACTTAGGTTGGTGTAGATAGTTCTGCATGGGTATGGCTATGGGTAGCAGAATTTTAAGCTTCGGTGTTTTAATTTCTGGGAACAATCTATAAGGAATTAAAATAAATGGTTGACATAAGAATTATAGCTATGTGTGGCATGGATTTTTAGCCACTGAAATCATTCAATTTGGAGTCCATATGTTGTAGATATGGTCTGATTAGTAAGCAAAGGTCAGAAACTGGTTCATCAGGGAAGAATATGTTAGGATAGCTTCTGTGTTTTAATTTCTGGAAGTTATATGTAGGGAATTAAAATAAATGGTTAACATAAGAATTAAATATATATGTGTCACGGATTTTTAGCCACTGGAATCATTGAATTTGGAGTCCATATGAGGTAGATATGGTCCAATTAGTAGTCAAAGGTCAGAAAATGGTTCATCAGGGAAGAATATGTTAGGACAGCTTATGTATTTTAATTTCTGGGAATTATCTATATGGAATTAAAATAAATGGTTAACATAAGAATTATAGCTATGTGTGTCATGGATTTTTAGTCACTGGAATCATTCAATTTGGAGTCCATATGAGGAAGATATGAGCTTATTAGTAGTCAAAGGTCAGAAAATGGTTCATCAGGGAAGAATATGTTAGGACAGCTTCTGTATTTTAATTTCTGGGAATTATATGTATGGAATTGAAATAAATAGTTAACATAAGAATTATAGATATGTGTGTCACGGATTTTTAGCCACTAGAATCACTCAAGTTGGAGTCCATATGAGGTAGATATGGTCCGATTAATAGGTAGAGGTCAGAACCTATCCAAGAAGAAATAACCTATACATTTAGGGAGTAATATCACCTTGATTTCTTAATATTTCACTACAATGTTCAACATAATTGTTTTAGATAATTGTTTTAACTTGAAATTGACACCAAGATCACCTACATCAGAGTTAAATTGAGGGAGTTATGCTCTGATTAGTAAGAGAAGGTTAGATAGGATGAGAACCTGCATCAAGAAAATAAAGAAATAAAATTAGTATTTAAAAAAGAAGATGAATCTTAATAAATGACTAGTATAGCCATAGCCATTGCCATTGTATGAACTTCTTACCATCTTAAGTGTGAAATTCTGACATGAAAATATTTTATAAAGTGATATTTGAAATGGTTATGTTCATGGCATGATTACCAATGATTTATGGTAATAGTTATATTTTGATGAACATACTTGTTATTGAAAGCATATTTTTAGCTATCATTGTGAAAAGAAAAGAAATTAGCACGGTCACATGACAATCCGTGTGGTGCACCAGTAGGGGACGTCTTACCAACGGTTATGATCATGTTAATGAGAAAAGAAAGAGAAAGTGGGCCATGTCGGACGGAGCGAGAAAAGCTCGTACCGGAGAGTAAAGGATACTCACCCTGACCATTGTAGCTTGAAATGAGAATAAGTTGATGGCCATCATATGATATTCTGAAAATAGTTAATCCTGTCATACATATCATTACTGTATGATTCTTATGTGCATAGATGTAATGCATCCATGTGACCAAAGATATTTTCTGTAGTTTATACAGCTGAACATGACGTGATGAGCTATATTGATGATGATTTATTATTGAACTTACTGGGATTTAATTCTCACTATATTTCTATATCATGTTCAGAAAATTAGTTATGCAGATTTTCTATAGCTTTGGCTTTTAGTGCACATTGGATCGAGTTACTTTATGTTGGGCAGATCTTAGAATTAAATAAGATGTTTGTGGTCGAGTTGGCTCAGATCCCGGTGAAGGTGCAACCACCTGTACCTGTATCTCCGGAATTGGTCAACCAAAATAAACAAGATGTAAATATCTATGTGTTTGATATGTTGCATGTACGTTTTGATTAATGACGTGTATGTGAACTCAATATTGTATAATAATAAAGAAAAAAAAAGTTGTTACAGGAGGTAACCGTGGATTAATGGGGTGTGTATCTACAGCTGCCCATGTAGGAGGATGCCAAGTTCTAGGTATTATTCCTACAGCTCTAGCTGCATCTAAAATCGTAGAAAAGACAATTGGGGAAGAGTTTAGGGTAGCTTCCATGCATGAACGCATGACTAGAATGATGAGCAATGCTGATGCCTTCATTGCCTTACCAGGTGGTTTTGGTACTTTAGAAGAGATTTTTCAAATAGTTTATTGGGCACAACTGAATATGCATCACAAACTGATAGGTTTGTTAAATGTTAACCACTTCTTTGCGGTCTGTTGTCTTTTCTTGATCATGCTGTGGAACAAAGGTTCATCTCACACTCAGCACGACGAATTCTCACTTCAGCTTCAAATGCTGAGGAGTTTATTGATGCTTTACAAGCATATGTTCATGTACCTGATCCAACTATGGCTCAAATAGAATGGACGATAAACAACCGCAGGAAGCGCAAATTGGATTTGGATCTTCATCTTTAGATGTAGTAAAACGTAGCTATGATTGTACCACTTTTACTTTCTTAGAGTCTATTTGGATACCATCTTTATCAACTATACTCCCTTAGAGTTGGTAAAACTATCTTTGAATGTTGCTTATGATCCTCTAAACTTTTGAAATATTCTAGTATATCATCAATAAATATAATAATACGTTGATTCAGGGATAACCTAATTACTATTCATTAAATCTATGAATGCAACTAGGATATTTGTCAAATTAAATAACATAACTAAGGACTCATAATGCCCATAATAAGTCCTAAAAGAAAATTTTCGTACATCCTCTTCTCTTATCCTCAATTAATGTTACTCATATCTCAAATCAATTTTTGAAAAACACTAAGCACCTTGTAACTGATCAAACAGATCATCTATACAAGGTAATGGGTATTTATTCCATACTGTCACCTTATTCAACTGTCTATTCAAGAACCCTTCACATGAATTACCCATTTTTCATACCTTAAATTTTAAATTTCCATGAGTAAACCTTCCTTTATCATAATACTTATACATAGTATTATTGAAAACCAAACTGTCTTCGAATTCCTTATATCAACAAAATATATCATTGAAAATTATTATCTTCATAGATTCTCCGCACTCAAATTCAATCCAACCCACAAATTACCAAATTCATTTATATATATAGATTCCGACTCATCCATCCAAAAAGAGATTTAAATCTATTTTCAAAACACTCACTTTATTTCAAATCATTATATTGGAGTTAACAATCTCGATCACATCATAACCCACTATCAATATTATATTAGCCATACGTCATATTGTTTCACATAAACAAATCAAACAATCAATTCAAACCTTCTTGACATCCAAACAAGCCATTCCCTTTGTGTTCGGATAGAATTTTCTTATTTTCAACTACTTTCCCAAGAGGGTTCTCTTTATCACTTTTCGTCAAAACAAGTTCAAAAGCTGAACTAGTAGTCCACACACAAAATGTACCATCTAGGACATACGCATAGATGTTTAAATCTCACATATCTAAGGAAAAGAGTTAGAAGGAAGAAAAGGACGACACCCTATAGAATTCCACAGCAGCACCATGAGTATAAATATGTCTGTAGTTACATACCCATACTCAAAGTCCTACTACAGAATTCTTTTCTTTGTTAGCCACAAGGAAACCTAATGCTCTGATACTAACTTGTAATGCCCCTAATTTACGTTACGTAAAATAAACATTTTTTTCCCACAATTAATATTATTTCCGCAATCAGATATTTTCTATAAAGATACATAATTCAATTCTTTATCATGGGAACAGATACATATAGGATCTCTCATGTATACACAATATATAGACCAAGTCTATAAACATCAAAGTACAACAGAAACGAGAATCCTACCTGTAGCGTTCAGAGCACACTCTAGAATACAAACACAATATAATTCAAAGACCGTGAGTCTTGGAAGCAACGTAGACTCACCCAGAGAATATATCACTTATCTGCCGAATCAGACTCTGATATTCTTATCTGAAAAATGTGGAAATATCATGTTGTGAGTTTGACAACTCAGTGAGCAAATAATTCCTCCTATGACCTCTTAGGTCAGCATATGGATGTACTTATGTTTTAAAATGTCATATAGAAAATACAGTTCAGAAGTACATTCATATGAGACCCGTATTTTAAATATTCTCAAATCAAAGGATATTCAGATATCCAAAATCATATGTTGCACGGTATGTTCATTAAACAAATGTTGTTATGCTTAGCTGTATAAGCTATAGTAAAATATTAAGATTTGGAGATAAAATCATCACTTTTAATGCACTTGCCTCACTCGGCAATCTGGTCAATGCAATGAAAATATAACTCATTTGCTATACGCATAGTGACCTTGATCCTAATCACAATAAGTGATCAGGGAATGTGAGTACATCACCCTCCTGTCCCCTCACATTACCACTGTCAACCAGTTGGAGCGGCCCTCCCCCGGATCACTCAAGCTAATAAGGCGTCCCCTATTCGGTACCTTCACAAGCCATACAACCAGCCGATATTCATCAATACATATATTTACATGTAAAATTATCAAGCAACTCGCCATGAGCTTTACGCTTGCCATTCAATCTCATTTATAATATGACATGCATCATTTTCACAAGTATATAACTTTACAAATCAATGCATCGTGCACATAATATTCACTGTATCAAATAATGATAAATACATTTAGAACCACATATTCAATGAGTTCCAAAATCCATTTCTAAAACCATACTCTTCTTGAATTATGTGCCAGTTTGTAAATATAACATATATTTTAACACATTTAATAAACTTATAATAGCATAAATAATTTATAAAAAGAAACAATAATACATTTATAGTTTAAGAAGAGCATGGGGCAAGTAAGAGTTTCATAATTTACCTTTTTCTAATATTTTCTATTTCATATCTACGGCGTCAAATTTCCAATCTAACTCCAGAATTTATCTTTTTCTAAGATAAACAATAATATATTTTCTATTCATGACGAACAAAAAGTTATCAGATAGCTGAAAAATTTCATATCCTAAGGTTTATCTAACTCTTGAATCTATCTACGGTGTCAGATTTCCAAGTAGAGGTCTCTAAGTAAGAGTTTCAGAATTTACCTTTTTCTAAGATTTTCTATTTCAAATCTACAGCGATTCAACGGCTATTTTGAAAAATTGATCAGTCAAAACCGTAATATTATTCGTCCTAAATCCAGTAGCAACTTCAGTTTTGAGATCGGAAGCCAATAGGCACTTCAGATCTAGAGAGAAGGTTGAATGTTACTATTCACTCACTATTCCTCTTTCTTCTTCTTTTCAAAATTCTATCGACGGAGTCTCCTGACCTTCCCCCTTCCTTTTTTATTTTATTTATTTATTTTAATAATTAATATTATTATTTAATAATTAATAATAGGATTTTCTTTTATATAAATTCATATAAATTATGTTTTTCATCTTAAAATTTTTCAAAAATTTCTAAAAATTTACATTCTCATAAACCTTTAGTTAAACTCTTAAATCATAATTTTTCTTAATAAAAATCTTAATAAAACAAATCATAAAATAAATATCTTTATACATAATAAAAGAAAGAATATTTCTAAAAATACAAAAAAAATCATTAAAGACCAATATAATTATTTCAAGCAAAACAAGAATTATTGTAATTAAAAATATACTTACTTTTAGCAGAACATAATTATTTTTAAATAAATAAAAATATATTTTTTTATAACAAAATATTATTATTTAAAAATAAAACTTATGGGATGTTACACTATCAACAACAACTAAACCTTTTTACACTAGGTGGGATTGGCTACATGGATTAAATAGCGCAATATTGGCCTATTATGAATGAGATCAATAGATAAGTTATTAACTATTAAATCATTCTTAATAGTTTCACCTATTATTTTTTTTGACATCCCTCTACCTCTAACTATCGGACTATTCTCCATCTGATCTATTCTTCTCAATAAGGCTTCTGCAGGTCTTCTCCACACATGACCAAACCACCTTAAGCGAGATTCCACCACCTTCTCCACAATAGGTGCTACCCCAACTTTCTCTCTAATGTACTCATTTCTAATCATATCTCTTCTGGTGTGTCCACACATCCAGTGCAACATTCTCGTCTCGGCAACATTGAGTTTATCTTCATGTTTTCTTTTAACCACTTAACATTCAGTATCATACAATATAGCAAGTCTTATAGCTATACGGTAAAATTTTCCTTTAACTTTGAGCGACATTTTTTTTTATCACAAATGACACTCGAAGTCTTCCTCCATT
>CM073472.1:29447670-29460170 GCA_037074535.1 Gleditsia sinensis
GTAATAGTTGACAGATTAACCAAATCTGCTCACTTTTTGCCCATAAAAATAAACTTTTCACTAGATAAATTGGCCCAATTGTACGTTCATGAAATAGTTAGACTCCATGGGATTCCCTTAAATATTGTTTCTGATAGAGATCCGAGATTCACGTCGAGGTTTTGGAAGGCATTGCAAGAAGCTTTTGGTACTCAATTGCGGTTCAGTACTGCCTACCATCCTCAAACTGACGGGCAGACAGAACGAACCATTCAAACCCTAGAAGATATGTTGAGGGCCTGTGTGATAGAGCAAGGTAAAGGATGGGATAAGTACCTACCTTTAGTAGAGTTTGCTTATAATAATAGCTATCACTCTAGCATTAAGATGGCCCCCTATGAAGCTTTATACGGTAGAAAGTGCCGATCTCCACTATGTTGGTTCGAGGTAGGAGAAAAGAACTTGTTAGGTCCTGATTTAGTTCAACAAACCACTGAACAAATCAGAATGATACGAAACAAAATACTTACAGCTCAGAGTCGGCAAAAGAGTTACTACGATAAGAGACATAGACCTCTAGAGTTTGAGGAAGGAGACCATGTATTTCTGAAACTTTCCCCGACTACTGGAGTTGGTAGGTCTCTCAAAACAAGAAAGCTAAGTCCGCGATTTTTAGGACCCTACCAAATTCTAAAGAAAGTTGGGACATCAGCATATCAAGTTGCTCTCCCACCTAATTTGTCCAACCTGCATAATGTTTTCCACGTATCACAGCTGCGGAAGTATCTTTCAGATTCATCACATATAATACTGGATGAACCAATCCAAATAAAGGAGAACATGACATACCAGCTAGTACCTGCATCCATATTGGACACTGACGTGAAGCAACTGAGAAATAAAACCATTCCCCTAGTTAAGGTGTTATGGGAAGGTTTGACTCCGGAAGAAGCAACTTGGGAGCTGGAAGAAGTCATGAGGAAGAAATATCCGCAATTGTTCTTATAAGGTAATTTCTGAAATTTTGAGGACAAAATTTCTTTTAGGGAGAGAGAAATGTAACATCCTTAATTTCGTTTCTTTTATTGATAAAGGTACATAAAAAATTTAATTAAGGAAATAAAATTTATTAGACAATATTTTAGATATCTAAGGAAATATAATCCTTAGAAATTCTTCACCTTATGTATATGCATAGAAAATGTTTCTAACATTAAGAGAACAAATAAAGAAGAAAAATCTAATAGGAAAGAAATTAGAAATAACATACTAAAGAGATGCAAAATTCTTGGATAAGGAAGATAAATTTTTAGAAACAAGTAAAGGTCTTAAAATTTCAAAGAACATTGAATTAGGGTAATTTTTCCTAATTCAAGAACTATAGTTACTAAGTTTAAAATCTTTACCCATACATTGGGCTTTTACCTATGGACACTTCATATAGAGTTTTTCCACTTCACATAAGTTTCTAGCAAGCCCATTGGATAACCTAAACAAGAAATTAAACATAGACTTGGACTAGGATATAGTAATTTCACCAATAGCCCAAAAATTATGAAAATGTGACCAAGCCCACCAAGAAAGGAAGAATTTTATCCAAAGCAAAGAAAATGGGTAGGACAAGCCCATAATGGGTAAGAATAAGCCCAAATCCAAGAGGAAAAATAAAATAAAATAAATTAGATGATGATATAATAATAAGAATAAAGATTAGGTTACATGGCATTAAGACAAAAATTTAGCAAGTGGTGTGATTCTACATTCATCATTTAGGCAAGTGGCATGATAATACAAGGCTTTAGGACAAAAACATCTATATCCTTCACTCATAATTTTAGCAAGTGGTATGATAATACATGGTATTAGGACAAAACATTCATAGCCCACACAAATAATATCAACCAAATAATGGAGATTGAAGGGCTAGAAATTTGCCACTTAAAAAGGCAACCTATCATAATTGATTAAGACAAAAGAAAAATTAAATGAATCCCTAAATCAAAGGGACCTTGTCCCTTATCTTAAGAACATATGATCATAATTTTCAAAATACAAATCTCCTTTTCCTATGCATATCTTGACTAAGGAAGAGGAAGACAAGAACATAAGTTGTTTGTTTTCCAAAAATTCAACAAAGTTTATCTTAATTGTGATAAGGTAGATCCATGATCATGAAAGGTGAATTATTTGGTGGTCTATATAAGAGAACCCACCCTTACAACACTTTAATTTCGTCCAAGTGAGAAAGAGAGAGAAATAGAAGCAAGGTAGAGTGAGGAAAGGAGAGAAGAGAGAAGAAGAAAGGAAGGAAGAAGAAGGAGAAGTTTAGAAAGCTAAAGGTAAGTTTAACAATATTTCTTTTTGAAGAAAACTTTTGAAACTTATAATATTTATATGAGATTTTGATCTTAGAACTTTTATGATTGGTCATGATGTTGCTATATCATGTTACATATTGATCTTGCATGTGATGTATGTTTGAATACTTAGGTTGGTGTAGATAGTTCTGCATGGTTATGGCTATGGGTGGCAGAATTTTAAGTTTCGGTATTTTAATTTCTGGGAACAATCTATAAGGAATTAAAATAAATGGTTAACATAAGAATTAAAGATATATGTGTCCCGGATTTTTAGCCACTGGAATCATTCCATTTGGAGTCCATATGAGGTAGATATGGTCTGATTAGTAGTCAAAGGTCAGAAAATGAATCATCAGGGAAGAATATGTTAGGATAGCTTCGGTAATTTAATTTCTGGGAATTATTGGTAGGGAATTAAAATAAATGGTTAACATAAGAATTAAAGATAAATGTGTCATGGATTTTTAGCTACTGGAATCATTCCATTTGGAGTCCATATGAGGTAGCTATGGTCTGATTAGTAGTCAAAGGTCAGAAAATGAATCATCAGGGAAGAATATGTTAGGATAGCTTCGGTAATTTAATTTCTGGGAATTATTGGTAGGGAATTAAAATAAATGGTCAACATAAGAATTAAAGATATGTGTGTCATGGATTTTTAGCCACTGGAATCATTCAATTTGGAGTTCACATGTGGTAGATATGGTCCAATTAGTAAGCCAAGGTCAGAAAATGGTTCATCAGGGAAGATTATGTTAGGACGGCTTTTGTATTTTAATTTCTGGGAATTTTCTTTATGGAATTAAAATAAATGGTTAACATGAAAGTTATATATCTATGTCTCATGGAAATATACCCACTGGAATTATGCAATTTGGAGTTCATATGAGGTAGATATAATCCGATTAGTAAGCAGAGGTCAGAAAATGTTTATTCAGGGAAGAGTATGTTATTAATGCTTTAGTTTTTGAATTTCTGGGAATATTCTGTAGGGAATTAAAATAGCGCGCCAACATAACAATTATAGATATATGGCTCATGGATTTTTACCAACTGGAATAACGCAATTTGGAGTTCCAATTTGGGAGATATGGTCTAATTAGTCAGTAAAGGTCAGAACCTATCCGAGAGGAACTATCATGTACTTTGATGGAGTAATATCACCTTTGTTTCTTAATTTTTCGCTACAATGTTCAACATAATAGTTTTAGATAATTGTTTTATCTTGAAATAGACACCAAGATCACCTACATCAGAGTTAAATTGAGGGAGTTATGCTCTGATTAGTAAGAGAAGGTTAGATAGGATGAAAACCTGCATCAAGAAAATAAAGAAATAAAATTAGTATTTAAAAAAGAAGATGAATCTTAATAAATGACTAGTATAGCCATAGCCATTGCCATTGCATGAACTTACTACCATTTTAAGTGTGTAATTTTTAACATGGAATTTACCCTAGTACTCATATAAATTTACAAGAAGTTTTGAAAGTGCCGGTTTTTATTTGAAAAATCTTAGTATGCTCCGTGGTTGCAGTATTTTCACATCAGAAAAGAATTATTCTAGTTACTGGAAAACAAAATTGTGATTTGTGAAAAGTGCATGTCTAAGGAAAGCTCTGGCAAGGAAAGACATGGTACTTAAGCGTGTCCATTAGTGACCCACCTCTCTTTCCTGGGAACTTTTCTGGTGCGCTGTTTACAGACTACAATTACTATCCAGTTACTAAGGTATTAGTATGGAATTTTGACATGGAAATGTTTTATAAAGTGATATTTTAAATGGTTATGTTCATGGCATGATTACCAATGATTTATGGTAATAGTTATATTTTGATGAACATACTTGTTATTGAAAGCATATTTTTGGCTATCATTGTGAAAAGAAAAGAAATGAGCACGGTCACATGGCAATCCGTGTGGTGCACCAGTAGGGGACGCCCTACCAACGGTTATGATCATGTTAATAAGAAAAGAAAGAGAAAGTGTGCCATGTCGGACGGAGCGAGATAAGCCCGTACCGAAAAGTAGAGAATACTCACCCTGACCGGGGTAGCTTGAAGTAAGAATAAGTGGATAGCCATCATATGAAATTCGAAAAAATAGTTATTCATGCCATACATGTCATAACTGTATAATTTTCATGTGCATGATAAAGTGCATTCATGTGACCTAAAGATATTTTCTGTAGTTTATACAGCTGAACATGACGTGATGAACTATATTGATGGTAAATTATGATTTATTGTTGAACTTACTGGGATTTAATTCTCACTATATTTCCATATCATGTTCAGAAGAATAAATATGCAGATATTCTCTATGACACTTATTATCTCTGTACGTTGGATCGAGGTGCCCTACCTTGGGCAACTTCCAGTTATTTCTGATGTAACTGTCGTAGATGTAACTGAGATTCCGGTGGACGTGCCACCCGAACCAGTGTCCCCGGAAGTAGTCGATATAGATGATTAGAACTAATATGTATCTTTGTACAAATGTTTGTAAAATAATGGTTTGTAGTTTGTAAAATAATAGTGTGTATGGAAACTCAGTATTGTATAAATTAAATAAATGTTATATTGAGTTAAGTTGTAACGAGGTAATAACTTCATGGTATTTAAAAAAAAAAAATTACATAAATGGAGTTGTTACATAATTGGTATCAGAGCAGGTCGATCCTAGATGGCCAGTGGGTGGTTGGTTATCTGAATCGATCTTATAGTGTCTTGAGTATGTTGTGGTTGTGCTGTGTAGGGGATCAGTGACTCATATAGTTAAGAAATTACTAGTGTTTCTTATCTATATGCCGAGGTGGTGTTATGACTGCTATTAAATATTTTTGAACTAACTATTGGGCTTGATCACCTCAATAGCAGCATAACTTTGTTTTGTACCATAGTAGGAAATGGCACCACCAAGGAGGAATCCAGCAACCAATGCAGAGGAAACCCTGCACAACCTGGCCACGGCAATTCGAGACCAAGTTATGACCACCAACCAAATTTTACAACATCTCCAGAATGCTAATAACACAAATGTTGAGATTGGTCCTAACAACCGGACGGCTGGAAAAGATAATGGCATATCCGAGTTCCTGAGGACTAGACCACCTTGTTTCCAAGGTGGTTATGACCCAACGGTAGCCGAAAGGTGGATTAGGGAATTAGAGAAAATCTTTGAAGTGATGGGCTGTACTGAAGAGCAGCAAATCATTTTTGCTGCATATATGTTAAAGGATGAAGCAGAATACTGGTGGCGTGGAGCTAGAGAACTTTTAGCTCATCAGGGAAGACAGATCACCTGGCAAGTGTTCAAGGACATTTTCTTTGAAAAGTACTTTCCAAGTACTGTACGGGCAGAGAAAGAGATCGAATTTCTCCAACTCAGGCAAGGAAGCATGACCGTGGACCAGTATATCGCAAGGTTCGAGGAGCTGTCTAAGTTCTCCTCTTATCTGCGATATAACCCAGATGAAGCATGGAAGGCGGTTAAGTTTGAAGCGGGACTAAACCCGGAGTTAAAGAATGCTGTTATAGCTATGGAGATCAGGGAGTTTGTACCTCTGATAAATAAATGCAGACTCCTGGAAAAGAGTTTAAGGGCAGTGGAGGACGAGAAGCAAAGGCGAAACCTATGGAAAAGGAAGAAAAATTTTCCCAACCCTAGAAAGAACGTGAGAAGAAGTGGATATGGAGCTGGTAAGAGGCCATTGATTGCGGGTCCTAGGCCTTTTCAACAAGACCTCGCCTCAGTCAAGTGCGCTAAATGCGGACGCATGCATGGTAACCGGCCATGCTACATGGGACAAGATGTCTGCTTCAATTGCGGACAGAAGGGACATTTTGCGAAAAACTGCCCACAGAATGTAGGAAAGCAGCCAGAACAGAGGCCTCAGGTGAAAGGAAGGGTTTTCACCCTGAGCGGCCAAGAGGCAGCTCAATCTTCTGAAATGATTCAAGGTACATGCTATATTTATGGATTTGCTCTTATGGTGTTATTTGACTCTGGTGCTAGTCATTCATTTATATCAGAAGAATGTATTAGGAAGTTTCAGTTCCCTATTTCTGAAACTCCCTATGAGCTATCTGTAGTAACCCCTACAGGGGAACGGGTATTAACTTCCTCTGTATGTAAGAACTGTCAAGTCACCATCCAGGAGAAAACTTTTTCTGTAGACCTCGTCAGTTTACCTTTAAGAGGTATTGAGGTCATTCTAGGGTTAGACTGGATGTCTAGAAATCGAGTCTTGTTGAATTGTTGTAACAAGACCGTTGAATTTCTACCTTCTACTCCGAAAGAGGAGGTCCAGTTATTGATGTTAAATGCCAATCAAGTTAATAGGGAGTTGAAGAATGGAGTACTTGGATACATTCTCTTGTATTTATCAAACCTAGAAGTCGAATCGAAACTTGATGAAATTCCAATAGCCAACGAGTTTCCTGAAGTGTTTCCATCAGATATTCCAGGCTTACCTCCCAAGAGAGAGATAGAGTTCTCTATTGATCTCCTACCTGGGACAGGGCCTATCTCTATTGCACCATATCGAATGGCCTCGAAGGAACTACAAGAACTAAAGAAGCAGTTAGAGGAACTATTAGACAAGCAATTCATTAGACCGAGTGTATCACCTTGGGGAGCTCCTGTATTGTTTGTTAAGAAGAAAGACGGGAGTTTGAGACTATGCATAGATTACAGACAGCTGAATAAGGTGACTATCAAAAATAAGTATCCTCTCCCTAGGATAGATGACTTATTGGATCAATTAAAGGGAGCCTCCATCTTTTCTAAAATTGACTTGCGGTCAGGATATCATCAGATTAGGATTAAGGAGGAGGACGTACCAAAAACTGCCTTCAGGACTAGGTATGGGCACTATGAGTTTCTCGTAATGCCCTTCGGGTTAACGAATGCACCTGCAATTTTCATGGATTACATGAATCGCATTTTTCGACCCTACCTAGATCAATTTGTTGTAGTGTTCATTGATGACATCTTGATATATTCTAAGAGTAAGAAAGAACATGAACAACATCTCCGAATCGTGCTGCAAGTGCTGAAAGAGAAAAAGTTATATGCTAAATTGGAGAAGTGTGAATTTTGGCTGTCAGAGGTGAAGTTTCTCGGACATGTCATCTCTAATAGAGGGGTAGCCGTAGATCCTAGCAAGACGGAAGCAGTGATTAAGTGGGAGACACCAAAGACGGTTACGGAAATCAGAAGTTTCCTTGGTTTGGCAGGATACTACAGGAGATTTATACAAAACTTCTCTCGTATAGCCTTGCCATTGACTAAATTGACCAGGAAGGGAAGTCCTTTCAAATGGACTGATCAATGTGATGCTAGTTTTCAGGAGCTGAAGACAAGACTGACCACTCCTCCTGTTTTAATTATTCCAGACCCCACAGGACATTTTGAAGTGTATAGTGATGCTTCAAAGAAAGGGCTAGGGTGTGTGTTAATGCAAGACAAGAGAGTAGTTGCTTACGCCTCTAGACAACTAAGACCCCACGAAGGAAACTATCCAACCTATGATCTTGAATTAGCGGCAGTAGTGTTTGCCTTAAAGATTTGGCGACACTATTTGTACGGGGCAACCTTTGAAGTATATTGTGATCATAAGAGTCTTAAATACCTCTTTGATCAGAAGGAGTTAAATATGAGGCAACGAAGATGGGTAGAATTCCTCAATGACTACAAGTTTGAGATAAAGTATCATCCCGGAAAGGCGAATGTTGTAGCAGATGCCTTGAGTCGAAAATCTCTGCATATGGGTCAGATGATGGTGTATGAGATGCAGATGCTAGAGGAGTTTCGAAATTTGAAGCTAGCCACTACTCTTACTCCAAAGAATCTAGTCATTAATGGTTTAAGTATAGGGTCTGACCTTAGAGCCCAGATCAAAGAAGCTCAAGCTCACGATCAATACTTACAAGATCATAAAGACCAAGGTAATTTTTCTGTAATGGAAGATGGAGCAATCATGTATCAGGGAAGGATTTGTGTCCCTCAAGAACAAGAGTTGAGGACTAAGATACTGCAGGAAGCGCATCAAAGTAAATACACAATCCATCCTGGATGCACTAAAATGTACCAAGATTTAAAAAGGATGTATTGGTGGCCAGGGATGAAAAATGACATTGCTGAGTTTGTGGCGAAATGTCTCATTTGTCAAAAGGTGAAGGTGGAGCATCAAAAGCCAGCGGGATTTCTACAACCTCTTGAGATCCCTAAATGGAAATGGGATAGTATTTCGATGGACTTTGTTGTAGGTTTACCTAAGACCTCAGTGGGACATGACTCTATCTGGGTAATAGTTGACAGATTAACCAAATCTGCTCACTTTTTGCCCATAAAAATAAACTTTTCACTAGATAAATTGGCCCAATTGTACGTTCATGAAATAGTTAGACTCCATGGGATTCCCTTAAATATTGTTTCTGATAGAGATCCGAGATTCACGTCGAGGTTTTGGAAGGCATTGCAAGAAGCTTTTGGTACTCAATTGCGGTTCAGTACTGCCTACCATCCTCAAACTGACGGGCAGACAGAACGAACCATTCAAACCCTAGAAGATATGTTGAGGGCCTGTGTGATAGAGCAAGGTAAAGGATGGGATAAGTACCTACCTTTAGTAGAGTTTGCTTATAATAATAGCTATCACTCTAGCATTAAGATGGCCCCCTATGAAGCTTTATACGGTAGAAAGTGCCGATCTCCACTATGTTGGTTCGAGGTAGGAGAAAAGAACTTGTTAGGTCCTGATTTAGTTCAACAAACCACTGAACAAATCAGAATGATACGAAACAAAATACTTACAGCTCAGAGTCGGCAAAAGAGTTACTACGATAAGAGACATAGACCTCTAGAGTTTGAGGAAGGAGACCATGTATTTCTGAAACTTTCCCCGACTACTGGAGTTGGTAGGTCTCTCAAAACAAGAAAGCTAAGTCCGCGATTTTTAGGACCCTACCAAATTCTAAAGAAAGTTGGGACATCAGCATATCAAGTTGCTCTCCCACCTAATTTGTCCAACCTGCATAATGTTTTCCACGTATCACAGCTGCGGAAGTATCTTTCAGATTCATCACATATAATACTGGATGAACCAATCCAAATAAAGGAGAACATGACATACCAGCTAGTACCTGCATCCATATTGGACACTGACGTGAAGCAACTGAGAAATAAAACCATTCCCCTAGTTAAGGTGTTATGGGAAGGTTTGACTCCGGAAGAAGCAACTTGGGAGCTGGAAGAAGTCATGAGGAAGAAATATCCGCAATTGTTCTTATAAGGTAATTTCTGAAATTTTGAGGACAAAATTTCTTTTAGGGAGAGAGAAATGTAACATCCTTAATTTCGTTTCTTTTATTGATAAAGGTACATAAAAAATTTAATTAAGGAAATAAAATTTATTAGACAATATTTTAGATATCTAAGGAAATATAATCCTTAGAAATTCTTCACCTTATGTATATGCATAGAAAATGTTTCTAACATTAAGAGAACAAATAAAGAAGAAAAATCTAATAGGAAAGAAATTAGAAATAACATACTAAAGAGATGCAAAATTCTTGGATAAGGAAGATAAATTTTTAGAAACAAGTAAAGGTCTTAAAATTTCAAAGAACATTGAATTAGGGTAATTTTTCCTAATTCAAGAACTATAGTTACTAAGTTTAAAATCTTTACCCATACATTGGGCTTTTACCTATGGACACTTCATATAGAGTTTTTCCACTTCACATAAGTTTCTAGCAAGCCCATTGGATAACCTAAACAAGAAATTAAACATAGACTTGGACTAGGATATAGTAATTTCACCAATAGCCCAAAAATTATGAAAATGTGACCAAGCCCACCAAGAAAGGAAGAATTTTATCCAAAGCAAAGAAAATGGGTAGGACAAGCCCATAATGGGTAAGAATAAGCCCAAATCCAAGAGGAAAAATAAAATAAAATAAATTAGATGATGATATAATAATAAGAATAAAGATTAGGTTACATGGCATTAAGACAAAAATTTAGCAAGTGGTGTGATTCTACATTCATCATTTAGGCAAGTGGCATGATAATACAAGGCTTTAGGACAAAAACATCTATATCCTTCACTCATAATTTTAGCAAGTGGTATGATAATACATGGTATTAGGACAAAACATTCATAGCCCACACAAATAATATCAACCAAATAATGGAGATTGAAGGGCTAGAAATTTGCCACTTAAAAAGGCAACCTATCATAATTGATTAAGACAAAAGAAAAATTAAATGAATCCCTAAATCAAAGGGACCTTGTCCCTTATCTTAAGAACATATGATCATAATTTTCAAAATACAAATCTCCTTTTCCTATGCATATCTTGACTAAGGAAGAGGAAGACAAGAACATAAGTTGTTTGTTTTCCAAAAATTCAACAAAGTTTATCTTAATTGTGATAAGGTAGATCCATGATCATGAAAGGTGAATTATTTGGTGGTCTATATAAGAGAACCCACCCTTACAACACTTTAATTTCGTCCAAGTGAGAAAGAGAGAGAAATAGAAGCAAGGTAGAGTGAGGAAAGGAGAGAAGAGAGAAGAAGAAAGGAAGGAAGAAGAAGGAGAAGTTTAGAAAGCTAAAGGTAAGTTTAACAATATTTCTTTTTGAAGAAAACTTTTGAAACTTATAATATTTATATGAGATTTTGATCTTAGAACTTTTATGATTGGTCATGATGTTGCTATATCATGTTACATATTGATCTTGCATGTGATGTATGTTTGAATACTTAGGTTGGTGTAGATAGTTCTGCATGGTTATGGCTATGGGTGGCAGAATTTTAAGTTTCGGTATTTTAATTTCTGGGAACAATCTATAAGGAATTAAAATAAATGGTTAACATAAGAATTAAAGATATATGTGTCCCGGATTTTTAGCCACTGGAATCATTCCATTTGGAGTCCATATGAGGTAGATATGGTCTAATTAGTAGTCAAAGGTCAGAAAATGAATCATCAGGGAAGAATATGTTAGGATAGCTTCGGTAATTTAATTTCTGGGAATTATTGGTAGGGAATTAAAATAAATGGTTAACATAAGAATTAAAGATAAATGTGTCATGGATTTTTAGCTACTGGAATCATTCCATTTGGAGTCCATATGAGGTAGCTATGGTCTGATTAGTAGTCAAAGGTCAGAAAATGAATCATCAGGGAAGAATATGTTAGGATAGCTTCGGTAATTTAATTTCTGGGAATTATTGGTAGGGAATTAAAATAAATGGTCAACATAAGAATTAAAGATATGTGTGTCATGGATTTTTAGCCACTGGAATCATTCAATTTGGAGTTCACATGTGGTAGATATGGTCCAATTAGTAAGCCAAGGTCAGAAAATGGTTCATCAGGGAAGATTATGTTAGGACGGCTTTTGTATTTTAATTTCTGGGAATTTTCTTTATGGAATTAAAATAAATGGTTAACATGAAAGTTATATATCTATGTCTCATGGAAATATACCCACTGGAATTATGCAATTTGGAGTTCATATGAGGTAGATATAATCCGATTAGTAAGCAGAGGTCAGAAAATGTTTATTCAGGGAAGAGTATGTTATTAATGCTTTAGTTTTTGAATTTCTGGGAATATTCTGTAGGGAATTAAAATAGCGCGCCAACATAACAATTATAGATATATGGCTCATGGATTTTTACCAACTGGAATAACGCAATTTGGAGTTCCAATTTGGGAGATATGGTCTAATTAGTCAGTAAAGGTCAGAACCTATCCGAGAGGAACTATCATGTACTTTGATGGAGTAATATCACCTTTGTTTCTTAATTTTTCGCTACAATGTTCAACATAATAGTTTTAGATAATTGTTTTATCTTGAAATAGACACCAAGATCACCTACATCAGAGTTAAATTGAGGGAGTTATGCTCTGATTAGTAAGAGAAGGTTAGATAGGATGAAAACCTGCATCAAGAAAATAAAGAAATAAAATTAGTATTTAAAAAAGAAGATGAATCTTAATAAATGACTAGTATAGCCATAGCCATTGCCATTGCATGAACTTACTACCATTTTAAGTGTGTAATTTTTAACATGGAATTTACCCTAGTACTCATATAAATTTACAAGAAGTTTTGAAAGTGCCGGTTTTTATTTGAAAAAT